>JBCFYV010003508.1:49800362-49860362 GCA_039000515.1 Timema cristinae | reverse complement strand
TGGGAAGATTATCCTGTACTAATGTACCGTTGTCAGGGGAGGTCTGAGTGTACTAATCGTACATCCTTTCTGTGGAGGCTCTTTCCATTTCATAGTGAGTATGAGGGAGATAGAGAGTATTAAGGAGATAGTGCGTATGGGAGAGATAGTGCGTATGAGGGAGATAGTGCGTATGAGGGAGATAGTGCGTATGAGGGAGATAGTGCGTATGAGGGAGGTAGTATTAGGGTGTGGAGACTCTTAATCTAACTTAAGCCTAACTAACCAAACCCTGGTGACCGTTGGTCTATTCCTCCATTACCCATGGTACCAGCTGTGAATCAAACCCGGGACCTCTAAGTAAGCAGCCAGGGCTCTCTAATCACTATACCCCCAGGCCGGTTACCTATAATTATATCATGTATATTAATTAACGGTAGTTATGTCTGTTACACTTGAGAAACATTTCTCTTGTCATTTCCCAAGCTACAGATAAACACCAACAGTCGAGACCTCACTAGTCTGGACCATGGCTAGGTTATGTTTACTTGTTTCCTTATTATAGGCAGCATGGCTTATCTAGCGGATTATTTCCTACAAATACAACTAAAACCATCAATCCAGGCCCCGCCTCACATATCACTCTACAAATATATACATTTTCTCCGCTGCATTCACTGGAGATGATATTTTATAATCTCCTTGTAATTTATGTGTTATTTATTTATAATGTGAATTATCTCCCCTCCACTAATTTATTCCAGATTATGAAAATTTTACTGTGGTATGAATATTAGTTCACAGCGTGACTCTCAAATTAATTAATTAATTAATTAATTTGTCTTTTATTTATTGAGATATTTACCACAAAATCAGCCAATTGTCAGTCAGAAACCAATATATGCCATTTTGATAGATTACTCCAAAGAACCGTTAATAACCGTTACCACAAACTCTGTTACTTGGCTGCTTTTTGAATTTTATATTTTTGCTACGGATAAAATATAAATTCCTGTCAAGTTGAATATTTTTTCAGCTCTACAAACAATCTAAACGGATCTTGTTTGTGAATATAGTGGTCTGGAATTGAAACGTCAAAGCTTTTGTAGTCTTCCTTCCGGTCAATGACCGAACGTCAAAGAAACTAAATATGAATATGCCACGGATAAACTTATTAGTTGTATAACTATATATTAAGTTAATGAATAAAACATACAACTATTCTCAATTATGTAAGCGTTCTCGAGCGTGACAAAACTATTATAATACAAGAACTGAATATATCTACATCATAAATAAACACACAATTTCATCATATAAAACCTCAAATTATTCCTCGCAACTTAATTTACTTGCAATTATGTACTAAATATATTAAAAAATACGTCCAAGTACTCAACCGAATGCTTAGAATTTTAAATTAAAATCACTTCATATGAGCTACTAAAATATCAACTTTTTGAGCAACCACTATATTGAAACAGCCAGATTAACAAACTTGGGTGTATTAATCACCACTTGTGAACGTGTGGAATTCCAGACCTCCACGTGGTTCGGATCCTAAGTTAAATTGTAGGTCCTCCATTTCATCTCACAATCACCCTACCATTACACATTAGCGTAAGTGCGAATAACCCGGACGGGTAGTAATACGCGGTGCTAATAATAATAAATAATAATAATAATAATAATAATAATAATAATAATAATAATAAAAAACTATGTATGTACACAACATCCGTACAAATAGATTAAATGCCAAATGGTCACGGTGAAATAGAACCTTGCTACGCTCGGCCATTAATAAAATCAAACGTCACCGTTGACCGCAGAGAGCAAGTTAGTATTTTCTAAAGACGGTTCATGTCAGAGTCACACGACGGCACTTGACAACACAAGCAATACATGTGTCGGTGATGTTATTCTGTTCGTGTTCCGACCTCCGTGCAGCGTTGCTAGGAATTAGTCGCCAGGAGTCGGTTTCCAACAAATAAAACTATCAACTGACACTCTGATCTTCAACGTGACCTTGGTTCTCGGAACAATCCCATCAACCCCATTAAACTGGCACGGGGAACCGCTTTTCCACGACGGTTCGAGGAGAGGATGAACGCGGGGCGTTTGATGCGTTGGTACGTTCGAACGGCCCAAGTTTCACAGGAAGTTACTAGCGCTATTTGTTCATTTATATTAGAAAATAAACGTGAACTTTCTGAACCGACTGATTATATCAGTACATGAGACTTTCTATGAGCGAGAGTCAAAGTACCTACCAATTTTACTGGTAAAGGTATTCTCACACACCTTCCAGGGTTCTTTCACCTGCCACAATAGCCATGAGACCGAGGCTTAACCTATCCTCCGTAGGAGTTGTGCTACGGATTTTTATCACTCAAGATAAATCCGTAAAGCCCGGTTGGGTTTGAACCAATGAGCATCGTGTTCTGAGACGAGCACTTTACCCAAAACCACCAATGTCAACACGCTACTATATCTACGTTCACGTATTCATAAGTCAAGTCATGGGAGATGATCTAGTTGGTTTGTAAGCTCTTGGAAAAGTTTCTTCAATCATAATAATCATTAATTAATTATTAACTATTGACCAATTATTTATTAATTATCAACTAATTTTTAATTAATTAATTATTAACTAAATGCATGTGTAAGCGGAATAAACGTCAGAATCATCTAGTCTGGTTGACCAGTGACGTAGAGGTCGGGGTTCGAATCCTAACCGGGATAATGACAGTGGTTTTTTCTAAATTGCTTCCCATTCTCTTGTCACGCAAATTCCAAGACAATTTCTTCTATATATGGACCTCATTATTAACTTATTAATGTAATTAAACGCAGACACTCTGGATGTGGTGTAAATGTTGTGTGTTCCTCTAATGATTGTCATAGCCCCTTTTACTCTTGAGTTTATTCTTAAAACTGCTGATAGACAACCCGCATGACGAGTAAGCCAGAAAGGTTGCCTTGTCGATTCATCTAACGGCGTTCCAGCAAATCCACGTATGCTATACCTATACTATACGATCAAAATGTACTCGACAAATGAATGCATTCCTATATATATTAATTTAAATATGAATAATATGTATATTTAATATATATGCTAATTTAACATTGAATGAATAATGTATATTTAAAAATAGTCTTGTAATAATTTATACTTAATTACCTATGCAATTGCTTACATAATCACCTACGTAATTGCTTACTTAAATACCTGCACAATCACATATCTAATTCCATATATAATTGTGTACTTAATTGACTAAACAATAGGGTTACAACAGGGGACAACTGGGTTACAAGAGGGTTACAAGAGGGTTACAAGAGGGTACAAAGGCTACAAGAGAGTTACAAGAGGGTTACAAGAGGGGACAACAGGGTTACAGGAGGGTTACAACAGGGGACAATAGGGTTAAAATCGGGGGCCAATAGAGGACGACAGGGTTACAGGAGGGTTACAACAGGGTTACAACAGGGGACAATTGGGTTACAGGAGGGTTTACAAAGGGTTACAACAGAACTAAAAACGGGATTACAACGGGGGAAACAATAAATAACAAGTTTTACCACGTACCTTTCATTTACCCTGTAAGGAGCGAGCTTACCTAGAATGTTTCCACTATGGTGCAGCTTATGATATAGGGCCATAGTGTAATCAATCAAGGTAAGACTGCTAGCTCTCAGAATAAACCAATGTACTGATTTAAGATGGACACTGAGTAGCGGCGGAATGGACACAATCACACCAAAAGAGGAAGAGAGAGAGAGAGAGAGTGAGAGAGAGAGAGAGAGAGAGAGAGAGAGAATGGATGAACCTCCCAGCTGTACTGCGAACAGGGAGAGGACGCAGAGTAAGCCGACATAAACCGCGGGGGCCAGTTCTGAACTCACGCGCTGCAAGCTCCGGACCTAACACGATGGTCTCACGCTCTGATTCACACACGTCCATAACAGACTCTGCCTCTAAACATGAGTGAAGAGTGAGCCTGGTCACGGGACAGCTCCTGGATAGCTCAGTGGTTAGAACATTGCTAACGTGCTAAGCCAAAGGTCCCGGGTTCGATTGCCACGGCCAAGGTTTCCTTTTCCAATTATCAACTCTAACAGATTGTCTATTTAACTTAATCACGATTGTCTCTGTACGACTGTGGAGCTCAGGTTGTAACTATTGTCTCTGTACGACTGTGGAGCTCAGGTTGTAACTATTGTCTCTGTACGACTGTGGAGCTCAGGTTGTAACTATTGTCTCTGTACGACTGTGGAGCTCAGGTTGTAACTATTGTCTCTGTACGACTGTGGAGCTCAGGTTGTAACTATTGTCTCTGTACGACTGTGGAGCTCAGGTTGTAACTATTGTCTCTGTACGACTGTGGAGCTCAGGTTGTAACTATTGTCTCTGTACGACTGTGGAGCTCAGGTTGTAACTATTGTCTCTGTACGACTGTGGAGCTCAGGTTGTAACTATTGTCTCTGTACGACTGTGGAGCTCAGGTGTAACTATTGTTTCTGTACGACTGTGGAGCTCAGGTTGTAACTATTGTCTCTGTACGACTGTGGAGCTCAGGTTGTAACTATTGTCTCTGTACGACTGTGGAGCTCAGGTTGTAACTATTGTCTCTGTACGACTGTGGAGCTCAGGTTGTAACTATTGTCTCTGTACGACTGTGGAGCTCAGGTTGTAACTATTGTCTCTGTACGACTGTGGAGCTCAGGTTGTAACTATTGTTCTGTACGACTGTGGAGCTCAGGTTGTAACTATTGTCTCTGTACGACTGTGGAGCTCAGGTTGTAACTATTGTCTCTGTACGACTGTGGAGCTCAGGCTGTAACTATTGTCTCTGTACGACTGTGGAGCTCAGGCTGTAACTATTGTCTCTGTACGACTGTGGAGCTCAGGTTGTAACTATTGTCTCTGTACGACTGTGGAGCTCAGGTTGTAACTATTGTCTCTGTACGACTGTGGAGCTCAGGCTGTAACTATTGTCTCTGTACGACTGTGGAGCTCAGGCTGTAACTATTGTCTCTGTACGACTGTGGAGCTCAGGTTGTAACTATTGTCTCTGTACGACTGTGGAGCTCAGGTTGTAACTATTGTCTCTGTACGACTGTGGAGCTCAGGTTGTAACTATTGTTTCTGTACGACTGTGGAGCTCAGGCTGTAACTATTGTCTCTGTACGACTGTGGAGCTCAGGTTGTAACTATTGTCTCTGTACGACTGTGGAGCTCAGGTTGTAACTATTGTCTCTGTACGACTGTGGAGCTCAGGTTGTAACTATTGTCTCTGTACGACTGTGGAGCTCAGGTTGTAACTATTGTCTCTGTACGACTGTGGAGCTCAGGTTGTAACTATTGTCTCTGTACGACTGTGGAGCTCAGGTTGTAACTATTGTCTCTGTACGACTGTGGACCTCAGGTTGTAACTATTGTTTCTATACGACTGTGGAGCTCAGGTTGTAACTATTGTCTCTGTACGATGTGGAGCTCAGGTGTACACTCTGTCTCATGTACGACTGTGGAGCTCAGTGTAACATAGTCTCTGTTACGATGTGGAGCTCAGGTTGTACTATTTTCAATTACGACTGTGGAGCTCAGGTTGTAATATTGTCTCTGTACGACTGTGGAGCTCAGGTTGTAACTATTGTCTCTGTACGACTGTGGAGCTCAGGTTGTAACTATTGTTCTTACGACTGTGGAGCTCAGGTTGTAACTATTGTTCTCTGTACGACTGTGGAGCTCAGGTTGTAACTATTGTTTCTGTACGACTGTGGAGCTCAGGTTGTAACTATTGTCTCTGTACGACTGTGGAGCTCAGGTTGTAACTATTGTTTCTTACGACTGTGGAGCTCAGGTTGTAACTATTGTCTCTGTACGACTGTGGAGCTCAGGTTGTAACTATTGTCTCTGTACGACTGTGGAGCTCAGGTTGTAACTATTGTCTCTGTACGACTGTGAGCTCAGGTTGTAACTATTGTTTCTGTACGACTGTGGAGCTCAGGTTGTAACTATTGTCTCTGTACGACTGTGGAGCTCAGGTTGTAACTATTGTCTCTGTACGACTGTGGACTCAGGTTGTAACTATTGTTTCTGTACGACTGTGGAGCTCAGGTTGTAACTATTGTTTCTGTACGACTGTGGAGCTCAGGTTGTAACTATTGTTCTTAACGACTGTGGAGTCAGGTTGTAACTATTGTTTCTGTACGACTGTGGAAGCTCAGGTTGTAACTATTGTTTCTGTACGACTGTGGAGCTCAGGTTGTAACTATTGTCTCTGTACGACTGTGGAGCTCAGGTTGTAACTATTGTCTCTGTACGACTGTGGAGCTCAGGTTGTAACTATTGTTCTGTACGACTGTGGAGCTCAGGTTGTAACTATTGTTCTGTACGACTGTGGAGCTCAGGTTGTAACTATTGTTCTGTACGACTGTGGAGCTCAGGTTGTAACTATTGTTCTGTACGACTGTGGAGCTCAGGTTGTAACTATTGTTTCTGTACGACTGTGGAGCTCAGGTTGTAACTATTGTTTCTGCGCTCTAGCTCATTGGTTGTGATATTTTCTCGTTAACTATTAATGATAATTTAGATAATAATATCACGTGAACATATTAATGAATAGGTACAGATTATAGACATAATAATATCTTCCTAACTAATTCATATTTCTTTGTGTGGGTAGTGTTGGTACAATAAAAATCCAATAGGTGTAATCTGAGAAAAAGGTCTTTAATTAATATTTTGTATCGACAATTTTAAAACAAAATGGCTTACGTAAATATTAATTACCCTAAATGTAAACCGGACGTCCGAGCTGGATCCGGAGTGTGTAGAGGGGGCTTCACTCTTTATCATTTAGATTAGGTTAAATTAGGTGTAGACTTGTGGGGACTCTGAGACCACAAACGATGGTGCACTTTTGATGCCTCTATCTCATGCGTTTTACCGTGAAAGGAATGTTGAAGCTGGTATCCTACCACTGTACTGAATGGTTTTCCATTGTTTCTTCATGCAAATGGACAGTACATGTATTCCTAAGTTTTACCCTCCTAACACCACATAATTAATTTAATTAAGTATGCATAACCCACCCGAGTAGCAAAACACGGCGATAATAAAAATAAATATTATAATAACACTACCCAGCTTTGATAGCTATCTTAGTTCACCCTTGCACTAATTATTGTTATAGTGAGGGAACCATGTTTCTTTTCTAGTGCACATCACGTGTGTATGTTCAAACTGGTGTATATTTTACTACAGCTTTATTACTATAGGAATCATCCTTTTTCTATGTAAATACGTAGATTTATTACTATAGGAATCATCCTTTTTCTATGTAGATACGTAGCTTTATTTTAATTTTAAAATCATAGTTGTCAGTCTAATGGGAAATATTTCTAAGGTTTATATATTCTCAAAAGGAAACTACTTCAATACTGTTTATGCCCTTTTTACTTAACAAGAAGAATATTTCAGTAATGTTTGGCTATTAGCGGTATTGCGTCCAGTCACGTGCTCAACTTTTATCCTAATTAGACCACATCTTCCCTGAGGAATGAATTCCTCCCAATAATTAACATTCAAAAGGGAAACAACAATAATAAAGGCTTTTGGTCAGCATTCCTGAAAATATCACCTCTTATTGTTGCGTCGAATTTCAATTTGAGTTCACTTTGTGCCTCTGTTATAACATAAAGAGAGATAATACATTTCTAGATACATTTATTTGATAACCACTGGCGTGCCTAGAAATTTCCATTGGTGCTGTGTATTATAATTTTATTTCGAGCAAGTGTTTTAATTGTAACTTTGACTAAATTTTTTTAAAAGTTTAAGGTATATTTATTGTTCCTGAATTTGCCGAGATATTGATTTGGACTTCAGTTCCCCAGAACAGTTAGTTTATGTTCCATTCTAAGTCTATAACACAAACTGCCCCTGAAAATATACGGACCTTGAGAAAACTATTGGTTGAAAAGGCCGCAAAGTGCTAAAGTGAATATAAAGAAGAAACCGCCGTATAAAAGTTATCTGAGCCATAAGGAAGCCACTCACTCTGAGGATAGCGGAGGAAACCACTCGAGTACAGGCTAAGAAGCAGACAACTGCAGTCTACAGGTTTTGGAAAGTCAACATTTCATAGGAAGGGTCTAATTTGACAACTAGAAAGCTAATGCTCTACTTACACGTGGTCAAATGTCAGTTCATGTTATCTGAAGCTGTCAATTTTGATGGATACTATCAACACCTGTAAAATAACAATGATGAAATAGTAAAAACATATTAAATTTGGCCGCATAAAATATGTTTGTATTTTTTAAATCCCTATCTATAAAGATTAGACTTCAGTAAATCCCAGGAACAGTTCATTTACTTTGTAATTTTTGCACAAAACTTCGATTAAAATGTAAATATCTGAAGAATGATTATCAAAACAGAGGTTTTTTTTACCAAGGAAAAATATTGATTGTTAGGTAGTCTGGTGATAACTGAATTTTAAAAGTCTGTTCCTAATTACAATATATTATATGAGAAGGCTTATAGGATCGCGTCGTTCTATTTATTTTACTTGGTTCAATGTATCTGATCTAAACAAGGAATATGAGCCATCTTTGGTCGTAAGATAATGTCACCATTGTTTTTTTCTTTCGTTTCTCTGTAGCCTCTTCCTCCGTGTCTATGATCATAGCAACGTTCGTTCTATAATCACTTCCTGTAGACGTGAAACAGGACTCTGCGAACAAGAGAAGGGGATCGCACACTTTCTTTGACTAATTAGATGAAAGTGTGCGATCTCTTTCCTTCCTTTCTATCTTTCCTGGTGGCGTGATCATGTCGAGTTAAAACAACTAACTTCTCCCTAATCACTTTGCTCCGACTGAAATCCCGAGCATCTTGCAAGTTACGATCCGTGGGAAGTTAAATAGAGGTCACACGTTACGGTCCGTGGGAAGTTAAATAGAGTTTACAAGTTATGGTCCGTGGGAAGTTAAATAGAGGCCACAAGTTACGGTCCGTGAGAAGTTAAATAGAGGTCACAAGTTACGGTCCATGGGAAGTTAAATAGAGGTCACAAGTTACGATCCGTGAGAAGTTAAATAGAGGTCACAAGTTACGGTCCGTGGGAAGTTAAATATAGGCCACAAGTTACGGTCGTGGGAAGTGAAATAGAGGTCACAAGTTACGGTCGTGGGAAGTTAAATAGAGGTCACAAGTTACGATCCGTGAGAAGTTAAATAGAGGCCACAAGTTACGGTCGTGGGAAGTTAAATATAGGCACAAGTTACGGTCGTGGGAAGTGAAATAGAGGTCACAAGTTACGGTCCGTGGGAAGTTAAATAGAGGTCACAAGTTACGGTCCGTGAGAAGTTAAATAGAGGCCACAAGTTACGGTCCGTGAGAAGTTAAATAGAGGTCACAAGTTACGGTCCGTGGGAAGTTAAATATAGGCCACAAGTTACGGTCGTGGGAAGTTAAATATAGGCCACAAGTTACGGTCGTGGGAAGTGAAATAGAGGTCACGGTCAAATAAAATAGGACATTATTATTATATTCATCAAATATTATATCAAAAGTTCTAACTGTTCTCTTTGTGAAATGTAACTTTGAAATATTCTCTCAGAGGTGTTTGAAAGTGTTCCCGCAAAGTATCAACACTTGTTCTTACTATCTTGACTGAGCAAATTTAGTTTCAAAGTCAACATTGTTGATATTTTCACTGCCATATAACATACACCTTGGTATTTATAAACATGTAAAGGGACAACCTCAAATCACCATAAGTCTGAACATTTATAATTTCAAAACAATGGTCAGTTTAATTGGGAGGTATTGGGGGGAGGGGGGGTGAAGTGGTGGATGGAGAATTACAAAACTAAAAAAAGAAGATATTTTGGTGTGGTAGAACATCTAAAGTTGACAGGAAAAGGGAGTGTCAACTGAAGAGCATCTGGCGGCTGTCTGGACAGATCACCAGTGAACCTGAGCCTCCTTAAACCCCCAGCTGTCCATTCTGGTACAGCTAGATCCTCCACCGCCACCTCCAGGTCTCAGGTGGTACAGGTACTAGACCTTGACATGCCACCTCCAGCTCACAGGTGGTACCAGGAACTAGGCCTTGACGTTTCATATTTCCAAATCTATTTGGTTATCTGGGTTTGTCTCTCTACTTTTAATTTTCTACCTCATCTAAAATTATTTTTAAATTATAAGCCATACAATTTTTCAATTTTTTAATTTTATATACTTAGGTTTATTTGATTATATGGGGCAATCCCTCTACCCTTCTGCTAAATTTCATCTTTCCAGCTCATATGTATATTTTTTGACAACCACAATGTTATAACCCCCATTTCTCCTCCTTGCGGGCTGAATTTCACAAAACCCCTTCTGATTGGATGCTTGCAAACTGGAGTACATTTCCTCTAAATATAGCCTTCCTAATCCTTAAAAGGCATTAGCGTAATTGGTAGATAAGCATAACCTGAGCGGGTACTAAGACGCGGTGATAAAAAAGAAGAGTGAAATTATTGAAATTTGAAACAGCATTATTTTATTAATATTCCTTGTGATGTATTATATGCAATTAAAGAACGTGTTTATCATCAATATTAATTGACAAAGCCACGTCAAGTATTTTTATAATGAATTCAACAGAGCATTGTAAGACTTTGCACATGAAATCCTCCTTACATTAATGTTAGGTATGCAACTTGGAGCACACTGATGTTAGATAAATTGCCCACGCGATCTATCTCACGGCGCCACCATGAAGCAGAGCAAATTATTTTAACTATTCTCATCACCTAACTAAATAATACATAATTTCTTTACAACATAGAAAACATTTAGGCTTCTAAATTGAAATACTACCAAGTTTTTAAATATTTGTTATAATAATTAAATACAAATTGTATGTACGGGAACATTAAAATATACACTTTTTGCGAGTAGATCACGTATGGTGGCTAGATGTCTACTTTTAGGGAGTAAAACATAATGTTTTGTGTTTGGATGGTTAGTTATATAATTTGAGTTAGAATATTAGTACAAATTTACTAATAAATTCTAGAGTGATAGATCTCACGTCTGTTAACTCTTGAGAGTAAACCTAGAAAAAATATGTATGAAAGATCTGATAGAAGTGTGGAACAAATTGTAATCTGAAATTTAAAATAGCAATCTTTTAATAAAGATTACACATTAATTTACCAACTACTCAAGAAATTAAAATATACTTGTAAGTAAAGTAAATGACACTCTTATTTTAAATACATACTTAATTATGTTATCAATTCAATTAATTTATAGTGCAATTTATGGTTACTAAATTATGTGCACATTTTAATTCAAATTTTTATCTGCCTTTATGGGTGCCGACTCTATGAAGATAAAACCCTCACCTTACGACGTTAATTAAGAGGATGTGATTCTGGTGCTTTAGAAAAATCATAAATTTCTATTGTGACTATAACACTGCAACAATTGAGTAAAACTGTTGAAAGTGAGCTAATTTTAGAGTTTAGCAAAACATATATTTCATAATTTATTAATCTAAAATATAGGGCTATCTTTCAACTTCATTTGGTTTAAATTATATTTTGAAATAACAAACCACTATTAAAATATTGTGAGACATGATTTAAACTTATGTAATACCTTTAATATGATTCGCTACCAATAGATCAAGGCTCCTTGAATAAGGTTGGATGATAACTGTGAGTTAATCTACCTTATAACAATCATTTTGTGTTTGCCATTTTCTGATAATTACTCAACGATATTAATTTTATTCTTTTGTAAAATGTTTCAGAGCTATTTAAATACAATCACAGCAGTGACAGTTAACGGAGAACCAATTTGAACGTTATTTTTTCATTAAAAATACTCACGTGACATCATGGAAAATCACCCCAATCCCGGACTATCAGACATTAATTAAAAATCAGTTTCCAGCTAAAATCCATACATAGATACCTATAGACGCGCTAGATGGATAGATCTGTTTGTCGCGAGGAGAGGAGGAAAGGCAGTGGGAAGTTAAAGAGGAGCCAATAATCGGATGTGAAACGCGGGAGGGGTGTTTGAGGGTGTGTCATTGCGTTGGACGCTCTTCGGTCCCACACACAACCGGATTAATGGGAGAGTTCGAACAAGACCGAGATGGGCCCCGGGCAGGGATGGAGAGGGAGTTGGGGAACTCGTCTTAACAACCAACACATGAATAACTTCACAGGCATTAAGGCGCGATGTGGAAGTAGCAGAGCACACGTTTTATATACTACACACACATTTGTAAAGTCACGTCCAATTTTCATTGAAAACAAACACAACAAATTCTCCTTGAGGAAATATTGATAACATACTCTATTATCAGTAGACTTAACGTATGAATAGTTGAAAATAATCTTGTAACTTTTCAAACTGTCAGCTAAGCTTTTTGGGAAGAAATGTAAAACTCAGTATATACCAACAATAATTTTACCAGTTGTTCTCTCAGGGAGTGGGACGTGGTCTCTTACCTCACATGACGGACACAAGGAGCTTAGGAAGATATTTGGTCCGAAAAAGAGATGAGGCTACTGGGGAGTGGAGGACGTTACATAATGATGATCTTCTTGTACTAGTCACAAAACCTCGTTAGGAAAAGCAAGTCTCGTAGATTTCGGTGTGCGGGCATGCAGCGTGAATGGGAGATTCTAGAACCTTGTTCAGTGTACTGAGAGAGATAGGGTGTAATGAGGTGGACTGGATAGAACCAGCTCAGATAGAGATAGGGGTAATTGAGGTGGATGGTCATGAATGCCTCAAGATTCCCGAGATAGTGTAATGTGTACAGATAAAATTTCAGTGTCTATGTGTAATACGTATGGTAGACCAGTATGGATTCAAGATATTTTTATAATGTTCAATTTCTAGCATTCGATCCAACGCCTAGGAGACCATTTTGATGTTATAAGAAAATTCGTTCTATCTCTAAGTTTAGCTTAACAACGAATTTTCATACGGTCACCATTTTTTGAAATGAAAACGCTAGGACCATTTTCTGTTACAATAGATATCCAGGCTCGAGATGAGCTCCGCAAAATTTAAGGGATTTAAATAATTGTTTCGCACTTATCACTTGGGATTAATTTTACGTCGGAACAAACATCCGGACAGACAGACAGACAGATTGAATTCCAAATGATAACGTTGGCAAGACACGGTGTACCTAATTTTTTTTATACCCGCGTCTTACTACCCGTTCAGGTTATACGCTTGATGTACTAATAATTACTATAATGGTTTTAGGGATTAGGAAGGTTACATTAATAGGAAGTGAGCTCGCATTTGCGTGGAGGGAGTGTGGAAAACCATTTTGAACAAACCAACCTCAGTACACCCAACCGAGACTCGAACTTGGATCTCCCCGTCATCAGCAGTCTAATATACTGCAAGAGTAGCGCCTTAGACCACGCGACCACCGAAGAGGGCTACCTAAAAATGTAAGGTTCCCCAAGAAAGATGATGTGATTAAAAAAAGGCGCACAGCCAGGACTTCCCCGAGGGAGGCGGGCGGTGAGATGACATCAATAATCAGTGAATGATCATCCCTCCAGTGACGTCACGCACACGCTACGTGAGATGAGGTCGACTGTATCGTTACGTGCCACATTCATCAGGTGACCTGTGGTTCAGGTGTCAAGGTTTGACCCCACGTGCGACAGGACGGATCTGTTGGTGACAGCAGCTTGTGAACAGAGGCTGGGACTATGTGAACCGACTGCCTGCTTACACATCTCACTCTATCTACATTAGATCACGTGTTCTAATGTCGGTTTTATACCACTATCACTAGTTTTATTGGGCTATGCCCTACCTATATCCTACAGTCTCTTTCTATAACTATCCCTAACACTCTTATCAGACTATAGTAACAACACACTCGTACTAGTACAATAACCTGATATTACAGTGAGAGTCTTTAAGGCCCTAGGCCTTGTCGAGTGTAAGTCTAGAACCTATTTTTGGGATGGTGGGTTGAAGGGTGAAAGGCGTGGTGTGACTTCCAACCTACCAAAGTATCCTTCCGCACCAACAAGAACAGATGGATCAAGGATACCGTAGATGGCGCTAGCTACTGGACAGGTCTTGTGGAAAAATCATACGTTTGGAAGTATCAGTTTTCTGAGAACGAGTGAAATTTTATGTTAATATTTTCAACAAACCTTCTTAGATAATGTATCGATGTTTGTTAATTGTTACATTTTCTTATTTTTTGTTGTGAAACCGGCAGTTTTCTATTAAAAAATGTCAATTTTATCGATATTTGATCACTGTTGACATCTAGAGGAGGTGGGTATATAAAAGTATAACTTAATCACATGCTTCTATTCTTGAACAAACCGTTTCCGAAAATAAAATTGCAAAACAGTAAAAATTCTTGAAGATAACCGTTTGTTCCGACGGCTCTGCATTTCCACGACAAATGAAAAGGGTCAATCGCCTTAATATGACTTTACTATAGTTCTAATAATAATAATATAATATTTATATAATAATAATAATAATAATATAGCTTGTCTGGGCTGCATCATTCGTAGTCCAGTTTGTATAAATATCAGTCAGTATTAATATACCGTTGTCCAGGGGACACCCGAATGTACTAATCATACATCCTTTCCTGGAGGCTCTTTACATGTCCTGGGTTGAGATGAGTGAGGAGTAGGAGTATGAGGAATGTGATAGAGATGGGGATGATATGTAGAGGAGATAGAGTATGGAGATAGTGAGATAGATAGTGAGATGTACTGCAATATTTACAACTTCACCTGATCTCCTTTTAGAAATTGGCCAATGTCGATATTATCTATTCCTAAAAATATTTATTGAGAGTTTTATAGATAATACTAACAACATGAGTAGTTCTTATTGTATGATTATCCTAATTAGTGTTGTATCTTGTTTAATTAATTTTTAATTTTACTTTTTGTTCAACATCACTACAACTCGTAACAATATTGCTATGTACTATCAAAGAGATAAGTAAAACAACATGTATGGAAGTAGTTTTAACCTCAGAAACATACACAATATTTTCGATACAAAATTTATTTCATGTCACTGAAAATTGGCACCTTAATCCCCATTTACTATACTATCCAATGTCCAACCAGCCCATCCCCTAACAAATAAACAACAACTTAACTTTGGGTCCAAGTCACTATTCTCGCAAATGATTGGGAGATCATGATTCGAACCCAGTCGGGTGTACTTTCCTAAACGTTTCCCACTCTCTCTCCACGTTAATGTGGGTACACTTTCTCTAAATTCAACTTTCCTCATCCCTAAAACAGGCATAATACTACATAAGCGTTTAGCACGAATAGGAAGGAAGACGCGGTGCTAAAAGACAACATTACTTGGAGACCTTGTATTTCCTAAACCTGCACCCAACACTTAGTCGTCCTGTCCACCGATGTAGGCAGCAAAAAGGTTCTCAGAAAATTTAACTAAGATAAATAGTAATAGTAACGAAAGGACTAATCAAAAGGAGTTAATTCTGGTGGGGTTACAAGAAACCCACATAATTTAACCTACTCATAAGACAAATCTTCATTGTTCTGTATCCTGGCTGTCAATCTTTTATTGACATTATGTGTGATGGTGAGTGGGGGGGGGGGGGGGGGGGGGTTGCTCCCCTCTCCCAACTTTATGGGTGCAGGGTTAACGGAGCGCATGTTGATGTTTTCTCCAACAACGCTATTCACTTTTGACTCTTTACCAAATATATTGGATTTAAAGAATAACCCATTTTTCTACCGGTTTCCAAAGTTAAGCCCTCACGGATTTTGTTTGTTCGTCACGTGACATCCGACGATTGAACGCCAATATAAAAAGATTTGTTATGTAGAGGATTGAATACTTTTGATGAGCTCTATTGACAAGGTCCGATTTAATTAATTATTCAATATAATTACAGACCTCCCCAGTGACGCACGTGTATACTCTGTTGAGAATAAAATAAACACTGAAATTATGCTACTTTGTACTCAAAAGACTAAAATCCGTCACTACTTACTACATAAACAAATAAATAGAGACTAAATTTTATGGGTTTGGGGGGAGGGGGAAGTGCTGTCTGGCTAAAACAGATTATGTACTATTGATTTAATATATACTAGCACTAAACAAAAAGTCGATGCTATTTCATTTTAAAAGGTCTCACCGGAAGCCGACAATTTTTTGTGTGACTAAGACAATATTTAAAAAAAACGAGTCTTTCTACTAATATATGTTATTTCCGATCTACTCTCCCCTGTTTTATGTAAGGAAACTTACCGCATTGCAGCTGTTTATCATGATGGATGAACGCCTGGCATATATATAAGTAAGAGTGGACATCAAAAGAAAAAAAAAATTGTTCGGAAACCTAAAATATATTCAAAAAAATTCTTTTGAAAATATAGATGATCGTGTAAATATAAATTGTTGTTTATTTTTAAACGGTACCTAGCGTAAACTTTACAAACAGCTATAATTTAGATACTTATATTTTTTTGGACTCAACTACAATTGTGTTGTATAGTATTTATAAAATTCTATTAAAAAATTCACAAAAATATGTACATTTATTTTTTGATATTTTATTAAATCTAATTGTAGGTATTAAAACAACGATAGCTAAACATCAAATACAAATAAATCTTCCAATTTAAGGATTGAAAACGCAATAATAAGTGGTTGAGACATTAACAGAAACTTTATTGCTGAAGTGGTAGAATGGTCTATGGAATCACCCCTGCAATAGACTGGACTTTCGATGACGGCACGGTTGGGATTCGAATCCCATTTCACTGTGATAAGTGTGTTTTTCCCTAAATAGTTTTCCACTCTCCATCAAAAATAATATGTGTACATTTTTTCTGATGTATACTTCCCCCATCATTAGCAGATTAGTACAAATATGAGGACACCCGGATGGTTGGTAAGCCGCTAAGTACGGAGATAATTTGATGATACCAATTTATCGCACTCACAGTTCAAGGTGTCGGGCGTGTCGGGGAAAATTAATCTAATTTTTATTACCATCACTATTATGTTCAACCCAATGGATTAATTTATGCGACAGGAATAATTAATATTAATTGGATAAAGCGAATCCCTATTAGTGTGGAGAGAGGATTGGAAAACCACAGTGACTCATTTTAATGTAACTTTTACTAGCCTTTTGTCACCAATTGGTCTTAGCGTAGCCCACCTTTATTTTAGGAACACTCTCCTCAAGGTCGATTGACCTGTTTTTATGAAAGTCATCATTAATGAGATCTACTATCGTGTGCTTCACAATGTGGACCTCCCGACATCGATCATCGAGTATTGGCCTCCCAGGTCTTGACCTGCCACATTTACATCCTATTCTCCTTCTCTCTCAGTCCTCCTCTTACAGGATATCTTTATTCAATAAAAAGAGGGTTTTCACTTTACATCAATTATCGAAGTGACTAACCTCCTGTTTTAGCAATATTAGTTTTAACAGAAAGTGAATCATATTAGAAAGAAGATATTGGTAAAAATAAGAAGGCCCGATGTGATGACTCCATTTTACCTCCCCCCTCTGTCTCCTCGTCTGTCAGAGTCTCTCTTTTAAAGACAATTTTCTGTGCTAGAGTTCCGGGGTTCAATCCTCGGTCCCGGCACAGATTTATCTGATTGCCAAATCCTTCCTTCACCTCTGACAAGACGTGTATTAATCACAACTTGTGAATGTGTGGAATGCCAGGCCTCCACCGTGGTTCGGATCCCACGTTAAACTGTAGGTCCTCCATTTCATCCCACAATCCCTCTAACATTACACATTAGCGTAAGTGCGTATAACCCGAACGGGTAGTAAGATGCGGTGCTAAATATTATTATTATTGTTGTTGTTGTTGCAGTGACTACAATAAGTCATCTACCAACTATCAAACAAGAGTAAAACCTCTCATGTCCGCCAGGTGACGGACAGACAGCCGCTGTCCTAGATGTCCCCTTTCATCAAAAGACTCGGAGAGATTGACGGGGGAGAACTTCCGTCCTCAGTTCCTCGCCTTGTGGGTCTTACCACAGCAAGAGTCACGTGGTGCTGCTAGTACCAGGGTTGGATTCATGGCTGTGAGGCTGTCACAAATACGAGGCCCAACATCAAACAAAGGTTTTCTCTTCAACATTTAAACATTCAAATATAACTGTTAAAAGCGCGGTGCTAAATTTGTCATATAAACACGGCAATATTGCCGCCATAATAAACTGGATTTTTAATTCCATTTGTAGACACCAGGCGAGAGGTATTTATGTTTTCAAAATTACAGTCTGAAATATTTTTTTTCCGCACGTGCCATTATTAAGTAGTTAATATTTTGTCAAAAATAGGTAAAAATAGCTATAGTGCGTTATTTTTTCAAAACAAATATCCTACAATAATTGCAGTCTTTAGAGCCGACATATATTAAATTGGAACATTTTGTGGAGGCAATGGGAGTTAGCGCCTGTCACCCCCTTACATCCGGGCCTGGCTGGAACTAAAGCTCTCACGGATAGGTCTCCTCACGGATAGGTCTCCCCACGCCTCGGTAAGCGAGAAATGGTCACGCAGACGTTCAGCCCTAGCGCGATATTTGATTATACGACCCGTTATTTCAAAATAAGTTTAACGCCTAAATAAAGTCGAAAGATTCAAAAATAACTCTTTTGCCCTAACAGCCCTATAGTTCGAGTTTTATTTATAAAAATAACTTATTTTTAATTTTGAGACTCGATTGGTTAAAAAGGGCACTAGATTTAAACTTCTTCTAACAAATATGGCTATTTTTAGATAGGCTCCCAACACAAAATCTAAGATATTTGAGCACTAGCTGCGAGCTTGGCGTATGATTGCATTAAAGTAGATCTAGTAACTTATTTTTAAGCGTTGGATATTTATTTTAATGACAATCCTACTGTATTAGTGGTACTCGAATTTGTTATAACCGCGAGCCAATATTTAGAAAGACACATTTTCACAGCTCTCAACTTTAATGGACATGAGGGGGGGGAGGGGAGTTTTAAACTTAAATTTCTATGTTTTTTTTAAATATACATATTACTGAATATAATTTTACAAAATACTGATCTTGCCTCATAATGGGTTGTGTGTGACGGGTGCTCTTGTATCCGGTTTCTGTCGATGACGACATTGATGTCCACGTCACACGAACAAAGATTCCTGTATCCTAATATTATGCACCTTATTTTACCTTTATTTCCTTTGGCTTCTTCCACTTTG
The DNA here is from genome assembly GCA_039000515.1 of Timema cristinae. NCBI lineage: Eukaryota > Metazoa > Arthropoda > Insecta > Phasmatodea > Timematidae > Timema > Timema cristinae. The sequence continues at coordinate 49,841,082 of JBCFYV010003508.1, read as the reverse complement.
CTAGTTTTTTAATGATTTCCTATAATTAATTACAAAATGTTCACATTCCAGAAACGTCTCACCACCTGCTAGAATGTTCTCGCGACCCACAGTTTTATAACCGCTGCTCTGTTGTTGATCGCTCCGCCCACGAGATTGTGGTCACCGGTCTGACTGGACTGTTGATTAAAACAAGACTATTTTGGCGTTGACACCGTGTTGACCGGCCGGCCACATCAGATGTGGTCAGGCAAGCAAGCAATTAGACACCCCGGGCTGTAATTAGGCGACTCTGATTATACCGGCAGCCTCGCGCTGTGGGCGGGACCGCAAACAAATACTTTGACGGGTCTAATCCCCGACAGGTCGTATTCGGTGGTCGCACCGTCTTATTCGTGGTCTCACATGAGTTTAGTTTGCCTGTGCCAAGGAGAAAAGTGAATTATTCCTCCAAACAAATGCGTGTGGATTTCTTTAAATATATACCCCAACCGTACCCCCAAAAAAAGTAATTAAATTGGGGTAGTCTGGGTGGGAATTAAGGAGTGGCGAGCAAAAATTAAATTATGTTAATTTCAAAGTAGATTGAGATTAATAAGTTTGTATTAGAATAATTACAAAATAAGACATATATATTATTTAATACTATATAATTGACCGTTCTTCGCACGGGATGGATTTCGAAATAGGTATATATATATAATATATTATATATATATAATATATAACCAACTATACCTTCCAAAGTGAGTCGAAGATACTTTAACAGTCAGTTTCAAGCGCTTGGGTCACATGGTGGTAAACTAATTACTGTACTACGAGAATAAACTGTACGTACTGATAGTAAACAATGTTGGATACTTTTTTCAACATCTCCAACTGGTATTCACACGATTCAAGTCTTTAGAAATGTAGTAGGCCTGTATATATAAATATTTTTTAAATGTTGAGTCTTGTAGCTCTTCAGATTTTGAAGTTATCCGCACTGCAATATAAGGCCTTAAGCTCATTACGCCTGAAGGGCATTTCTGCCAGTATCCCAAAATAATTATATCAAAAAACTTTGGATTGGCGCGTCAAATGCTCTAACCACTGAGCTATCGGATCGTCCGTGGCAGAGTCTTGTCACTCATTTAGGTCAGAGTCTGTGAAGGATGTGTTGCTACTAAGAGCTATAGTTGATATTACAGCCCCCGGCGGCTCAGTTGTGGTTTTATGCCGCCAATCCCCCAAGCTTCATCCTACTTGTCTAACGCTGTTTTCATGGACCGTAACTAAGGAGCTGGATGCTCGGCTATTGTCCCAAACACCCTTGAGACGTATGTTCGGGGCGTTTCAGACCACGGGTCACTTACTCCCTGAGAAATATGAACGCGGCATTATGTTACAATGTTCCCCCGAGTTGTTGAGGTCAACCCCCCCCCCCCTCGGGAGGAGAGCCAACAGCCCGTACAGAACTGTACATATGACTTTACTGGCTTTCTAAGGGAAAACACCGTAACCATGGCAACCGGCTGGCACTTACATTAGTGATCTGCGCTCCACCGCGAGAAACCAACAACACCTTTATAGAGACATACACCATTTAATTAATTAGTGTTGTATCGCCGCTTCTCCTATTGAAGAGAGAGATATACAGGTTTAACAAATCAGTTTATTTAAATTTAAACAAGTTGATATAATTACATATGGTGTGACGATATCTCACACATGAGTGCCCTTGGATAGTTAAAATAAGTTAATCACACCTGCAATAAAGCAAGTGCGGTAGAGTCTATATAACTATTGGGTGTTAAAGTAGAACTAACACACATTCCGCTGAGAAGGAGCCGCTACCTCAACAGAACTACAATTTAACAGGGAAGCTATTATTAACCTAAGGACACGATTAGATACATAACTCCACTCCAGCCTGATATCTGTCGAACTGAGTCTACAACGTATATAGAGTTACAGTTGACAATTAATTACCCTAGAAAGTCTTAGTTTAAAGAGTTACACATTGGTAGTTAAATTAACTAGCTAGCAATAGTTAACTCCACAGTGAACTACGAGATACAAAGATAACGATCCTAAAAGAGGAACTATACGTTTACAAATAGACAAAGGCGAGCTACCAGGAATCTAGGCTGTTACGATAATATGGCTGGTATATTCCTCAGTAGTACTGCCTGGTCATTTAATAGTATATTTTACATTCTACCATTGTCAGAACACACTAAATATAGTGAAAACAGTAAACATTAACAAATAAAAACTGTGTCTGATGGGGGCCGAACCAAATGAACAATACCCCGCGGACCACTACTCTAAACTAGTAGCACACCCACAGGTTGAGCACCGTAAAAGGTACAACATTAGGAATATTAGAGATTGGTTTAGATCAAAGACCCAACTCGGTCATGGGACAAATCCACCATCTTAAGGTCCTAAGCAGGCCATACAATAAAGGACGCTTGGGTATCGCCCGGGTATTTACGACTGTCTTATGGACATAGACCCATAGAGTACGATGTTCATAACAAAGCTTACTAATCCAAATATTCAAAGTGACAGACGTTGCTACATCTGTGGTGAGGAGAAGATACCAACGCCTCACACATCGTGATCACCAGTTTCTTAGTTCGACGATCCTTGGTTCATGTCCAGGCTGTTCCTCCAACGAAACGTTACAGTAGAATACAAAATGTGAAGCAAGGGGATGGCTGTTATATACAAGATGGACTGACGTATCCGGGAAGGGAAGGGGGAGGGTAATTTCCTAAAAATGAGCCAAACGACAACTAGCGCTAGCAGACGGCCACTGAGTACACCACAAGGAAACCACTCCTCATTTTATCTATGTCCGGCGTGGGCAGCAACTAGTACATGATTTCAAGATTAGGCCTCAGCTCACCTACACAGAAATAAACACAGTTTCATTAACCAGAAGGATATAAAAAGAAACAATGTCGACCAAATCGTGAGATAATCCGTTATTTTCCCCTTTCAGAGAGCGAGATATAGACCTATATATAATCAAAGAACGTCTTAAACGCGAGATAGCTAGAGACAAACTGGACGAAGAGGTCGAGGCAGGGAAGAGGAATAAATAACACCCCAAACTGTTGAACTTGCGCCAACATTTCTTCCCCTCGACTTGAAACATTCAATCGTTTTCGACTGAGCCGCCGTCTGTGCAACAAACTTAGTAGATAATAAACCAGGTCAGTAAACGTGGCGGAAATAAGTCGATAAACGAGATCAAAAGTTAAAGCGTAGTTTGAAATAAAAGCAGTAGAGAGAACGAATTACGAATGTGGATACAATCAGATAGGTTAGTATCGTCATCAGTGGGCACGCGGACTAAACGTCAAGGTCGCCTATTATGGTTTGACAAGGAGGAGGAGGTTCTGAAGGTGAGGGTGGTTTTTCCTTAAATGATTTTCCACTGTCCCTCCACGCAAATGTTGATACGTTTTCTTTAAATATTACCTTCCTTCTACCTATCCCAGGTGTAGGATAGCCAGGACGGTCCTTGTCCCATTGCTCTGCTCAGTAATCAGTGAGTCTTGTCCATTGTTCTGATCGGGTAATTTTCAGTGAGTCTTGTCCCATTGTTTCCTCAGTAATCAGTGAGTCTTGTCCCATGTTCTCTCAGTAATCAGTGAGTCTTGCCATTGTCTGCTCAGTATTCAGTGCTCAGTATCTGGTTGTCCCATTGTTATGCTCAGTAATCGGCTAGTCTTGTCCCATTGTTCTGCTCAGTAATCAGAGAGTTATTGTCCCATTGCTCCTGCTCAGTAATCAGTGAGTATTGTCCCATTGTTCTGCTTAGTAATCAGCGAGTCTTGTCCCATTGCTATGCTCAGTAATCAGTGAGTCTTGCCCCATTGTTCTGCTCAGTAATCAGCGAGTCTTGTCCCATTGCTCTGCTCAATAATAAGTGAGTCTTGTCCCATTGCTCTGCTCAGTAATCAGTGAATCTTGTCCCATTGCTCTGCTCAGTAATCAGCGAGTCTTATCCCATTGTTCTGCTCAGTACTGTGACCTCCAGTCAGTTCAAGCACTAGACGGTCTTGCTGGAAGGGTTTGAAGAGTTGTCAAGAGTTCAAGGTCGAGGATCTCATCTGAAGACATGTCTGCCCTTGTCACTGTTGTTCATCAGATGAAAGTGTTCCAGACAACGACAACATTTCATAATAGGCTACGTTCAAACTAACATTAAACATTTGTTACACCCCACTCATGCTTAGTATGATTTTTATTGGGTTCAAAAAGTTTACAGAAAGTTGGTTCATCCTTAGAATGGAAACATTATGGCTTTTATTTCTTTTGATAGTTTCATTGATTAAAGTAGTTTTTAATATCCGTTTAAAAATAATTGTTTTCAGTTTGAACCAAAAGTAATACAACATCCCTGTACATCTACATCCTGAAAACTATGCTAATACCATTAAATTGTGTTCCAAGTTTCAGTGTACAGCGCCGGGAGAGCAAAGCTTTGGGCTCAAACAAACTGTATGTGCAGTTTGGGCTATGAGTTTCCGAACAGCCTGTATATATACGTATTAAAATTTTTATTTTATAATTGCATACTGTCATTATTAAATGGGTGAACGGAAGCAGGGAGGAGGGAGAATTCTTGGGGTCGAAACCCGCTTCTAGCTTTTGAACACTTTCTAAACAATAAATATATTCCAAAAAGAAAGTTTAAATGTTTTGTGAATCACAATAGAAGCCTGTCTTTCTTACTCCATGGCATTAGGAACTTGAAAGCTCATTACACCACTCACAAAAGTACGCCACCTATCCCTAACTCTAACTAGTTCTAGCCAGTCCACCTCATTACACCCCATCCTAATGTTATCCTCTCATCTGCGTCTGGGCCTGTCCAAGGTTCAGACACTGTTTCCACACGTGATTTAAGCTCTGAATTGATGTACTGAACACAGCTGAAAGTCCAAACATGGAGAAAGACGTGGTATGCAAACATATTTTTAAAATGGACTGTACCTGGTCTATTTTCCTCAAACTGAAACGGGCCGAGTCTTGGCGAGTGACGAACTATCATACTCTAATTCCATATCGAGCCACAACTCGACAAGGACTCGTTGCTTATTTACGAATCACCAATATTCTATTAGAATTTTAATGTTCAACACATCTGCTTTGACATTTCGGAAAAAAAAAACACGTCGTGTGAGCGGAACTCGAAAGAACATGTTGAATTCTGCAATTCTCTCTTTATTGCACTAACTCTCCTACATTCTCTTTCATACTCTCCATTCAATCGTTTTTACATTTCTTAAGGCGATTTTACAATAAACTCTTCGTCTTTTCATTCGTCCGTAGAAAATATGAAGCTAGCCAATCAAGACGTTAGTTAAATGTTGAAAAGTGAAACAGTTGTACATGTAGAGTGTACATTTAGCTTATATAGTCAAGATAGCTGGCCATGGGGAGGTCAGGGTTCGAATCCCATATGGGCTTAATGAGGCTGGTTTACCATTCTGCCTTTAACGTAATTACAGTTACATTTCCTCTAAATTATGTTTTCCTTATCTACGCTATATGTGGGAGATTCAAACATATTAATTATGCTAATGTTTTAGGGATGAGGAAGGCTGAGTTTAAGAAGGAATTTGCGAAAAGAGTGAGTGGAAAATTATTTAGTAAAAACCAGTAAACCCGAACGGGATTCAAATTTTCCAAAATTGGAGTCCAGAGTTTTAAGCTGAGTCGTATTCCTAGAAAAGATTCAAGTATTCTAACATCAGTAAAGTGAACATTAAACTCTCTTTTTTTTAAAACTAAAGTAATACGAAATACCTTTGTTTTGAAACTTATTTTAAGGGAAGTGGTTTTAATTAAATGTTGTAGATATAATCATTATTTTGAAAGTACACCAGTTGTTAAAAAATGTATACATAACAATTTTAATGTTTACATACAAAAAAAAATGCACGAAAGTTTGTTTTGGTAATCATCTTAAACTATTCACAAAACCAAGATGAAAACCATTATTGGGTGGATGTGTGTCAAATATTTGGTATTAGGTAATTTCACCGGCTATTTCGTGATACCCAACATTATCATTTCATTACAAGTTTCTCTACTAGATCAATTACTGAAACATCGCCCGTATGTGCGGGACATTTTTTGATGTCCGTGTCATCCGGGTGAATTAAAAGTGACGTCCCAGACAAGTCGTTGTAAAACCACCATAACTCACACTTTCTTATTTCCATAATCTATGTATCCCTCCAGAACCGTCAATATCTCTCTCCAACCCTCAAAGGATCTCTCCCTGTTTCATCAATCTCTCGCTATTCCTCAAGAGATAGATAGCTAACTTCACCCACAGACGCCTCATCTCGACATATCAAGATATTCAAGCAACGAGTTGATCCTTGTAGATGGCTGCTGTCGGAAAAACACCCCCTCCCCCCTTCCCTTCGTCTCCCCTCTGGTATCACCCCACACCTCTCATTTTCTAGACCACTTCCAAGAACTCGACTCTCTAAATAATTTCCACCACTAGATGTGATGTTCCCTTCTCCCCCTCGCCAAAATGTTTTACAAAATAAATTGGTTAGTGTACTCATTTTTTCTATGCTCCAAACGACATGTTTATGTTTGAAAAGTGTGACTATTTATTATAAATTGATATACATTTTTTTTGTTAGGATATCCAACGTATACTTTCTAAATACACGTGCTATATCAGTACACGACTAACAAATTATTGGTGGAAAACTATTGTGAGTCCTTACATTTATTTTTTAAATGTATGTTTCTAATTCTACCACCACGAACGTGAATACGTATAGTATGACAACGTAAGCATCGATGTGAAATATGATATCACATCACTCGGGTACTTTGTTAGTGATACGTCATAGTGTTATCACTTCAAGTGCTAGTCAGGCTAATTACATCCGACACTTAGTTAATCTGTCGGGCGACAAGAAAGAGCACTTCAGGTGTGGGGGGAGACATCGCCATCATCAAGTTACCTATTAGGTAAAATGGGTAAACTTTGTTCGAACTCATCTGACGTCAAACTGACTCAAATTAAGAAAACACAGGTTTGACGTATTCTGTGTTAGACTCGTGTTGAACAATATTTAATTATGTAATCAATCAAACGTGTTGGGATTTTATTATAACTATTCAAAAGTAAAGTTTTTTCTTCTACCACGTCCGACCAAGCGTCCAAGAAATCAGAATTTTATCACACCAATATGGTATGTGGTCTCCTCCAAGCGGACATTCCTGTAACTACAATTATTTGAAACCTGTGCTAATATTCAAGGAAATTTGTTTCCATATCAATCTTGTATCGTAGACAGGACCGCACATCAGGTCTCCCGGACCTCGGTTGTGATACCACACATCCATCACAGACTCTGTCTTAAAATAAGAGTTAAGAACTACCCCGAGCACGGGACGACTCCTGGACAGATCAGGGGTTAGAGCAATGGGGTACTAAAGTAGAGGTCCCTTGTTCGCATCCAGGTGCCGTTTTTAAATTTACATAAAATTATATTTAGATGACGCTATAGCCGTGATAGCTTGGTTATTTAATCTATCATGATATGTTCGTTCGTACTATTTTCATTGTGTTCTTAGCAGCACATGTGACATTTATCAACCAGCCATATATCAGTTCTATACACAAACTACAGAAAGTTTTTTTTTTAGTTTTGGAAATTTGAAGGGAACCTTTTTCCAATGTAGGTTCCTTCACTTTCAAATTTAAGATTGTTCAGACCTTTATTAGGGTTTGTTGTGGTCCGTCCCCTGGCAGACAAATTTCAATCTTCTACCAAACTGATAAATAATGTACTCTTTAAGTTTTGGCAATTTGCATCTCCCCTCACCCATCTCACCATCCCACAGTTAAAATATTTAACACTAATTTTTGTTATTTGGAGTGTTTCCTTACATTCTTGGCAAATATAGTTCCCCCCTCCCCCCCACTATATTCCATTTGAGTGCCAATCGAGGGTCAGTTGATTTGTTTCGAAAAATGAATAACGGAATCTTGTTCACCAGTCTTGAAAAGTCCCAGATATAGATTTTTTGAAAATTAAAAGGGAAATTACAATTTTTGAAAGTTTAGATACCATTTAGGTAAGAGTCAGCCTACTGGAATTTTGAAAAAAAAAAAAAAAAAAACATTAAGATTGTTTCAAGTAGTGTTAGAAGCCCTTGGAAATGGAATTTCAGCGCGATCTGACAAACTTGATTTTTTGGGTACTTATTAAGTTCAAATATTCTGCCCCGTTTTCGATTATTCGGGGTTTTTCAGCTTCCCAACCTTCTATCGCACCGGGAAATAGGAGAAACATTTGTAAGGAAACACAGACAGACTAGACTTGGCTTTTCTAACTATTATAGATGTCAAACAATGCATTGATACAGTATTGACCAAAATTGATAGGAGAAGATCACTAGAAAAACAATTTTATCTCGTCTTACTCCTCAGTAAGCAACCCTTAAGTTTTTGTTGGATATCTAATTAAAAAATACTCTTGGGGTGAACCTTATAAAAACCCCGATACCAAGTTCTAGCCCGATCGTTCAAATGGTCGACAGACAGACAGGTTGATTTTTTTTGACGATAACAATACTTCTCTCTCCGAGGAATCGAGATAAAGTAAAAATCAACATGTCCAACTAGGTAAATTGTTTTTTTAGAAACGTTTGATTTCGAGCTAAGGTTTTTGGGAAGAAATTAAATTATCTCGCAACCCGAACCTTCGTGGTAAAGTGGTCTAAGTCTCGCAATAGACTGGATGGTCAGTGACAGAGGTGAAGGTTCGAATCTCGTCCCGGGTGTTCTGTGGGGGGTAGGGGGGATATCTCAGATGTGATTTATCATTGGTCCTCCAAATAAATGTGTGTGCACTTACTCTAAAACCACCCTTATCACCACTACCCAATAGATAGGTCTTTAAACCCCGATTCTGTGGCTGCACTGTCAGACTCGCTTCTCTCGTGGGAGACCAGGGTTCGATTCCGGTCCGGTGTCTTGGGGGTGGTTTTCCTAAATGTTTGTCTACTCTCCCTCCACACAAAAGCGGGTGCACTTCCTCTAAATATAACCATCCTAATCCCTAACACATTAAAACAATTGGTGCATCGGTGAATAACCCAAATGGGTTGTAGGACGTGGGGCTAAAATACAAATAAACCTTTATAAGATATTTGGTAAAATAATGCAGACGATGTTGTGTTCGCCATCTGCAGTGTAATTGTGTTAAAATGTTGTGTTGTAAAGTTGCAGGACTGCAGTATCACGTACTTGTGGATATCAGACCTGTTAGGACTTGTTCTCCTCTCTGATGGTATTATTACTGTCCACACTCCCAGCCTCGAGGTGGTATTATTACTGTCCACACTCCCAGACTCGAGGTGGTATTATTACTGTCCACACTCCCAGCCTCCAGGTGGTATTATTACTGTCCACACTCCCAGCCTCCAGGTGGTATTATTACTGTCCACACTCCCAGCCTCCAGGTGGTATTATTACTGTCCACACTCCCAGCCTCCAGGTGGTATTATTACTGTCCACACTCCAGCCTCCAGGTGGTATTATACTGTCCACACTCCCAGCCTCAGGTGGTATTATTACTGTCCACACTCCCAGCCTCCAGGTGGTATTATTACTGTCCACACTCCCAGCCTCCAGGTGATATTATTACTGTCCACACTCCCAGCCTCCAGGTGGTATTATTACTGTCCACACTCCCAGCCTCCAGGTGGTATTATTACTGTCCACACTCCCAGCCTCCAGGTGGTATTATTACTGTCCACACTCCCAGCCTCCAGGTGGTATTATTACTGTCCACACTCCCAGCCTCCAGGTGGTATTATTACTGTCCACACTCCCAGCCTCCAGGTGGTATTATTACTGTCCACACTCCCAGACTCGAGGTGGTATTATTACTGTCCACACTCCCAGCCTCCAGGTGGTATTATTACTGTCCACACTCCCAGCCTCCAGGTGGAGGGACCATGATATGAGCCTAGTGCCGCTAATCTCCGGGAGATATTAGCATGTGTGAGTGTGTGTTTATTTGCCCTAACTAATTCACGTTGGCGGTTACCGGAATCCGGCGTTGCTCGTGGTGAGACGTAACGCAAAAGGGGGGTGGGGGTGGGGGCGTAGACAAGAACCCCGCATACAGTAGCTAGGAAGGAAAGAGGGGGGGGGGGGGATTACTGCGGGGTCCTACCGGCGCATCCCTGCGCTCAACATCCCAAACAGTTGACGTCGGTCCGGCCTTGCGCGAAGTTCGTTGTGTCTCCTGTCGTCCTTGTTTACCCCACTACCCCTTGTACGACCCGACGTTGCGTGCGTGCGTGTGTGTGTGTGTGTGTGTGTAAGTGTGTATTCTGACACTATTTGTTAATAGAGAGGAAAAAACACCAACAAAAGTTGTTTTCCCGTCTCAGTGAGTGGTTGGTTCAAACAAAACGTACAGACGACTTAGATTTCATGAGTTTTGTTTTTTATTTCGTGTTGATGTATTGGTGACCCTGGAAACGATCAGGAACAAGACGGCCTTGTTTGGGATAACAAGTGAAAAGGTAACAGAAATATCATCTTCCTTATGTCTCTCTCCTTCTTAGAGTGCTTTGTGTTCTGTTAGTTACAACTATTCCAACTACCCTAAAAGCTGTGGAGCTTTGCTTACTAAACTAAAGTGAAATCAGGAACAAACTTTATACTCATTTATGGTGGGATTAATGTTTATTTATTTAGCTCGATCAAAGTGTTTTAAATTAACGATTGAGTATTTTAAGTAAAGAAAAACTACGACAATATAAAACAAAATATAAACATTTTTTTAAGGATACAATTTTGTATTTTAATATTTATACTTAGGCCCTTTAATATCCGATATTTAAATATAATATTAAGTATAATAATATACTGAGCATGCTAACATATTTATCGTATATATTAAAATAAGGAATTTTCTAAGAAGTTATTCAGAAAAAAATATTTTTTAAATTTTATTTTTTTGTCTTGGTTTTTATATCTTTTCCCTTACTTTAAATTAGTTTAACATACTCATTCACTTTATTTAAATTACTTTGAGTAAAATAAATAAACATTAATCCTAACATAAAATAAACTAATAAACTAGTGTACAGTTTTTTGTGATTAAATTATATATATTTATGATCAGAAACAAACTGTACATTATTTTATTTTATGGTGCGATTAATGTTTATAAATATATACATATATACTATGTATAACATTATAAACCGAGTGTACAAAACACAAACATTCCTAGATATGTGGCCAATTATTTAATTTTCAGTTTTAATTCAGTCTACAGCATTTTGTTCTGCCAAGCTACTTTTTTTAGAATTGGTTTTTTGTATTATGTATACCCTATAGCGTGTGGATTTTAAACAGGCCTACAATAATTAATATTCTAAAATAAATGGAGTGATTTAAAAATGTTTCTTTCAAACCAATTATTAAAAATGTAGCATCAATATGCTATGTTTAAAACAAAATCACTGGGCGATTAAACTGCCAGAAGTAAACTAATAAAAAGATCAGAAATATTCGAAGAAATTTAAAAAATATATACATATCAGCAGTTTGGAAATTTGAGATGTCTAAAATAATTCAAAATTCAAAATTCACCAATTACATTTTTGTTTAGCTCAACATTTCTACACGATACACAACAATACAGGATTATTATTTATTAGTAGTAAACAACAATGTGGGTTAAAAGATAGATTTTAAGTTTATTTTATGGTCAACTACAAGATTTATTTTGGTTGGGATAGTGTTTGTATGTAAAATTAAAAGGTGTAATATATTCTACTACGAATGTTCCTAACTTAATTTGTTTAGACCGAGCTATACAGAACTGTAGGAAGACGAAATTAATTTCAACACGGAGGTATTTTAATCGGACTGCTCGCTCTCGTAACCGGAAAAGGCGGATGTGTCAAACATTTGGACGCCGGCGCTTAATCTTTGTATGTACGGACATTATATTATTTTGTAATAAAAAAAGATGTAAAACAAGGCTTGACATAACTCAATATTTCTTATCATAATCACCTTTATATAAATGAAATAAAATGTATATTGGTCAGTTTATATATATATACATAACACCTGACGTCACATTTTATATCAATATGTTTTGTTTGGTAGTTTATTAATTTTCTTTATATCTAACTTGATAACTTAGAACAACTATATCCATTTCCAAACCATGTTACGTTCAAATTGACGTGTCTTTTAGCTAGTCGATTGCAGCTCGAACAAAATATGAACGGTAATGTTACTCTAATCTTCTTTACTGTTTTGTTTACAAGGATAGCGTACAGATTAATTCATAACACATCCTTGATACAGTTTCGTCAAAGTACTCACTAACATCTGGCCAGTTAGAAGTGTCATGGCGACTATCTATGCTGTATTTCTTTGAGCATGAAGCACTTACAACTGAAAATTCTATCAGCCTCTCCCTTTCTCACAGGGATTTGCACCCTTACCTGTATCGCATGATGACTAGCAGTCAAACCAACCTATCAACCAAATATAAATTATAGCTATTTTGTGTTCATGTTAATAGGTAGATAGTTTTTATTTGACAATAATTATGTATTCAAACAGATGACTTCTACCATATTTTAAAGGTAACTGAAACTCCAAAGTATTTATTTTTTGTTGCACGGCTTCTTACTAATATTGTCCACGCTAAAATGGAGATGAAAGGTTAACAAAACAACTTACAAAGGTGAATTTAGCTCTTTGTTTTAGTTCTGTTGAAGCTTCAGAGCGGCCTTATCACAATACATACCTCAGTGGGAAGATATATACCTTCAGGTATACGTCGACCTTAAACAGTTGCCTTTAGTTCGGTCTGAATTCGGTGATGGCGCTTTGTGGCCGCTTGTTTCCCACATTTGGACCTAGTAGAATATAAGTTTAAATTTAAACTGTTTTAAATAATATACTCTATTTAACTATTACTATCTCTGGTTTAATATTGTTAATTGAGAATATTGATAGTAAAGTCTTGCTCCGTAACCAGTTTTACATTTACACTACGGCTACATTGGCGAAAGCTAATCTACATTGTGGATTTTCACTATTTTTCCAGGCGAATACAGGTTCAGTTCCCTCTTATCCTTCTTCTACGTCTTACTACCCATACAGAATATACACATATTTACACCAATTTCGGGGTTGGAGGACCTTAATGGAGGGAGTGTACCCTCATTTGCGTGGAAAACAATTTCGTTTAAATCGCTTTGTGACACCCGGATGTGCTTCGAGCCCAAACTTTCATCACTGTAGAGAGGACAAGACTAGACTGACGCCTTTTCCACGTACCCACCATTATGATGTGTGAAGTTTCCTAAAAAAAAACACCTCCTTATCCTGTTTACCTGCACTAGATATTGTTGTTTCACTCATTACTGATACATAAAGAAACTTTCCACGCCATGTTGTGGAAAACTTTCCACTCCTAGTAATATTCCTGACGATTGTGTGCAGCCCAGATCTATAAAAACGTGCGGATAGCAAATACAATTCAAGAAGAGCGTCGTTCTGTCGCCTTACAAACTAGGGGTATCAACCCCTGTCGTGAGCAGATTATTCTGATCGTTTCTGTTGAGGCTGATCACTGCACGCATCGTGGACTGGAGCAGAATTGGATTCATTGACTCGACTATTAGCCAATAGTATCATTTAAATTGTTAATGTTGTTCAATTAAACACCTGATACAGTTTTAAAGAAACTGTAAACCAGCCCCTCGTCTTACAACCGGTTTGTAATCATCAGTTCATCAATATTGCGATAGGTTCGCTGCGGATCCACTTTTTACTAACCTGGGCCAAATTTTTTACATCTTTGTACCTAATTTTTCCAACCTCGTCCGCTTTCTGATTCCTGTTCTTTAATCTTGGTCTCCCTCTTGAATTTCTCTCTTTCACATCTCCTTCTATATCATCTTCGTCCGACTATCACGACTCAGTAAATGTGCTATCATATAAACTCTTCTTGCTGAATACGTTTCCAAAGTTTCCTTTGTTCATTTGTTTTTCTTGGCATTTCTGTATTTGATATCATCATCATCATCATCATCAATTATATTGTCAACATTCTTATATGTACTAACTACTTTAGTGTGTTAGTGATGAGAAAAGTTGAATTTAGTGTATAATTGTACCCACATTTGTATAAAGTAAGAGTGAGAAATATTTATAAAAAATATATCCTCAGTCCATCTGAGTGAGATTCGAACCCCTATCTCCTCGCCATGGGTAGCCAAGTCTATAGTGACTGTGACGCATTAAAGCAGTGTTTTTAAAACTTCACCATAGTTTTCTCAGACTCAATGAAGCCATTTTTCACAATATTAAATACCATCAGACATTGCCAATTTTTAAAAGTCTGAAATAAGGATATTTAACAAGAAAGCAGAAAGAACATGGGATCCGTTTGTTCCTGTATCGGTGTAACAAAATGTTGTGAGGGCTCCTGTATGTATTTTACCTGGTGTAAAGGTGCCTTCGATATAAAATGTTTAGGAACCCCCTGTTCTGAGCATGCGAGCAAAGAAACGGGTGTAGCGAGATTAAACCACAACCACTTAGTGAGGAGAGGGGGATACCATTTAGGAAAAACCACCCTCAGTAGACCCAACCGGGATTTGAACACCGATATCCCCACTAGCAGCAATTCAGTCTACCACCAGAGTGACGTCTTAAGCTATATGACCACCGATGCAAGTACCCTTGTGTTAAAAGTACGGTTCAATTCTGGCAAGAACCAACAACAGATACACAAAATTGCTTAAACTTATTTTTATATATTCACACGCCAAGTCGTGTGATCCGTCAATTTTGATATCAGATTAAGGATGTGCGAATGTTCGGAGTATTGCGGTCAAAGGTCAAATATCTTTCACTTCTATTTCGACTTCGACACCCGCAATAACATTCGCATCTTCGAAATATTTAGAAGGGAGAGGGAAATATTGATTTAAGAACGGGTTTGGAATATCTCCCTAAATAAGACATATTTCATCGGTGTCGGGAAAACCGCACCTTCCCAGAAAAAAAAGGGAAAATTGCGCCCTCGCATGACATCGAAGTACATCGATTAATCTCACCTGTCTCTTGGCCTGTTGTTTAGGTTAGGTTAGGTCAGGTTAGGTTAGTTTAGGTTTTTCAATGAAATAATGATTAGTGTGTATCTGTAAGCATTTGATGTGAACGTATATAAATTGAAGTTACCAAACTAATTATTGAAGACCTTTTACTCCATTTTTCGAATCTAGGCTAGACTCTTCAAACTCTTTGTTAGGGCGTACTTGTTTTGTAAGTGTATAAAACTGTGTGGGGCGCTCTTTTCCCACCTAATTGTGTGACGATTGATAGGAGGGTGCAGTTTTCCCACCTAATTGTGTGACGATTGATAGGAGGGTGTAGGAGGCTCGGTTTTCCCCTTTTTTCTGGGAAGGCGCAATTTTGCCTAATCCATTTCATCGTGCAATCTTATTTAGAACAACTATTAAACAGGCTTTTAACGCCGACTGGTGAGGACATCGGTAACGTAAGATTTAATTAACTCAATCCTAAAATAATAACCGATAGTGTGCCTTGGTTTCTCCTTCCTCTTTTTCTTGGTGCTCTTAATGGATAGTTTAAAAACTAATTAGTGCTACAAGTAAAAAAAAACCTTATCGACTTCAACGCCAATTTTACTCCGCATAGTTCAAGCTTCACTTACATTTTTTTTCAACTTCCCCTCAGGTAACCTGGTGGTCTGGAGGTAAGGTGTTGGACTTCTGTACTGGGGTCCGGGGTTCAATCCCCGGTCCCGGCACAGATTTATCTGATTGCCAAACCCTTCCTTCACCTCTGACAAGACATCTTGTGAATGTGGGGAATGCCAGGCCTCCACCGTGGTTCGGATCCCACGTTAAACTGTAGGTCCTCCATTTCATCTCACAATCACCCTACCATTAGACATTAGCGTAAGTGCGTATAACCCGAACGGGTAGTAAGACGCGGTGCTAATAATAATAATATAATATAGTAACATATATTACACGCTTCAAAGGCCAAATGGTCTAAGGCGTCACTCCCGCATAATATTGAAATGCCAATGACGGCGAGATTGGGGTTCGAATCTCGGTTAGGCGTACTAAGAGTGATTTTGCTAAATGGTTTCCACTCTTTATCCATGAAAAAGTTGGGTACACTTCCTTCAAATTCAGCCCTCCTCATCCATAGCATATTAATGTAATTATTACATATACGTATCACACTAACTGGTAGTTAAAAACCCCACATATGTTACATTTCCTACCAAGATGTTATAAACTTGAAAATCTTAATAATTGGTATTGTCGACTGACCTTAGAGAATACTTGTATCATGTTACTGTGTTGTATATAAGGTGAGGATTAGCTCAAGCGTCAAGAACAATCGCCCAGCGGTGTTATTTGGAACGTCTCCTCCTTCGAGCCATCCCACTAGTCCTGGACTGAACCATCCTAATAGTCCTGGACTGAACCATCCCACTAGTCCCTGACTGATCCATCTCACTAGTCCTGGACTGAGCCATCCCACTAGTCCTGGACTGATCCATCCCACTAGTCCTGGACTGAGCCATCCCACTAGTCCTGGACTGAACCATCCTAATAGTCCTGGACTGAACCATCCCACTAGTCCTGGACTGATCCATCTCACTAGTCCTGGACTGAGCCATCCCACTAGTCCTGGACTGAGCCATCCCACTAGTCCTGGACTGATCCATCCCACTAGTCCTGGACTGATTCATCCCACTAGTCCTGGACTGAGCCATTTCACTAGTCTTGGACTGAACCATCCCACTAGTCCTGGACTGATCCATCTCACTAGTCTTGGACTGAGCCATCCCACTAGTCCTGGACTGAGCCATCCCACTAGTCCTGGACTGAGCCATCTCACTAGTCCTGGACTGAGCCATCCCACTAGTCCTGGACTGAGCCATCCCACTAGTCCTGGACTGATCCATCTCACTAGTCTTGGACTGATCCATCCCACTAGTCCTGGACTGAGCCATCCCACTAGTCCTGGACTGATCCATCCCACTAGTCCTGGACTGATCCATCCCACTAGTCCTGGACTGAGCCATCCCACTAGTCCTGGACTGAGCCATCCCACTAGTCCTGGACTGAGCCATCCCACTAGTCCTGGACTGATCCATCCCACTAGTCCTGGACTGATCCATCCCACTAGTCCTGGACTGAGCCATCCCACTAGTCCTGGACTGAGCCATCCCACTAGTCCTGGACTGATCCATCCCACTAGTCCTGGACTGATCCATCCCACTAGTCCTGGACTGAGCCATCCCACTAGTCCTGGACTGAGCCATCCCACTAGTCCTGGACTGATCCATCCCACTAGTCCTGGACTGATCCATCCCACTAGTCCTGGACTGAGCCATCCCACTAGTCCTGGACTGAGCCATCCCACTAGTCCTGGACTGAGCCATCCCACTAGTCCTGGACTGATCCATCCCACTAGTCCTGGACTGATCCATCCCACTAGTCCTGGACTGAGCCATCTCACTAGTCTTGGACTGAACCATCCCACTAGTCCTGGACTGATCCATCTCACTAGTCTTGGACTGAGCCATCCCACTAGTCCTGGACTGAGCCATCCCACTAGTCCTGGACTGAGCCATCCCACTAGTCCTGGACTGATCCATCTCACTAGTCTTGGACTGATCCATCCCACTAGTCCTGGACTGAGCCATCCCACTAGTCCTGGACTGAGCCATCTCACTAGTCCTGGACTGAGCCATCTCACTAGTCTTGGACTGAACCATCCCACTAGTCCTGGACTGATCCATCCCACTAGTCCTGGACTGAGCCATCTCACTAGTCCTGGACTGAGCCATCTCACTAGTCCTGGACTGATCCATCCCACTAGTCCTGGACTGAGCCATCCCACTAGTCCTGGACTGAGCCATCCCACTAGTCCTGGACTGATCCATCTCACTAGTCCTGGACTGAGCCATCCCACTAGTCCTGGACTGATCCATCCCACTAGTCCTGGACTGAGCCATCCCACTAGTCCTGGACTGAGCCATCCCACTAGTCCTGGACTGAGCCATCCCACTAGTCCTGGACTGAGCCGGACTGGAAAATGTCAATTGACATCTTCTCTTGGAAGCTAAAGGAGGCTACGCTATGAAAAACATTCTCCGCCGTCAAGTGGTTGACATCTCGCTTGGGAGGTGGGGGGAGGGGGAGGTACCCGGCCACGCCCTTTCCTACTCTCTTTCTCGGCTAAGATGGTCTTTCTCTAGGCCCTACGGCAGTGGCGTGCGGTGGAATGTTGCCAGGGTACGCTGTGCTTGCTATGTTATGGTCTAATTCTAGGTTCCCCATTTGACCTGAAACACTCGTTCGTTGGCTCTTCTCGTCCCACCTGACAGGGAAATGAATGTTCGTTGTTATTGGAGGCTGGACGTTCTACCGCGTGATTAGAACAAGTCTACGGCCACTAAGGTGTATTATTATTAACACCGCGTCTTACTACCCGTTCGGGTTATACGCACTTACGCTAATGCGTAATGGTAGGGTGATTGTGAGATGAAATGAAGGACCTACAGTTTAACGTGGAATCCGAACCACGGTGGAGACCTGGCATTCCCCACATTCACAAGATGTCTTGTCAGAGGTGAAGGAAGGGTTTGGAAATCAGATAAATCTGTGCCGGGACCGAGGATTGAACCCTAGACCCCAGCACAGAAGTCTGACACCTTACCCCTAGACCACCAGGTCACCCTTGATATTATCTATTTATTTAACTAATTGATTAATTAATGGTTTATCCTTCACACGCTCCGGTGGCCACATGGTCTAAGGCGTTACTCTCTCAATATACCCGACTGTTGATGACAGGGAGATCGTAGTTCGATCCCGGTCGGGTGTACTGAGGGTGGTTTTTCCTAAATGGTTTCCAACTCTCTCTCCACGCAAATGCGGTTACACTTCCTATACATTCAATCTTTCTCATCCCTTACCCATTAACGTAATTATCATATGAGCATATCACCCGAATGGGTAGTAAGACAAAATGCTAAGATAAAATACTGAGCCATACATATAAAAATGAGATCTAGAAATGTCAATACATTTTTCGAAAAAAATGAGTTAAATGTGGCTAAAGGCTACTAATTTCAATCGATTTTGATTAAAATCAGTATAAACACGTGGTCAGAGTTTAGGCCCTGGATCTCCGTGTCACGGTATTATATATATATATATATATATATATATATATATATATATATATATGGGGCGTGTTAAAATATAAATAATTAAAAGAGTGATTGTGTTTAAGTGAAATATTAACCTCATTTCTATATTTCGGGAGTTCCCCCTTGTCATTCACAAACACATTCTGTTTACACGTGGAGGCTCGACCGAAACGTGAGTCTCTCCAACAGCTGGTCTTCAGCTCCTGTGCTCCTATCCTCCTGTCCTCCTGTGCCCGTCAACGCAATACAACCGACAACAATTTCACAACATTCTTGAATTAAAATACTCAATTAAGATTTGTTAAAATGAAAATACCGGTACATTTCGTCGGAACACGTATTTCAGACAACCACAACATAATTATTTAATAATTAATTGATGGAGCCCAGCAGAAAGTTTTATTTTAAATATCAATATTTAAACACCAGTCAATCATAAGTGAGGTCTGCGTATCTTGGAAGGTACTGTACATTTGGGCGTGAATCATTCTTTTAAAAATGTATTACTATATTATTTTATTTTTCAAAAACTACTCAAATAGTTTGAGAATTTGTTTCAAATTAGTTCGAGTCTATGTTGTTTATTACTAACGAGGTGGCTGAAAACAAATTAAGTAGAACTTGCTCCACCGCGGAGACCGAGGAAATCTCATCGTGAGGACATTCGTGGCCCACGCGTCAAGTATTTCCACCCCTGTTCTGAGCATCATAACATTGTGACTTCTTTTTCTCTACACGATGGATGACACGTGATTTTCTCTCTTCTTACCTTATTTCCCTCTCTCTCTCTCTCTCTTCCCGATTCTGTTGGTTTTCCTTTTTCTCGTATAAAAGAGGGTATTTTATCAAGTAAAATATACAGGACGGAAAAATGTAATTTAAAAAAAACAGATTTTGGGAGGGTTTTTATTTATTTTAAATAATATTTGAGCGAGTGATTTCTTTGTTACATGAAATGTTTTTTAACCGATAATAATTATTTATCTCTTGAATCCACTAAGTAAAATAATTATGGTAATATACATAATAATAATAATAGTAATAAGATAAGATGCATTTGAACGAATCATCACGAACTCTCCCGGAAGCTCCCGAGTCCATCAAACTCTAACGCAACATTCTGTAATTTTCGAAAGACGAGAGCGTTATTCGAATAAATGGAATGTTTTCCCACGTATAAATGTATAGGACTATTTAAAAAATATCTTCTATGCACGGCGCCGGGATATGCTCCTATTTACACTGGAGTAGATGTTAATAGGTACAAATTTAATCAAGTGTACTCGCATTCGCGTTGATGGAGATAGGGAAATCAAATGATAAAACACCTCAATACACAATGCCGGGATTCGATCCCTGCACATTTATATCACCAGAAAACCAAACTAGAATAGCCTGACACACTGGTCCTCCTATCCACCAGTGTGCGCTAGTGCTCAGTCGGGTTTTTGAATTTTCACCGGCCTGATTCAGTGGCCGCATGGTCGAAGGCGTCACTTTTGCAATATAATAGACTGCCAATGATTGGTTCTGGGTTCAGATCCCGGTAAGGTGTACTGAGGGTGGTTTTTCATAAATGGTTTTCACCTCAAACCTCCACGAAAATACGGGTGCACTTGCTTTAAATTCAACCTCCCTCATTTCTGACATATTAACGTAGTTATTACATAATCGTATAACCTGAACCGGTAGTAAAACGCGATTATAGTTGTGGCTATGAGGACAAAGTTGTCAGTCTCGTTTGGTCTGGTTTACCGGTGAGGTCAAGGTTCGAATACCTGTGGGTGCACTGAGATTGTGCTACCTACATGATTTTACTTTCGTTTTCACCTGTTTCACTTACAATCGCTGGTAGGCTACTGGTAAAGGTAACAAGCCTGCTAGTCCACCCTCCTTGAAGGTATTCTGCTGGTAGGCTACTGGTAAAGGTAACAAGCCTGCTAGTCCACCCTCCTTGAAGGTATTCTGCGGTAGGCATGGTAAGGTAACACGCCTTCTAGTCACCTCTTGAGGTATTCTGCTGTAGGCTACTGTAAAGGTAACAAGCCTTGCTAGTCCACCCTCCTTGAAGGTATTCTGCTGGTAGGGCGCGATTCAATTTCCTAATCTGGCTGTAAATAAATACTCCTGAACATATAAATGAGTAAAGTTAGTAGGAATTTGTTATCGAGTCATTTATTTAAAGAGAAGAGAAATCTCTGATTTTATGACGTGTATAAACTAACGTTTCTTAAATACATTAAATTAATTTTATTATAAAACATGTCCTCAGTTACAAAACTAAATACTACCAAGGTTAGCGAAGGGCTGTTTATGGCTTCGTCTAAGGTGTGCGGATGAGAAAGGTACTTTAAACTAACTGTACCCGCACTAGAGTGTAGAGACAAAGAAAAAACACAGGGAAATATCACAGGAGGTAAACCATCCCAATTTCATCCAGCTGGACTCAAACTCTGCCCTTTCTGTGGTTATTTGCATCTACTAATTACGCTAGTGGTTTTAGGAATTTGCGTGGATTTTTTAAACCACCCTCAGCACATCTGACCGAGATTCGAACCTCGATCTCCGGTTATCGGAAGTCTTGTCTACTCAAGAGTTGTGCCTTAGACCATGCGACCACCGAAGCGAGTGTTATTAGTATCATTAGAACACTTTTCCTCTCTTCTAATTAGGATAACCTTTATTGTTATTATTTATGTTATCACAGCTATACACACTCGAGCCAGATGTCATCTCGTCTTTAATAGTCCACACATGTGAAATATAATTAATGTTGGGAAAGTTCATTTGTAAGAGCTTCCAGTGTATGTATTCATTTTAGGAGAAATAAATTTATAATTTTAATTTTTGTAAAAACTTGTTGAATAAAGTGTGTTTCAGTTTATTTGACTAATGTTTTACATATATTATTTATTTGGAGGAAATGGAGTGTTTCTTTAGTAAATCAAAGTAAATAACCTAAAATACGTATCGGATAAAACAGTTTGTTAGATTCTATAGTTCCTTTCTGGACTTGGGCGAGATGTTTTCTAGAGTTTTTCAAATCTCATCCCTTAAGAGAGTTGAGAAGGGTAGAAAGTTGTTGGACCCATTAATTCCTTATAAACTTGTCTCCCCAAACCCTAGGCTTGGAAACTTGACATTTAGCTATACAGGACGGTAGAGGGATCACCCCATATAACCAGAAAAATCTAAAATTGTGAAATTTTAAAATGGGGCTCCAGGAAATAGGTAGCTTATAATCACAACGAAACCATTCAGATGAGGTGAAAAATTAAAATTTGTTGAACAGGTAGATAGACAACTTCAGATAACCAAACAATATTAAAAATTAGAGATTTCTAAGGGATAATTGGAGAAAAGAGGGTAGCGTTCAAAATTTCAAAAAGTAGTAGTAAACGACTACTTCTTCCCATTGTGATAGAAAACTGAAATTTGGTGGCCAGGTAGAAGGACAGCTCCAGATGTATTACGGTCTATTCGTCTTGAAATTCGAGATCTCTAAGTATAATTGTACAGCTAAGAGCTATCAAAAAGTGGGCAGCCGGATGTTGAGCGTTGATGTAATTATGTTGCTGCTTAACCGTTCAAACTGATAGTATGTTACATACAATCTTGTTACGCATTTTCCTGGCCCTTCAGTTGAGTAAGCCCAATATCCTCTGCGCATCAAGAAGAGATTCAAACCCCATTGTTTATACCACCTGGGATTTTATCTAGTCCCATATAGTACTCGCTTTGTTCGATGAGGTACAACATTTATTAGTGTAAGCTCTGCGCTGTCTACAAACATACTAAACAAATGTGTGTCAATCTGCTTTGACCTACTGTTCCACGTGACACGGCCTACTCTGACCTACTGTTCCACGTGTCCATCTGGTGTATGCTGCTATTTCTCTACCCATTTCACATGTCCTTGTTAGCAGATGTGTGTAAATGTGAAGCAAGGCCCACCCACGACATCACGCAGAGTTTATTGATTGCTTTGGTCGTGCGTCCGGACATTTCCCAACTGACTAAAACAACCTGATCTGCTGCTGTCTGTTTGGGTCTGACGTTATTTTTATCTCTGCATTGTTTCCCTTAAACCAATCTAATTCAATAATTTACTTTAATAAAAATCTAATATTCTTCCTCAATTTATTATTTCCCAGTTTGCTGACGGTTATGCTAGTACTGGAAAATGTCTAGATCATGTAGGACCAATAAGTGGACGACTCTATTCTCTGAAAGTACCAAGGGACCAATAAGTGGATGACTCTAGTCTCTGAAAGTACCAAGGGACCAATAAGTGAATGACTCTAGTCTCTGAAAGTACCAAGGGACCAATAAGTGGACGACTCTATTCTCCACAAGTACCAAGGGACCAATAAGTGAATGACTCTAGTCTCTGAAAGTACCAAGGGACCAATAAGTGGACGACTCTATTCTCCACAAGTACCAAGGGACCAACAAAAGTTAAGGAAATTATTTCAATACAATTTTGTGTTAGAATTGCAAACAGATTCAGAAAAATCTAAACTTATTCAAATCATTAGGAATGAATTAATGCACAAAACAAGATACAGTTGCGTTTCCTCGTGAAATATTATTATTATTATTATTATTATTATTATTATTAGCACCACGTCTTACTACCCATTCGGGATGTACGCACTTACGCTAATGTGTAATGGTAGGGTGATTGTGAGATGAAATGGAGGACCTACAGTTTAACGTGGGATCCGAACCACGGTGGAGACCTGGAATTCCCCACATTCACAAGTTGTGATTAATACACGTCTTGTCAAAGGTGAAGGAAGGGTTTGGTAATCAGATAAATCTGTGCCGGGACCGGGGATTGAACCCCGGACCCACAGGTCACATTCCTCGTGAAATACATCCTTTCAAATTTTCACAGCATTTGGAATAACTTTGGAATCTACTCGAACTTTTAGAGAAAGTATTAACTACCTCATTTAGTGTCACATTCACGTTCATTCGACAGCGTGTCTTACTACCCGTCTGAGATAGCCTTACAGACTTACCTCCTCTCGACCTTGGACTCCACATTGTGATCAATGTCAACGTTTAATGAACCCCTGAAACAGAATATTGATCACATTTTTTTTCAATATTGGATTTATTCCCAATGGAATTACACCCACTCGGACTAATTTAAGTCTATATAAAAATATTTGATAGTGGATTAGTTGAAATTACTTCAATTTCAACTAAAAGAGACACCGCGATAAGACTTGAAGTAACTAGGCTATATCTTTTTCATCAAATTTATATTTTAAAAATGTTCTTTAAAATTGTATCACTAGTCAGAGTAGGCGTGGACTCAATCAAAAAGTTTTGGCTTTAAAAATATATTAATTACAAAATGAGACTTGAGTCGATTCCGAGTGGGTGTAATTCCATTGGGAATAAATCCAATATTTAAAAAAATGTGATCAAATATTCTGTGACAGGAATGGTTTGTACAGATCCATCCACCTCTAATGGACCTACATTAAATAGCCACTGAGGAACTTTCGAGTGAGCGCTAATTACATTTTTTTTAAAGTGTTATCCAACTTAAGTTCTACAACCAATAACATTGCTTTGAAGTTTGTCGACTGAAAATTCCAAATATATTTCACACCAACGGGAAGTGATTATTGCTGTGTGTTGGGACCAGACGAGGTTTCTGTGCTATATCCAGAGATACACTAGCTGGCCCAATACATGGCCCGAAACTCTTTTTATATTGCTATGTTTGGGACCAGACGAGGTTATTCTGTGCTATATCCAGATATAACACTAGCCTGACCCAATCCATGGCCCTAAACTCTTTTTATATTCTGGACCACCAACCATTCTCCATGATTCTATAAATGTAAAACAGGATTAAGCATGATCTGCCCTTAAAACCGACTGCACAAAAACAGGCTCAGGTCATTTCACAAACCATATTTATATTATTGTAATACTAGCGTAGTGTACTTGCACAGTATCACACAGACATAATACACACTGTTGCAGACACACTCCACTAAATAGCAAACATGTAATAATATACAATGTTACAGAAACATTGATAAAAGAGAAGCCCTTGACTTTTCTCACGTTGCCTGCATCACCATCTTTGTCTGATCTATAGATATTGTTAGATTGATATAACTACATGTCAGCTTCTATAGGAGCACGAACAATGTATAGGAGCTTCTCTGGTAAGATCACAAGACAAACCTCTCGTCTTTAGAGGGACGTCACAATGGCTGCCAACAAGAGCTCTACAAAGAGATAGTCTACCAGAGCCTCTTACAGGGGCCTACGATAAACTTTTCAACACTCCGTATAGTCTCGTTCATAAACAAATAGACGGAAAATAATATGTCAAATAGAACTTTCGTAAAAAAATTCAATGTTATTTATTTGTGGGTAGTGTTGAAGGATGCGAAAAAAAAATATTTAATTAAAAATAAACTTTCTTATATCTCTTATTTTAAATTAAGAATCATTAAGTCAATATTAAGGGAGAAAATTAAACCTTATCAAATGTGGGTCATTAGCAGCTGCAACCACCTATAGTGAACCAAACCCCTTGAGTTATCTTCTCAGCTGATTATTTCGTCACGAGTTGGGTTCGATCCAAGATAACTCAGGCGTTGTTTTGACAACTGTTGAAAATTTAGAGCCGTCGAGGGTTAAAGATACATAAACTCTTTCCAAAATCTTAAAATAATTTCATTTTAAAATGCAATTATTTATCAGTTTTATTAAAGGCCTATATATGTTATGTAAGCTTACCAATGAATATCTCTTCAATGAAGATCTATTTTCCCTTTTCAAGGTACTATACATGACTATAGACTATAGGAGAGAAAGGCAGGGACAAAGAGAATCAAACAAATGGCGGTTGTAACAAAGAAAGGATGAACATGGTCGACTCTTCATAGCAAGGTCACTGGACCTTGTCATCTCCTTGTTTAGTGGCTTCCTGTGGGAATATTACATTCCATTATTAAGAGCTCCAATCAAGCGAGACCTGTGTAGAGGTATAAGCTGGTGTGAATATGATAAATATATTGTGTATGAACTACAATCGACCTTGGTGTTCTTGGTGTAAGGTTCTCGCCTCAGGATCTGATGTTTGGGGGTTCAAAACCAGCCAAAATCAACGGGTTTTTCTTGAGTGTTAAATACCGTAGCACAACTTCCTTCGGAGGGAAAGTAAATCCGTCGGCCCCGAGTCAATTGTGGCTTGTAAAAGAACACTGGAAGGTTTGGGAAAATACCTTTCCCGGCAAAATTGTTAGGTCCTTTCTCCCTCGCTCGTTGAACTTCAGTGTGGAAGGCAGTGGGAAAACCACCGCACTTCCTTACTGCATGGGCTTTCTACCAGATGGTGTGGACAACACTAACCAGCTGAAGGAGTGAGTGCATGTCCAGCTCAGGATCGATGGAAAACTCATCAAACCAACACTCGGGTTGAGAAGTCATCGTATTAAATATAGTATAGATACATGGGAGTGTATAACAGAAACCACCACTAGTATAACAGAAGATACCACTAGTATAAAAACAGACGAAAGACACCACTAGTATAACAGAAGACACCACTAGTATAACAGAAGACACCACTAGTATAACAGAAGATACCACTAGTATAACAGAAGACACCACTAGTATAACAGAAGACACCACTAGTATAACAGTGAATACTGCTCTGTAAAGTTGTTCCGAAATAGTACAACTTTAAATATTTATTCCCACAGAAACGATCAATATAAAGCAATTTAATACGAGGTATCCCAGCCGAGAGACGATCTCGCACACATACAATTAATCAAAGGGCCTTTAATAGAGTGCACTCTTACTCAATTCCACTGGGCAATGGTGAAAAGAGAGGGGGAGGGTATATATAGAAACAGGGGTGAGGGGGTCGGATGCATCGGGGCGAAAATTTGATTAGAACCCTTTCATGTGTTTCGGTGCTCAAATAATATCAGAGGGGGCAGCAAAAAATAATAAAAATGGCTCGCCACCTTTTCGTTCCTCACACTGTCATATTTTTCCGGGCCTCCTTTTTGTTTCGGATTGTTTCATTTGTGGCCGGAGCTCCGGTACGTGACTAAAACAATTTCTATTTTGTGCCAGACGTCACGTTCACTCGTGATTTCTCATAATGGCGGCTATCGAGATAAATCACTTCTTTCACTCTCTGTTATTTGTGTTAAGATACGAGAGATTTTTCATCGTATTTCTAACCCTATTTGATTGATTATTTACACATCAATAATGAAGATAAGTGATATATCAATATATTATACAGTGTTTATCCCTATTTAAAATTATTTTAAAATACATACTTTGACAGAGTAAAGTAAAAAAAATGTATTTGAACAGAAAACGGCTTTTGAAAATTTTGACTTATGTTATTTATCAAGTTAATATTTTTATACTTAAAAATTTCTCAACAAGCTTTTACCATTGTAGAAATTAATCATTATCAACAAACATTTGGGGGAAAAACACTTTGTTATGACTAGAGTTTTATTAAAATAGCTCAAGTTTCTGTACTTTCCATTTTAAACCTCTAAGTTTAGATTATATCTGACAGTAAACAATAATAAAACAGCCATATCTACTACTACTCCTCTAAATATCCATTTTCATTAGTAGATTCTCTGTCGATTGTTGGCCAAGCAAACCTGTCATCATATAATAGTTAGATATCCTCTTCTTCAGGTAGGAATTGTCTAAACTTGATGATATCGTTCATTTTGCTTGTATTGATAGGTACGAAGCTCTCGGACAGAGCTTGATTGTTGGAAGAGTGACATTTCCTGGCTGTACATTACTCTTGTTGAGTGTGTGCACCCGAGGCCATTCCTTCATAGATATTCGACATTCTTCTGATAGCATCTGTTATTTATGTACATTCCTTCATAGATATTCGACATTCTTCTGATAGCATCTGTTATTTATGTACATTCCTTCATAGATATTCGACATTCTTCTGATAGCATCTGTTATTTATGTACATTCCTTCATAGATATTCGACATTCTTCTGATAGCATCTGTTATTTATGTACATTCCTTCATAGATATTCGACATTCTTCTGATAGCATCTGTTATTTATGTACATTCCTTCATAGATATTCGACATTCTTCTGATAGCATCTGTTATTTATGTACATTCCTTCATAGATATTCGACATTCTTCTGATAGCATCTGTTATTTATGTACATTCCTTCATAGATATTCGACATTCTTCTGATAGCATCTAGACCCTCATGCTGTGAAGTCTATCCTGTCTCTTGAATCTGGTAGCACTACATTAATGAGGATTATTTATAGTGTGAATTCTATCACAGCGCTTGATTTTCCTAGCTTGATCGGTAAAATTGTTTCGGCTCTAGTCCGAGACAGACAGACGGACAGACAGACGGAATCACGAAACCACTTTTTCGGGTTCAGTAGGTCATGAAACATCGAAATCCCTTGAAATATCGAATTAGAATGTTGTTACGATCACAATACTTCCTCTCTACGAGTGGTCGTGACAAAGAAACGAATGAATACATAACATATTTTTCTAGATTAGAAATATGATTAAAACCTGCATTTTCTGGCAGCATAGTCTAAGGCGCTACTCTAGCAGTAGACTAGACTGCCGATGATTGGAAGATCGAGGTTTGAATCTAGGTCGGGTGTACTGAGGGTGGTTTATTCAAATTTGTTTTTCACTATCCCTCAACGCAGGTGCGAGAACATTTCCCTTAAATATAACCTTCCTAATCCTTAAAACTAATAACGTAATCGGCACGAATGCATATAACCCAAATGGGTAATAAGACGCGGCACTAAAAAGTAATTAAAGAGTTCTATTGACAATGAAACACGCGCGTTAAGATCGCAGTACTGGTCGGTGGTTTTACCCTGTTTGGACTAAGGGTGGCTTCTCTTAATGGTTTCCCACTTTACCTCCTCACAGATGTAGTTACATTAACTCTAATTTCAACCCCGGACGGGTAGTAAGATGCCAAATAGACACATAGAAAGAGCCGTGTCTACAGTTTCGGAAGAATATCCTCTCATCCAATGATGTTGGTTCACTCCTACGAGAGAGGTTATAATTATATTTTCATCTTTACGCGATGGTAATTAGTTTTTCCTCCGCCAGAGTGCTTCAAACCTCTCCCTTGCGCCATATTTTATTTCCTCCCGCGGCGAGAGATGAATTAGTTAAAGCAGTCGAGAGGGAATCAGTCGCCTCGTTTTTGCTTCAAGTGTTCGTGACGGAGCTAGAGGTCTTAACGCCAAAAGATATTATAATAAGGTGACAAATAACAAACCAGGGAATAGATAAGATACAAAAGCACGAGGAAAAGTAAGTTTTAAGATGATGCAAACATCTTTATGGACTTAATAACTAACAATAATATTTAGCACCACGTCTTACTACTCGTTCGGGTTATACGCTTTAAGTACTAATTACGCTAATGGATTAGGAATTGGGAAGGTTGAATTAGAGGAAGTGAACCCGCATTTGCGTGGAGGGAGAGTAGAAAACCATTTAGGAAAAACCACCCCCAGTTCACCCGCCCAAGATTCGAACCTCGATCTCCCCGTCCTATGGACCTAATAACTAACAATAGTTTAATTTGAAACAGTAGAGAGTCGATCTAGAACATCAATGTGAGGGTCTTAGTTAAACTGACTGATCTTCAGATCTAACAGATGTGTTTTAAAGCATTTATCGATATTTGAAAGTCACGATAATTTTTGAAAATACATTGTGCCCATTCTCGTCCTTAAAAAAGTCAATAATCTAGCAACTATCTTAGATGATATTTGGTTATTAATAACGTTAAGGAAGATTTTCTTGTGTTAGTTAAGTAGAGGGACGCAAGTCATTTTAAGATAAAATTAACAATATTGGTTATTTTAGGAGTTAAGTTTAATTAGAGTGAATCTTTCACTGACATTCTGTATATTTTTTATATTATTTGATTTAATTAACTTTGAAATGTTATGTTTGGGTGATTATTTACAACAATATTAATGTATGTTTTTAACATAAATAATTTTAGAAAATATGTTGCTTAGGACAAATTATTAAATCAGATTCCAGTACATTTAACATTAAACCTATATACATCTTTACGATATCTATAATTTAGTTTTTTTCATGACAGGATTTTTAAAACTCATATAAAGAGCTAATTTTTAGTAACCTACAGCGGTAGTATAGTGGTCACACTCTATTAGATCAGATTGCTAGTAACAAAAGATCCGAGTTCGAATATCTGTTGGATGAATAGAGGTATTTTTTCCCCCAAAATAATTTTCTACTCCATCTCTACGCAAATTCAGGTAAAGGCCTCAATTCAGGTATATCTTATATAAATTATACCTTCCTCATTCCTCCCCAATGTATATAAAGGCGGATAGCCGTAAGGGCGGGGAAACGCGGTGTTCTTATTGTGTGTGTGTGTGTGTGTATATATATATATATATTATATAATATATATATATATATATATATATATATATATATACACACAATAAGAATTTATAAAGTAAGCTTGGAATGCATTGTTTGACTAACTACTCAAGTCTGTAAGTTATTCAAGATAATACATTGATACTACCCCTCCCTCTCTGGGTAAATAAATAACAGACAATAGTTAACCAACTAAACACTAAACATTAGAACATCAGTTGTTTATTATGTATACATGTATAGTTTTAATTTTTTACTATGTATTTTAAAATGAACTATAAAAATTGAATCTTTAATAAACCTTAAATTAATGTAATCTAAATATTTCTTTGGTTACTATCACACCATATAATATTTACATAGTTTTATGTAAAGTTATTAATATTGTTACAATGGTTGACACAGGCTAGGTTTATACAATCGTATGATTCACAACTATTTATAATATATTATGGTATATTATATTCAATTTTATTATTTTATTTTCAAATCGGATGAGTATTAGCTTTTAAGGCTTTATGGGAATTAATGGACATTATAAACTTGGGTAAAATATCCCAAAATAACATCAAATATGGTGAAATGAAAACTATTGTGAGCGTGAAACTTGAACAAACATCAAATGGAAGGTTTGAGCGAGCTTTTCATTTCAATTTCATGGAATTATTTTACAACAAGAGTTTTCTCATTATATAAAAAATGTTTGGAGAAAAATGAAGGTATTCTATTACGTAATGTAAAGTCCATAGCTATTTTAATATTTCACCATTATATTAATTTAATGTTTCGTAACCAACTCATTCAAATGCTAGTAATATTAAATTTGACAAAATAAACATAATTTAGAATGTAACAATTATCAATTCATACATTAAGTGATAAATCTACAATTTTAGATCTAATATAGTTTTAGACTGACTTGTTGATCACAATATTCCTTTCTTTTAAGGTAAAATAAGGTGGAAAAACTACTTATACTTGCACCTATGAACACAGGGACAAAGGCGTCAGTCTCATTTAAAATGGTTTTTAAGTGACGAGGTTAGAGTTTTGATTCTGGCTGATGTATTACAATTAATTTTTTCTTAAGTAGTTTTCCAATCTTTTTTCAAGAAAATATGCGTGACTTTCCTATCAAAGTATTCCTTTCTCATCCTTAGGCAATTAGTGTTGTTAATTCAGATAGCACCCACTACGGGGACCGAATGGTCTAAGGCGCTAGTTTCACAGTAGACTAGTAAACCACTTGCGTAATATTAAATAAGAATATAACCTGAACGGGCAGTAAGACGCTGTGCACCAAAATTACTCGAATAAAAATCTTGGCTGAACTAAATAAAAATTTGGATGATAAATATTCTATAGCTATCAATGTCTCTTTGAATCTGTGATCGAATACATATTTCTTTCTCTAATCTAAAACATTTCTTGAAAGCTAAAACCAAATAATATTTGAGAGTAAAACCCCACTGCTATGCCCCATTCTACGCCTTTAATATGCCCCATTTTACTTGTCTACCGCTACGAGCCGGGACTGTTTTAAAATGTAGTCACGTTGCCAGCAGAGGCGGTCAAAAAGATGCAAAGCTAATATCACACATTCTTTAACAAAAATGGAAACCACTTTATTTAAATTTGAAGAAAGTGTAAGCTCCTGCACGATAAAAACATGTTTAGTTTAGACCTATTATTGGTTGTTGGTAGACACACGAACTAAGCTCCAAGCTCGTCTAGTCTGGTTTGCTGGCGATGGGGAGGTCGGGGTTGGAGTAACAATAATGGTTGTCCACGTGAATCTCCCCTCTGGTTTTCTCACCCTATCTCCGAACTTATGACGGTGCATTTATATTTAACTACTGCTACCACCTAGATTATGTTGATCAAAATAACTCCTATTATATGCAGTGGTCCACCATCTTACCAATGTATAGAAACTATCCTCGCTAGAGCTGAGGGTGCAAAGTGTGCTGTCCTAGAGGGTGCAAAGTGTGCTGTCCTAGAGGGTGCAAAGTGTGCTGTCCTAGAGGGTGCAAAGTGTGCTGTCCTAGAGGGTGCAAAGTGTGCTGTCCTAGAGGGTGCAAAGTGTTCTGTCCTAGAGGGTGCAAAGTGTGCTGTCCTAGAGGGTGCAAAGTGTGCTGTCCTAGAGGGTGCAAAGTGTGCTGTCCTAGAGGGTGCAAAGTGTGCTGTCCTAGAGGGTGCAAAGTGTGCTGTCCTAGGGGGTGCAAAGTGTGCTGTCCTAGAGGGTGCAAAGTGTGCTGTCCTAGAGGGTGCAAAGTGTGCTGTCCTAGAGGGTGCAAAGTGTGCTGTCCTAGAGGGTGCAAAGTGTGCTGTCCTAGAGGGTGCAAAGTGTGCTGTCCTAGAGGGTGCAAAGTGTGCTGTCCTAGAGGGTGCAAAGTGTGCTGTCCTAACATAGATTGTGATCTATCCTAAGAGGGTTGCAAATGTGCTGATTCCTAGAGGGGTGCAAAGTGTGCTGTCCTAGAGGGTGTCAAAGTGTGCTGTCCTAGAGGGTGCAAAGTGTGCTGTCCTAGAGGTGCAAAGTGTGCTGTCCTAGAGGGTGCAAAGTGTGCTGTCCTAGAGGGTGCAAAGTGTTCTGTCCTAGAGGATGCAAAGTGTGCTGTCCTAGAGGGTGCAAAGTGTGCTGTCCTAGAGGGTGCAAAGTGTGTCTGTCCTAGAGGGTGCAAAGTGTGCTGTCCTAGAGGGTGCAAAGTGTGCTGTCCTAGAGGGTGCAAAGTGTGCTGTCCTAGAGGGTGCAAAGTGTGCTGTCCTAGAGGGTGCAAAGTGTGCTGTCCTAGAGGGTGCAAAGTGTGCTGTCCTAGAGGGTGCAAAGTGTGCTGTCCTAGAGGGTGCAAAGTGTGCTGTCCTAGACTAAGGTAAGAGTGTAGGGGACGAGAGATAAGGCCAGTAGTTTTACATGACAAACATTTTGTTGGTCAAAATAAGTCAAATATTTCTCCAGTAAAAACATAGAGCTTAATTTTCTTTACCTGGTGATATCAACATTTGAGGAGCACAGGTTAAAAAAAAAAAGTGAAACCAAGGAATGTAAAATTCAAAGTTTGAAACCTGTTCCTCCTTTTCTAGTAATAATTAGGGAAAATACCATAGACTCATTGTTTTAACTACTCAAAGAGTACTTTTATATTTTTCTATACTTTTTTTAAGCATTGTTTTTAATTCAAAGAATAAAAATTTAATCAAAAGCAAAAAAATAAAAAGGCACTTAATAAATATGTATGATTAAATGCGAATAGAATGAACGGGTAGTAAGATTGTATAAAAACAAAAAGCTCGAAATAATTGGGTTATAACGATCCTAAACATCCTACTAATGATAATGTTTCGGAAGAGAAGTTGAAATGATTAAATCACTGGAGGGTGTTATTGAAAACAATAATTGAAAGTCTGAGAAAGTAAAAGTGTTGAAACAGAATCTGGTGGTTTCAGATAAGAAGTTGGAGGTAGTAAAGGTAGAGATGATTGTCTCAAGAATATAATGAGGGACAGACAAGAAAACTTACAAATACTGGTAAACCTAAAAACAAAATGGGGCCCGAAATAAGATGAAGCCAAATCTCTAATTAAATCTGTGGATGAATAAATCAAGTGGTATCAATTCCATATCAGCCATCGCATGATTTTAAGACTTCAACCAGATATCCAAATGTCTGCACACCCTGAACCATGTGATCAGAGCCTAGAAGTGGACAAAAGAGCAACAGAAAGAGAAGTCATCAGAAACAGTAAGTTAGAGAACCAGAGAGAGCTAAGGAGATGATGTAATTAGGTTGAGGTCAGCATTGAACCGGGACTATTCACAAGAGGAGTTTCCGGTCTACTTCCAAGTCCGGAGACACACCCCTAAGAAGAAGAAGAAGAAGAAGACCAGAGGGTGTCGAGGATGAAAACATAGACCTAGGAGAGCTTAGGTCACTCCTGTTTTTCCATCGAGCCATGTAGTAATGTGAATCATTGCTTGTTCTACAGTAACCACGAACTAAACAAGGTTTGATTGGTTTATTATTTTCATTAGGTTTTAATTGTGTTTTTAACTTATATAACAGTACATATGAATGATGCGACCCAACGGTCGAATGGTCTGCCTTGTCGATCTCGCAATACACTCGACTGCCGATGACGAACAGTTCTAGTTTCAAATCCCGGTCGTATGTAATGAGGTTTTTTCCCCTAAATGGTTTTTAACTCTCCTTCCACGCAAATGCGTGTACACGTCCCCTAAAATTCAATTTTCCTCATCCTTAGCACATTAGCGTAAATAGTACAGAGACTTTTCGTCCAAATAGGTAGTAAGATGTGATGCTAAACACCCCAAGAGGGTGAAAGCCACTCTACAACACCCCCTCTATTACCCCCACCCTCCACCCTCCACCCCCTATCTCCTCACCAACAGAGAATAAAAACAAAACATCGAAGTGAAATGGGTGATATGTTGGCCCTATCGTTGATTGCCATTGTTCGCTAATCAGTGCCGTTGTTTGTTGTAACAAGGGCTCAGTGAGCCCCCCCCCCCCCCCACTTGGTGACGAGAGCACTGATCACACAGGACGGTGTGTTATAAACAAGGGTTGCGAAACGTTCCACGGTCTGTGTCCAACTTATATATATCCTTGTTTACTGGTACTGGGGGGATCTTAACCCTGTCTAGCAGACAAGGTGTGCTATTTACTATGACAGCTTCACACTCTCCCGCCACATAATACTGGTACATTTCCTCTAAATAACCCTTCCTCTCCCTAGTTACATGTGTGCCGATAGTCTGAACTGGTACTGAGACGCAACATAAACACTCTCTACTCTCAAGAACTGCTTTAAGTTATGTTTGTTTCAACAAACTTCAAACCTGCTTCAGTGGCTGCCTGGTCTAAGGCGTTAGTCTCGCGGTCAGATTACACTACCTATGACGTGGAGATGAGGTTCGAATCTCTGTGGGTGTACTGTGGGTGGTTTTTCCAAAATTGGTTTCCCACTCTTACTACACGCAAATGCAGGTACATTTCCTCTTAATATAACCGTACCCGTTCATAAAAACCAATAATATAATTATTAGTACCAAAGGTAACAAAGGGGTACTAAAAAGATCAATAGGACAAAATGACAGAAATGTACTCTTTTTACATTATTTCATTGGGGCGGTGCAAACGTACCGCGTGGTCTCCGTCCGCAAGAAAGTAGATCCCCAGCTCTATTAAATAACTAGAGATCGTTTAGTGGGTTCATGGGTTCCGTGTGCCTCAGACGTGGGCAGGAGTGGATTGTGGAGCACTTTGGAACAGAACTCTTTATTGACAATGTGGAGTAAAAACCTGTCTTATGATACATGGAGTGTATTCCCACGAGATTGTGAAAAAAAAACGGGATTCGCAGGGATTGGCGGAGATTATCTCAACTTGTGATAAGGGCTGATAAAGTGGGCATGCGTGACCCTTTCCATCAATATTGGATACACCCAACATTTTATCTTTTTAACATTTTAACTGTCTGTGGAGAAGTCTCTTCCTTGACCTTCATACTGAACCGTAGATCTCAGTCGGACGATGTACCAATCCCACAGAATCCGCAACTATCGGACAACTGCCAATTTCCAAACGGTAGCCTGAAACACCAGTAATGGAAATATTTGAACATTCGGAGTAAATTTTATGGTTCATTTACGATATATTTACTAACAGTTAGAACATTACCAATAGATTGTTAAATGTTGATCCTTATTGTAAATATCTCTTGTCATTTTGAAAATATACTTAAGTTGAACATGTAACATTCAACCAGGGTCCTTGATCTCTATTCTGACCAGACTCCTGGTCTAGAGGTCCCAGGATCCATTCCAGGAGACACCATTCGTATTATTTCCGAGGACTTGTGCCATGGTCTGTTTATTAGACTTAATTAGTTCTAAGATTCTACTAGCACTCTATAATGATCATAATCATCATCACGCAATCGCACCGGGACTTAGTAACCGTTCCTAGAGGGTGTTCCAAACTCAGAAGACGGTCCTATATCTGCCATTGCCGGTAGAAGACCATGGCATGGACCTACGCTATATTCTGCTTCCTTAGTCACTCATTCTTGAAAAGGTTAATACATATCTCGTTATCAATGAATTATCAATATAAATAAAATCAACGCAGCTTTTAGAAAACCAACATAGTTTGCACGAGTCTCACGTTACTGAAATTAAACAAACACGCTTTCAGACTGATTCCTTTGCAAGCTTTAAAATGTAGATTAATCAACTATATATTTTCAGTAGGTATATATTATATTTAAAATGTGTTTAGTGGGTGATATGCGGGGCCGGTTAGTAGGTGTATGGTCTCCCTAACAATAATCAATCGTTAAATTGTGCTGATTACGCTGATTAAGTAGTTGACAGTATAATTGACAATATAAACAAACACAAATTGTGAAAGTACATGAAGTAAACAAAGGTTCAAATTAGTTTAATATTAATATCTAAAACATAAAATGATCATACAATTCCCCCCCCCCTCACATAATCACTTCAAAGAGTTTTAAAACCAACGGGTTAAGTTTCCACATTTTTGCTATAAATTGTTAGACTATTTAATTTTATATATTAATTTATTTTTTCATATTGGTATTTTTTAACACAGCGTTTATTTAACAGCTTACTCTTGGTGCTAGGAACGTGAAGGGAAGTGTAGAAAAGTGTCCCTCATTCTCGTGAAGAGAGGATGGGAAATCCAGCCAATGCACCTGAGCGAGTCTCGAACCGTCAAACACCGAGAGAGGCCTAGTATTCAGTATCAATCAAAGTAGTTTTTCTGATATTATAGATATTAGGCTAGGACATTCTAAATAAACGTAACAATTAATAATTTAGTGTTTGATAATTAGTGTCAAATTTAAAAACACACTTAATATTTGAAGGGTACGGGAAAAAACTGGAGATAGCCCACTTTTACCTCAACTTGCGTTAGTGCTGCCATCTGTTAGACAATCATGAGACCTTTATAATGTAGGTCTTATACTAGTGTTAAAACAGCTCTTCGACATATTTAAATCAGTTAACAACCAAGTCCCTGTGAAGTTTGATATTAGAAAAATAGTTGCCCTGGAAAATGTAATATTGCTTTCTCCCTTTTACCTTGTGCCACTGATTTTTTATTTCCTCCCAAAATAATGTTAATGATATCACGGGACAAAACGTATCTTCTGAGACTACATTACAAATGAGTTTGAATCATCTAAAGTTAGATCACTTTTTAAATAATACACCAAATAAATGATAGCTCATCCAACACAGTATTTTTTTGAAAGAGTCAATCGAATAACGTTTAGCCAAATTATATTTAGTGACTTGTAAAATGTGAGTTAAGGCTCTCTTGACACGTAATACGCTGTATTTTAGAACCTTGCATCTACAAATTTCGACTTCACCGCGATTCAAACTTAAGTCCCTAAAATCTTTCCAAGAAAATTATCTCTCAAGTCCAAGGGCTTCAGAGTTCTCCAAAACAACAAACCCTTATCAAGGGATATATTTTGAAACGCTACTGGTATTACGTCAAGTTAGGAATCCGCCACCGGGAGCGTTGAGATCGATGCAGACCAAACAGCTCTAAGGCCTGAACTTGGGCGAGAGAGATGCAAATGGTTCTACAGTTATAAAGACTCGAGCAAATAACCCTTCCTCCGTCTGGAGTACTAAAAACTTCTATAACTTCATCTTCAAACACGTGCAGACAATCTCACCTTTATATTCTCCCGGTTTTCCTTGAACTATTTACAGTTCACCTGTCTTTATTTAGTTTTCAGCTCTCTAATTACTTTTTACATCTCCTTTTAATTACCCTAACCTCACACAAAAAACTATTGCTAACTCAAACTGTGAAGGTTTCCAAGTTTAGTGAAGCGTTTTATTTTATCGTTGTAACTAAATATTTTAATAGTCAAACCTTGTTGAAAACTAAATGTTAGATTCACTTATCCACATTAATATACTATAAATATAAATGTATGTAGTTATTATCACTGTTACGTTTTTTAACTTTAGTTATTAATTAAACAACTTTTACTTGTCATAAAGTTTTTGAAACAATGCAACTAAATTGTAAAGAAATCGTTGCGCGAAGTTAAAAGATTTTCACTTCGATTTATTCATAGCATAAAGAAAAATAAATTCCACGTTATCTACCTTGTCAACATAAATATATTACTGACAAATTGTAAATAAGTTAATACATATTATATTATAAGCCCAACTACTAAATTAATAGTCTACAAAACTAAATAATTGCACAGTCATTGAAGTTAGAGTTATTAGAAAAAACCTAATTTTAATTTATCATATATGATCTTGGTATTAGTAACCTTTTATTACACTCTATATACAATTTTATCAATCATTTAAAAATAGTACAGTCAGTGTAGCTTATTATACATTCAACGAGAGTAGTTTTCATGACCTAAGCTAATGGAACAGGCACTATAGAGTTGAAACGATTTGTAGGTTTTGAGATTCCAAGCTTCTTAAAAAAAACTATCCCGTCTTTAATAAGCAACCCATAAATAAATAAAATCTCGTCATTTTCCACACATCCAGCCACCGACCGTTAATTCATCATGTGAAGGGGAAACACATGTTTCACCAACCATATATTTCAGCCATGCTGCGAATCGAGCCCGGGACCTTTAGCTCAGTAGACATATATTCTACACACTAAGACATGGTGTCGTACAGTATATAGTATTCACCCGCGAGTTCAATGCGCCTTAAAGCGTATTATTAATATGTTTCTCACATATGGTTTGTTCTGATTCAGTGATAACTGAAAACGGACATTACAACGCACGACGAACAACGTCCTTATCCACACGTCCATCATTACAACACACGACAATTGAAGGTCAATGACTACAGGTACAGTAAGATCTGTGAGTAAAAAACAAGGCATCCAAGGCCAACAGCAGCCGACGCTATCCGTCTTGTCGGAGGTGTCGAAACATCCACGTGACGCCAACCAGAGCTTTTAACGCCGCTAGAGGAGGGTGAGGTAAATATTTGGATCGGATGATGAACGAGTTCTCGGTCACAACAATCAACCATTCTCTCCTCCAGTTGTGTTATTCTTGGAGGGGATTAATTACAGGGCAGGAGGAGGATTATAGCTCACCGTGTGGATAGCGTATCTGACTCTGGTCAGGGAGACCGGGCCTATTTCTACATTCAGGTTAAATATAATTACTATAGTGTGTTGTATAAACAGCGAACAGTCCGTGATGAGTATAATGTATTAAGATGGCCGCCTCGGTAAGTGAGAAATAGCCCCGCAAACGTTCAGCTCTATTCAATATTCAATTATACAATACGTTATTTCAAAATATGGTTCACACCAAAATAAAGGCGAAAGATTCTAACAGAGCTCTTTTTCCCTAAAACCCTATATTTTAAATTTTATTAATATAAAAAAATTGTGAACATGTGACATTAGCTAATTTTCGATATATTTTCAAATATTTTTGTGGCTTGATGGAAAAGGGCTCTATATTTGGCCACCATGTCTATGGACTCTTTATTATTTTTATTTTTTTACGTTTAGGATAAATGTAAATGCGTTTTTTTGGTTTGTTCCTATAATTATTATCTGTATATAATTACTTCGAATAAACACAGAACAAAAATAATTGATGTCAAGGTATTTGTATATTTTTCTTGTTTTTACCAAATAAACCCATTTTATATGTTTTTCAAATAGTTATTTACTTCGTTTCAATGCTAATCTTAGTATTTGACTTGATAGTTAGAGAGTACAATATTTACAGGATGTATGCATACGGAACTATGTTAAGTAACTTTACAATTGCTGAAAAAATCAAAGATTATTGTGAATGAACTATATTTCTATCCTGGAATTGAACTCCTGGCCTCTAGATCAACAGTTGACTTTTATACCCTACTCCACCA
>JBCFYV010003508.1:49697862-49795362 GCA_039000515.1 Timema cristinae | reverse complement strand
AGTCTTCTCAGCACATCCAAACTCTCCAAGTATTTCTCTTCCATCTTTCCAAAAGTCCAAGTCTCTGCTCCATACAGCACGATACTCCAAATGTTTCATTTCATTCGTTTCTTCCTCAGCTCCAAACTCATCTTGCTGGTAGCAGTAACCTCTTCTGGCTGAAAGCTTCCTTGGCCGTGTTGATCCAATATCTATCTATAATATACAATCTTAAATACATAAATGGCACTCCCAGGTTGCATGTCCTTACGGTCAGGTCTATTGTGGCTAAAACTAAATATAAGTATTCAGTGTCTATCATGGAAATAATATATATAAATATTTGCGTAGAGGGAGAGTGGAAAACTACACTCAGTACACTGGACCTAAGCTCAATCCCCGATCTGCCTGTCATCGGCAGTCTAGTCCAACACGAGAGTGACGCCTTAGACCACGCGGCCATCGTAGCACATATATAAATTATTGAAATATATAAATTGTCCTTAGCCATATGTTATAAATTAAACCAGCCCTTATTTTAAAGTGTAAGAACTAAAGCATCTTTTTCAAGGGTGGAAATATGTTGCTCAGAAAGACGCTCCTTTCTATAATCAGTCAAAGGAATATTCCTCCTGGCGGTGTCGATGTAATAAGGCCCAAGCGATGTTTCCCCGTTCCCCCCAGGGTCTGTAAGCAAGGACTGGGTGACACGCTTCGCTTACACTCCTTTCTTCTTTAAACAGCAAGGCATTCTCTCTTGACTCGGAGAATATAGTTATCATCCTTTTTACCCTCTCTTGCATGCCAAGTATGTTGGGAGGGTGGGGGGAAATATGTCAAAGAATGTTATCAGGAACACTGCTTTTGTACACATAGGATTTGTTTTATTCGTGTGTGTTTATACCTTAAATCAGGGTGGCTCGACGTTTCTAATCCTTAGAGGACAGAATAGATACTGGTTACAAACTAAACTAATGAGTTTCATGACCAAGATCGCAACGAATGCTCGACTTGCTGTTTAAAATAAATGTATTCACATATTAGCAGATAAAATAATTGAGATGCTTATAATTGATCACGCAGAACATATCTTGACTCGAGAAAAATGTCTCATACGTCAGTACAACACGTATATAATTTAGCTAAGAGAACGTTCTATAGATAGAAGCACGTCTCTTCTACACGTGTTTGGAACGTTACCTAATGGTCAGTACAATAGACCTCAGTGGTTCAGGGAACCTACTTCACACTCTGTTGAGCCTCTCAACGTTTCGCTCAGGTTATGTAGAAAAGATAAGCTTTTAATCATTTCACAGTACTGCTGTATTGTTATATCATAGAATTATTGTGTTATTTAGATTCAGCACTCATTCGCAAGTGATATTTTTGCGTTAGATAAGTTTTTTGGCAGCCAATACGCATTTTAAAGCTAAAATAAAACCTAGTTCCTCATTCCGGCAGTGCTCTGGTTCCTAACCTGTCGAGGGACGCCTGTATAGTATAGTACTTCTCTTAGAGAGTGTTTGTTTTCATATTTTGTGTTATAGGACTGATAATTATATGTCTAGGCTACATCAATCGTAGCTCAGTTGTTGGAAAGATTGGCCAGTACTAACGTACCGGTGTACTAATGTACTAACAGTACATCCTTTACGTGGAGGCTCTTTCCATGTCCTGATGAGGAGGTGATGGTGGTAGAGTGTATGAGGTGATGGTGAGAATGAGGGGGATAGTATGATGGTGAGTGTGGGGTTGTGAAGCTAATGTTATAAAAAATAAACATAGACACACAATATATTGTGTTGATATTGATTGGAGATTGAAAATGGCCACACGTCCTTTCTTGTTTTATTTGTCGGTGATGGGGAGGTTTGTAATCGAATTCGGACTGAGTTTACAAGAGTAAGTTTCTCCCTAAATGACAAAAAACTGTCACAACCCCTTTAACGCAGCTTCCTCCCCATCCAGATTAAATCCCGAGCTTGTGTATCAGAATGAGAATTGGTTCACACTCCGTCGACCCGGCCGTTGGTGATGACACATGAGACAGTCAGTTGAACGTGACGTTTAGACGGGTCATATTGACCTGGATCACGCGCATCTCTCGGTTGACATATCGGGGTGTGGAGGGAGTCCCGCATATGTGTGTGTGTGCTACTGGTTCCAGAGGAACACCAGCTTCTGTATAGAGTATGCCATGGTCGTGGTTCACTGCACTCATGTTGAATACTGTTGATTATTTAAGAGCAGCGGTCTTCAACCTTTTTATGTCAAAGGGCCAAAGTTTCTGTCTATTGAGGTCTAGCGGGCTGTTATTAATGTAAAATTTGATAAGAATTTTAAAAATTTGCCAATCCACCAACTAATTTGTAGGTGAAACTGCCGATATTAATTAAATAACATACGCTTAAAATTGCGTTTTAAAAATTGATCTGCACACACATCAAGAGGAAGTTCAAAAATGACGAGTCTACAAAAACTTCTATATTGATCTCGAGCTTTAATAACGAGCTCGGCTCGAAACTTAAAACCCGAGAACTAGCAGAGCCCTACATATTACATTAGTATATTACTAAGAGCGGGGAAGTGAAGCCTAGATAAAGCTACCAATCCAAAATACCTTCTAAAAGTAGCGTTTCCAAACAGATACTTCATCAAGAAGGACTTAATTGGCCCCCATTAGGGAAGGACCCCTCAAATTCAGCGTAGAGGGATGGTAAACTCAAAAGTGGTAAATATGGATAACAGACTTAAAGTCACCTTTCAAGGGTTATTACAGGAAGATATGTAGTTAGAAAATTTGATAAATTTATTTTCTCGTATTCCTACGTCACATCTTGTGATTTGTAGCTGTACCTTTTGATATATATATATATATATATATATATATATAATCAATGCCTATGAAACAACACTAAAAATGTATTTACGTATTTAAATAACATCGATGTTGACACTAAAAATGAGGTTTTTATTTGCTAAAATACTCTTTATATGCAAATTAGAGTAAATATAAAGTTTTAACTAATTTCTATTCAAACCGTCTCTGATATGGTCTCAAGAACAGACCGACATACAAAGAGAAAGACAGACAGACATACCAAGAGAAAGACATATAGAGAGACAAACAGACATACAGAGGGACAGACAGAATAAAGATTCAGCATAACGTCAACGTAGGGGGGAAAATATTCAATATTACAATACTTTCTCTATGTTATGAAGTAAGAATGTTTACCTGTTACGTGTTTAAAAAGTTACTCTCATCAAATTTGTCAATTTTAATATTCGCTAGCGATGCGCGATCATATATTTGAAAGTGCTCTGTTATCGACTGTGACCTGTTTGCCTCTATCCGTGGTGATGAGATGTTTTGGCTCATGTGGTAATGACACGCACGGGACCACCATGTGTGGGTAAACACCGCTGCCACTACTAATGAGGACACACGGGATTCACACACACGCACAAAGATTGGATTTAAACAAAACAACTTGTTATGGCTGGTTTTGTCACACAATGTACCGTAAAAAGAAGACGAGTGTGTATTTTAGTCGACACCCCACGCTGTTGCAACACGCCCCAAAAACAAGCGTTTTTACAAATATAGTAAAGAAGGAAAAATATTGTTTCAGTATTAAAATATAAGACAAGTTCGGCAACGCTGGTTGGTCTATGTTGCCAGTAGCTCCTTCTTACCCCAGCACACCACCTTCAGACATAGCTGAGAGCGAGGAGATTTGGCCAGTAGCTCGTTCTTACCCCAGCACACCACCTTCAGACATAACTGAGAGCGAGGAGATTTAGCCAGTAGCTCCTTCTTACCCCAACACACCACCTTCAGACATAACTGAGAGCGAGGATATTTGGCAACAGTTAACTGAGAGAACTACTCCATAAGACCTGCAGTTCCCTCAAAGGCGAAATTGGGTATAAAGTGACATATAAATTTGATGGTAATAAAGTATAGCTCATCTACGGTTGGAATGTTGGTTAGTGGCAGCTAACAGAAGATTCTTTATTGCAGACATTGTTTGAAAGTCACTAATATCCATTCAGAAATAATACGATAATACTTCCAGGCAATGTTTGCAATAAGAAACCTTCTCTCAGCTACCACTTACCAACACTACCAATACACGAGCTATAGTAAATGTAACCGGAGAGGACTTGCATAATATGGGCTTGATGGACTATAGCCCAGAGCGAAACATTTCTGGGGTGGCAAAGCGCAAGTTGCGCGCGTAGAAAAATACCCAAGAAATTTGTCGAGTACAACGCGTTTATAGTGACTATAACC
Organism: Timema cristinae; assembly: GCA_039000515.1. Classification (NCBI taxonomy): domain Eukaryota; kingdom Metazoa; phylum Arthropoda; class Insecta; order Phasmatodea; family Timematidae; genus Timema; species Timema cristinae. The sequence continues at coordinate 49,791,083 of JBCFYV010003508.1, read as the reverse complement.
GAACTATCCTACTCAAGCTCTAGCAAACGTTCAAAACCGACAATCAAATGACGAACTGCGGCTTATTACCTCTGGACTATCGGACATCTGAAAACTGACATATTTTATTACTCAGCTTCATAGACTATTTTCCCCCTAAATCGGAGATATTTCTTATAAAAAAACAAATAGAATTCTCAGAGGCCTGACCCAACTCATGAATAAAGCTGAATGACACTTCCATACTCTTCATATATGATAACAGAAAACAGAGTTTTCACGGTCCATAAGTACGTGGCAGGCTGGATGGAGGGATAGAAATCACATCAAAGCCACCTTCAGGTTGTTGGCTTGAGAAGCTATTTTTGTTGATAAATTACCTCTTTTAATACGAAAGATGAGTAAAGCGTTGATTTAATAATGAACAACAATCCCCTCTAGTTCTCGATAGAACATTTATATCAAGAGTTAATAAAGCAAACTTTCTGGAAAACTGATTGTTTATTCAAAGTGCCATTTCATTCAATTGGATACAGAATGATCCAAATGTCACCGAAAGAATAAACTTATATTTTGTGCCATCAATTTCGCATATTGTTGATTTATTCTGGAAAACTACGCACAAACGAGTGTTTGCATTCCATGTACGAGTTGGCTTTAAGATAATGTTCCAAAATGAATACTCGCTCTGCTCGTGAAAAACTCATCTTACACTTTCAAATGCTGTAACTCAACTGACTAGACCTAGTATATATCTCAAGGTCCCACGGTCTGCACAACACCCGGCCAACATTACAGTGTTGCCATACATACATACATACATACATACATACATACATACAAACAATATGTTCGTTTTCCGTGTTCTTCTGCGAGAAATATTCTTGGAAAAACAGGATTGCGCGACTTTTGGATCACTCTGTATATTCGATACATTCCCAATTTGATGTTCGCAACTCGTGTGGATGTGCTTTAATTGGTTATTTTTATTCAGTCAAAGGTTGCATTTCAACACCAGGGGATGTTTAGTTGGATACACAATAATATCAAATAATATCACAAATGTATTCATAAACAAACAATATAAATTGAGATCAAATATTCTCATACATTTTAAAAACCGAGCTGATATCTATGTTACAAGTTTCAATAAATAGGCCTTCTAGTTCAAAAATAATTATTGATGGTTTTACTTACATAAAAATACATACATACATGTACTTAGTAATTTCGTTACTAAATACCAAAGGTGATGGCTTAGTTTTTAAATCAATAAAGCGTAGTTTATCTGTGTTTAATAAGAGAGGTTATCAATGTTTTAACTTGTTACGACCACATTTTGGTATATATGGTAAAAAAATGTGTTATTAATACTCATATATATATATATATATATTTATATATATGTGTGTGTGTGTGTGAATATTAGAATGTCATAACAATAAAATGTGCTTCTGTCAAAGAACTACCTATCTATCAAAATAACATAGGCATTACATTGATAAAACATTATCTTTAAATAGTATTTGTCACACGAGGATTATTTATTTCAAAGTAAGTGAAAGTATTTAATTTATTAACGTGGTATAACGAACGCTTTCATAATATAACAAAATTAAGCTCCAGACAACTTTTTTCACCTAGTTTGTTCTTTGACCTCTTTAAATACTACGACAAATTGAAAAAATTAACAGGCTACTAAAAAAAAATGCTTCACTTCAAAAGACAAATTACACTTATCACACAATTCTGAACTTTCCACTCTTATACTCACAATTCTCTCCGAAAACCAAATATAAAACCCTGTTCGAAAGTACGTGTTCTGCTTCATACATCCACACATCCCCACGTGTTCAAAGTAAGCAGGATATATCGCTTTGCGGCAGCAGGGTAAGCCCCATGGACGTAGCAAGAGAAGGTCGAGTGAACTTCAGGAGGAAGAGTCGACACAATTAGCATAAACGTACATTCTTTTTAAAATAAACATGGATCCCTTTTACAATGAATATGTGAACTGTAATATTCTTGATAAGTACCCGCCTCAGTGGCGTGGTTAGCTAACGCGCTAGTTTCATGTCGAGCTAGACTGCCGAGGGTGGAGAGATTGAAGTTCGAATCTCAGTCGGGTGAACTAGGGGTGGTTTTCAACTCTCCCTCCACGCAGATGTGGGTTCACTTCCTCTTAATTCAACCTCCCTAATTCCTAATCCCTTGGCTTAATTAGTACTTACGCATATAACCCGACTGGGTGGTAAGACGCGGATCTAAGTGTTGTGTCAATTTGACACAAGACCGACTGTCTTCCTCACAGCTCATGTTAAATATAACATTTCGCAGTTGTCTGAATTCTCAGCAACAGTAGTACAACAGCAACAGTAGGACAACAGCAACAGTAGGACAACAGCAACAGAAGGACAACAGAAACAGTAGGACAACAGCAACAGTAGGACAACAGCAACAGTAGGACAACAGAAACAGTAGGACAACAGCAACAGTAGGACAACAGCAACAGTAGGACAACAGCAACAGTAGGACAACAGAAACAGTAGGACAACAGCAACAGTAGGACAACAGCAACAGAAGGACAACAGAAACAGTAGGACAACAGCAACAGTAGGACAACAGCAACAGTAGGACAACAGCAACAGTAGGACAACAGAAACAGTAGGACAATAGCAACAGAAGGACAACAGCAACAGAAGGACAACAGCAACAGAAGGACAAAAATGGACAGGAGAGAAATGAAGGGGTGGGATGAATAGTTACAGAAGAACTAGTAGAGGACAGAATAAGGTGGTACAGATATGAGGGGAATGAAGGGGTGGGATGAATAGTTACAGAAGAACTAGTAGAGGACAGAATAAGGTGGTACAGATATGAGGGGAATGGAGGGGTGGGATGAATAGTTACAGAAGAACTAGTAGAGGACAGATAAGGTGGTACAGATATGAGGGGAATGAAGGGGTGGGATGAATAGTTACAGAAGAACTAGTAGAGGACAGAATAAGGTGGTACAGATATGAGGGGAATGAAGGGGTGGGATGAATAGTTACAGAAGAACTAGTAGAGGACAGAATAAGGTGGTACAGATATGAGGGGAATGGAGGGGTGGGATGAATAGTTACAGAAGAACTAGTAGAGGACAGAATAAGGTGGTACAGATATGAGGGGAATGGAGGGGTGGGATGAATAGTTACAGAAGAACTAGTAGAGGACAGAATAAGGTGGTACAGATATGAGGGGAATGGAGGGGTGGGATGAATAGTTACAGAAGAACTAGTAGAGGACAGAATAAGGTGGTACAGATATGAGGGGAATGAAGGGGTGGGATGAATAGTTACAGAAGAACTAGTAGAGGACAGAATAAGGTGGTACAGATATGAGGGGAATGAAGGGTGGGATGAATAGTTACAGAAGAACTAGTAGAGGACAGAATAAGGTGGTACAGATATGAGGGGAATGGAGGGGTGGGATGAATAGTTACAGAAGAACTAGTAGAGGACAGAATAAGGTGGTACAGATATGAGGGGAATGGAGGGGTGGGATGAATAGTTACAGAAGAACTAGTAGAGGACAGAATAAGGTGGTACAGATATGAGGGGAATGGAGGAGGAGAGGATATGAAGTGGGGTGGGGGCAGGAGTTCAAGAGGAGGATCAAGGGACAGATGGATGAACGGAGTGGTGAGAAGTGAGGGGTGAGAGGAGAGAGGATCATGTTCCAAACAGACCCAGACAGTGGCTGGAAACTGGTCAGGATGATGATGATGATGATGATATAGTACAATACAGGAGACCACACATCGTTGTGACGTTTGATTGGAGCTGACCTAAGCTACGTATGATCCTTCAGGTTGAGACGGGTTCTTAACCTACCACCACCCCCTAGAGCCGACTCTCGAGAGGACATGTCCAAACCTTTCTCTACCACTAGCCGCATCGGTGGGCACGCGGACTAGACGTCAACTTTGTCTAGTCTGGTAATCCGGTGATGAGGATATCTGAATTATAATTCTGGCTGGGTGCAAAAAGGGTGTGTTTCGTATAATAGTTTCTCACTTTCCTTGTAAACAAACTGTGGGCTCATTTCCTTTAAATTCTACCCTCCTCCATCCTAGGCGAGGAGGGCAGATGGATATAAAGATATGATGAACATAGCCTCGACGCCACGAAGGAGGTATAAAAACTATTCTACCGATCAAGCTAAAACTTTGTATCTAGGGTTTTCATAGGGTTGCCCCGAGGAGTTTTTGGAGTTCGATATCTAGCCCTAAAATTAAGGGTAGTTTGCTTAAGAGAAAAAAATTGATAAAAATCGATTTTCTTCAAATCTGCACTAACGATTTTTATTAAATTATTACCTAGAAATTGTTTAACATTCTAAACCAAATTGCAATTCTCTTTTCCCCATGAAAATTAATTTGGGTACTTTAAAGAAACAGAAATTGCCAATTTTGATAATATCTCCGCAACTATTTGAGATACAAGATAGCTTACCAGGGTAAGGTTGTAGTACTATTCAAAACAAAAATACTTAATTTTGTATAATTTATATAAAACTAATAGGTTTTGTGCTATGAGCAAATATATCTTTTTTTTATAATCTCTTTGAAAACAGAAATTGAGTGCTATGTTCTTTGGTGGACAGAGATATTCTTATTTTCTCATTTTTTCTATAACAGTGTATATTATTTCAATTATACTCTTTGGTGGAGTGTTTCCGCAGCAATGTATATTACTTAATTATTTTTTGCTGGAGTGTTTCTGCAGCAATGTGTATTATTTCGTTTCATGAATCTAGGGATGTTTAGTAAATATGTATATTTTAAGATAAACGAGAGAGAACGCCTGTTTGACGCACCGAACCATTTATTTCAGTCGTATATCAATTTATTTGTGGTTCGTTTGGACACAGCCCAGTAGTGATCGGTGTATTTTATTAATCTTGTCTCCTAAAAGTTTACGATAGAAGTTGACCCTTCCTTGTCGTTCATTGTTTGCTGATGGGGGAACCAAAGCATAGGCTGGTATCCTATTTGTCGGCCTCACTAGAAGGGAATACAATCATTTTGAAAGGCCCAATCAACATTCATTATGTAATAAATAAATAATGTTCTCGACTTGTCGAAACTGCGATCAAACACTTATCGCTAATGTTCAATACAGTGGATTCAATTTGTTAGCACGTTTGTAACAATGTTCAATCTAGCAGTAATAAATAGCATAACAGGAGTTCAAACAGGCCTATATATGAAAACTAATCAATTAAAGCATCATACAATATTATTTTATAAATATTTTATTAATATAAGATAAGCTTGAAATTAAAGTACGGGGCTTTAAATAAACATCACGCTAATTTAGGGTTTTTTGACCCTCTCTTCTTTCTTGTAACATATTGTCACAATTTTGTGAGCCCCGATATAATATTACGTCACAACAATATTAACAGTAATATAACAGTATTATCTAATACTCTTCTAATGTGCACTCCTGCCCCGGCCGATTGGGGAATCCCTCTTAAGTCTCTTTGGTGATTATGGTCTCGGCATGGACGGAACTATTGATGAGGGGGAGATTGGGGTTCAAATCTCTGTCGGATCTACTGATGGTGTGTTTTACTAACAGGTTTTCCACTCTTTCTCCACGCAAATGTGGGTATATTTTCTCTAAAATCTACCTTTCTTATCCCTACCCCCATTATATTGAATAATATAGATGCGTACATTAAACCCAATTTATCAAATTCTTCTCTAACTATCTCGTAATAGAGTTCTTATTTTGTTTATATGTTCATGTTGGACGATAATTTCTCTCTAGCGCTTTCACACAGTTATGTAACTTTAACTGATACGTTTTCCTTTGAAACACGCGGAAAGAAAGTAATTAAAATTGTGAACGCTTATCCCAGAAAATAATCTCTGAAATTGGAGTTATGAAATAAGCTTTCTGTCTTCTATCCCTCTAAATTACATTTTAGTGTTGTGGAAGAGTTGAACTTTGTGAGGGGGCTTATACCCAGCGCTTGTAAGTAAAAAAAAAAAAAAAAAGACGACATAAAGATTGATTGGTTGTGCGCAAGACCCTAAAAGAACCGACCGGGCGTCCCAAATCGCGCGAGAGGAGAAAAGAATGAAATAAAACAGGATCAGCGGAACAAGATTGATGGTGCGAAATTAGAGCAGGTCATGGATCTCGTTCGGATCATCTCATTGACGAAACGATGCGCGTGTAGGAAGATTCCTCGGTAGCCCAGCAGATCGCGTGTAGGAAGATTCCTCGGTAGCCCAGCAGATTGCGGCGAGTCAGGGGCTAACCTCACAATCCCGTCCCTTATATATATATATATATATACACAGGTTCTGCACACTATTTATAGGTTTAATGACATTTAGATCAATTGAATAAATAATAACAAAATTTTATTTTTTGTGGTGGGGACCACATATTTTAAGGTTTAAATACTTAAACAAATTTAATTTCACTTTTGAATGTGTGTGGTTTATGATTTAGGTTTGCATAGTTTGTGGGTAATATACCCTGCTTAGATTCGAACCCTGGCTTCGCTGTCACCGGTAAACCAGTACAAGTTGAAATGTATTATATTATTGAAATAGTTGAAGTATTTAACGCCCATTTGATAAACATCTTGATTTACAAACTAACTTAATTCTAATAGCCGAAAGTTTTACCTGTCAATGCGAGATGTCGGATAAGACTTAGATGAGTTTATTATCTCTCTCTTTATGAAAATGTTAGCGCATAATTATAATTAAAACAAATGTTATGACGAAACTAAACAAACTTTCACATATGTCCTACTTATAGTTTGGAACAACATTTTCAAATATTAGTTTCCAATAAGTTAGCCTTGGTTTGAGGACTAGAATCAAAATTTCAAAACTACGCTTTGAGGTATAACCATGCTAAGTGTAAATATCAAGTTTTAACTAAGTCTACTAATTTGTCTTGGTTGAAGCCCCAGGGAAAGACAGACAGACATATATACAGATGGGCAGACAGTCTTGCGGACAAACAGAATTGTAAAATCCACCATTTAGGGTTCAGGGTCACATAAAACGTAGATTCATCATAATCTGAATGTTTAAAACTTTCTTTAGAAATATTATTTTCACATGAGAAAGAAGGAGAATATATATTTTAAGCGATTCCATTTTTTCAAGATAAAGCTTTGGCACTAATTCTATTTTTAATCTTGATGCTCCTTCCCTGGTGGAAACAGTCTAAGTGTCAAGGTCATTTATTCTGGTTTGACGATGATGGGGCGGTTGAGGATCTTATTTATTTCCGTGGTCGGCCATAGCTACTCATGGCATCTGATGACAAGTGAAGAGAGAATCTCGTTCAGAATGAGAAAAAGAGAAGTGAGATAATCATTTGGACAGAATGATCCCACACAGAGGATAATCATTTGGACAGAATGATCCCACACAGAGGATAATCATTTGGACAGACTGATCCCACACAGAGGATAATCATTTGGACAGAATGATCCCACACGGAGGACAATCATTTGGACAGAATGATCCCACACGAGGGATAATCATTTGGACAGAATGATCCCACACGGAGGATAATCATTTGGACAGAATGATCCCACACAGAGGAAGCCCACGCAGAGCTTGACATTAAACAGTACAACGCAACTATTAGTATAAGCAGGTGACCTAGCTTTATTGAGGAATAGTAGGGAGGGTGTGGCAGTAAATGGGGTATCTGATCAGAGGCTAGTGAGGAAATAGGTTTGTAAGCGAACGCTGCAAAGTCTAAGTATATGATCACACAGAGAACACAGGTTAGGGACGATAATTTATAGATTACTTAGAACAACATATCATTTGACAGGGTTTATTAGTATACATAATTAGGAACAATTGTAACTAGCAATAACAATATTAGATATGGGTTGTTAGATAGGTGATAGGGTGAGGGAGGTGGACTTGGGGGAGGTGCGGGTGAAGGGGGAAGGCTTTGTGGGGGGTCTTTGATTGAAGCCACCTTTCTGAACAAGGTATTCTATTTATCATCTACTCATTCTCCATTTTAATTCATAAGTTAATCCCTCATAAATTATAATAATTGGAGTACAGTTAATTGAGTGTAAGATATAATATTCCACCATTTTAACTTATCAAAGTACATGATTTACAAGCTACAGCTTCTCTTCAATGGTTCAAATTGTCTCTCAAACGGCTCCAACTCTTTCCGGTGAATACTGATTTAGGTACAGCTTTCAAAGTTGCACCAGTGGATTTATTTGCACCTGTAAATCCTATATTATTTAGGCCCCTTACAAATAGACTTACAGCATTACTATCCTATTCTCTTTAAATGCAATTAGATAGACATAACCAATTAGTAGGAATTTGAAAAAACTCTTGACATAATATATGTTGCCTATTTTGTATATTAATACAAATTTCAAGGCTTCGTTCTCAAACCGAAGGTTCTAATATACATGAAACGAATACATATTATATTTCGAGTGCGCGTATCAAATATGCATACAAAGAACTCAAAATATTTTGATTTTTTAAAATTCAAAGTAATGAGACACACACAAATAGCGATTTAATTCAAAGATGCTCATTATTTTTTTCAATTTTAGGGGAAAAGTCTAAACCAGAGTTGTAAAGCTCTTATACAAACAATTCAATAAATTGATATTCACTTTGAATTATATTCAATAACATTAAGTAAACATATTAATTGAACTTTCACAATAAATCATGGTTTCAAAAGTGTTTTTTGACAACATGCCATTCGCCTGTCAAAACTGTGTTTGTTGGTATGGCTTAGCGCCAATGTTATATATATCCAACCCAAATAAGAGCATTGAGATCTGTGTGACGCGGTGTAATGGCCGCCAACCTTCAGCTCACGTGACAAAGTACCAGGGTCGGGTCAGGCCTACTCTTGTTTACCGGCCAGCAGCCATGTTTCATTGCGTGGTGTCGTTTTAGGACTACTTGTCTGTAATTTGAAATTATCGTGATTAAATAATGGAGAGTATTTCGGGCAAGAAAATATGTCATATACATTTTTCATCATATAAAAATGTGTAAATGTATCTCTTGATTTAAGACTACAAATCTCCGTGACGTGAGCCTGCAAGCAAACTGTACTGAATTAGAGAGAGACGCCGTTAGCAAGAGTAGTACCGGCATTTGCGGATAGAGGGTGTCATGTGGTCAGCACAACAAACTCTACGGCACTAACATTAGTTTTTGTTCAAGTTTAAATGGTTCAACTATTAATAATTTGTCAACAAGTTTTTTAAACTTACTGTGGCTTATTTATAATTTCATTTTAATACTTGTTCATTTGATCATTGATCCACTTGTGATACTTAGCAATTAAAACACGCTTGCTATTCATAAAACCAACTATTTCTTGTAAATAAATGAATATCCCTCTAAAGTAAAATAATTTAAAAAACAGTGTTGAACAAAATGTTCAAAAATAGGTTTTCAGTAAAATAGGCCTACCTTTAATTAAGTTTTCATCAGAAAGACAAACATTCTATTTTGTTTATCATGAGAAACTATTTATACACACATTTAAAACAAAAATTTTCAAGAGATTTTGAGAAATATTCAAATTTTTAAAATCAGTTATGATTGAATTAATTTCACATTATTAATGTTTTCAAAAATAAAATAAACTTATTTATCATGTTAAGCAATTCTCAGCTAAATATCAATTTTCAAATAAATCGTGAAAGCCATATTGGGAAAATTTCACAATTTTCTAAAATATTTCTTCAGTAACCACCCTTATTTTAATTTATTTTACAAAAACAAATATATTTGATATTTCATTATTTATCGTTAAAATAAATTGCTCAATACGATTACGGAACAAATGGTCAGAGCTGTTCAGAATATTTTTTCAAACAAATTAATTATAAATAAACAACTTTTAGGGATATAAACCAAATTTCAAAACTCACTCTGAGGTGTGACCATATTCCGGACCGAGAGACGGACGGACAAAAAAAAAAGAGCCATATGCTCAAGTTAAAACAGACCCTTGCTTCGATCACTCAACAAGTATAATTAAAAACATAATAGTATTATAATAATAAGGATCATAAAATTTAAAAGAAAATAATTCAAGAATGGAATTTTACAAACTAAACGTCTTAAGAGTTAATTAAACACTTCATTCTAGTATATTGTAGGAATACAATTTTTTAATAAGTATGCCGCTTGAGAATGTATAATTGAAAACAATGAAACCAACATCAATGGCATTATAGTCTAAGGCGTTATTCCCGCAATAGACTACACTACTCGAATATTGTATGCAGTACCAGTAAAAGACGATGACTTAAAACTACCTATATATAATATATTGTAAAATTGGTGTGTGCGTGGTTTGAACCATATTTGGTGGGCGTTACTCCTATGGATAACACTTAAGAGAAATTTAAAAAAAAACCTTTTCCTAAACTATTTCTAACAGTGGCATGATGACACACGGGGTGTTCTTGGGAACTCTTTCTGGAGAATGATTATTTTAATAATGATACTACCTACAGCAATGGTACGATATAAATCCCAAAATATTTGTAGAAAATACATAGAACAAAACATTGAACAATATAAATATAATGAATCACTGATTGAATAGTTCTAGGTAAAAGCACAAAACAAAAACCACATCCATTGCAACTTTCTGTGGGTTATTATGTCAATAATTCCTCATCACAATCCTACCTACGGAAGTTCGGGTAAATGCACTACTAAGATTACAGTTGAGCTAATAGGGACATATATATATATATATATATCTGATGTATGGCATAATATATATAATAAATACATGAACATTAGCTTCAAAGTTACAAAGTATCAATTGTTCATACCATCTGGGTCAAAAGATAAATATTGTTTGACGAGTGTAGAATCATTTACAGAGTTAATAAGTTGAGTTGAGCTCATTAAGTTACATATGAGTTGTCTGAAGAATATTAAAATATATGATCTATTTAGTAGATGTTCCTTCTTACCTCCATTTGTCTAAAGCGATACTCGCGCTAGTTTAGAAAAAAATAACTTTTATTTTCCCAAGAGCCTCCGCGCGGGCTTCCCCCGTGTGGGATCATTCTGTCCAAACGATTATCCTCCGTGTGGGATCATTCTGTCCAAATGATTATCCTCTGTGTGGGATCATTCTGTCCAAATGATTATCCCCCGTGTGGGATCATTCTGTCCAAATGATTATCCTCCGTGTGGGATCATTCTGTCCAAATTATTATCCTCCGTGTGGGATCATTCTGTCCAAATGATTATCCTCTGTGTGGGATCATTCTGTCCAAATGATTATCCTCTGTGTGGGATCATTCTGTCCAAATGATTATCCTCCGTGTGGGATCATTCTGTCCAAATGATTATCCTCCGTGTGGGATCATTCTGTCCAAATGATTATCCTCCGTGTGGGATCATTCTGTCCAAATGATTATCCCTCGTGTGGGATCATTCTGTCCAAATGATTATCCTCTGTGTGGGATCATTCTGTCCAAATGATTATCCTCCGTGTGGGATCATTCTGTCCAAATGATTATCCTCCGTGTGGGATCATTCTGTCCAAATGATTATCCTCTGTGTGGGATCATTCTGTCCAAATGATTATCCTCCGTGTGGGATCATTCTGTCCAAATGATTATCCTCCGTGTGGGATCATTCTGTCCAAATGATTATCCTCTGTGTGGGATCATTCTGTCCAAATGATTATCCTCTGTGTGGGATCATTCTGTCCAAATGATTATCCCCCGTGTGGGATCATTCTGTCCAAATGATTATCCCCCGTGTGGGATCATTCTGTCCAAATGATTATCCCCGTGTGGGATCATTCTGTCCAAATGATTATCCTCCGTGTGGGATCATTCTGTCCAAATGATTATCCTCTGTGTGGGATCATTCTGTTCAAATGATTATCCTCCGTGTGGGATCATTCTGTCCAAATCATTATCCCCCGTGTGGGATCATTCTGTCCAAATGATTATCCCCCGTGTGGGATCATTCTGTCCAAATGATTATCCCCCGTGTGGGATCATTCTGTCCAAATGATTATCCTCCGTGTGGGATCATTCTGTCCAAATGATTATCCCCCGTGTGGGATCATTCTGTCCAAATGATTATCCCCCGTGTGGGATCATTCTGTCCAAATGATTATCCCCCGTGTGGGATCATTCTGTCCAAATGATTATCCCCCGTGTGGGATCATTCTGTCCAAATGATTATCCTCCATGTGGGATCATTCTGTCCAAATGATTATCCCCCGGTTGGGATCATTCTGTCCAAATGATTATCCCCCGTGTGGGATCATTCTGTCCAAATCATTATCCCCCGTGTGGGATCATTCTGTCCAAATGATTATCCTCTGTGTGGGATCATTCTGTCCAAATGATTATCCCCCGTGTGGGATCATTCTGTCCAAATGATTATCCTCTGTGTGGGATCATTCTGTCCAAATGATTATCCCCCGTGTGGGATCATTCTGTCCAAATGATTATCCTCTGTGTGGGATCATTCTGTCCAAATGATTATCCTCTGTGTGGGATCATTCTGTCCAAATGATTATCCTCTGTGTGGGATCATTCTGTCCAAATGATTATCCCCCGTGTGGGATCATTCTGTCCAAATGATTATCTCACTTCTCTTATTTTCATTCCGAACGAGATTCTCTCTTCATTTGTCATCAGCTGCCGTGAGTAGCTATGGCCGACCACGGAGATAAATAAGAAGAACTCTACAGACGAATTCAAAGGATAAATAGCTAATGTTTGATAAAGAAATATATGTTCTCCCATATTTAAAAATTCATTATTATTATTATTATTATTGTAAATAGTGCTGGATGGCCCTCCCTCCGTATGTAAGAATATAAAATGTATCTGACCTGTTCGAAAACTAGCGTGGTATGTCGTGGACGAACTTCGAAGCACATTTTAAAACAGAAAGAATAATAAATTGTAAAATATTTTTACAACGTATAAAAAAAAGGAAAAGCATAGTAGGCTGGCAAATAACACTAGACTAGCAATGTTGCTTAGATCGGGGTTCGAGTCGTGGCCGGTGTTCTTAGAGTCGTTTTTCTTTATCACAAACACATTAGCGTAATTAGGACATAAGCGAATAGCTTGGACGGGTAGTAAGACGTGGTACTAAAAAAATATGAAGATACATAATAATTGACCAAACATGCAAAAAATCATCTCGAAAGGGTACAGGATTCCTACCCCTGATCCAAACAAGTTCTATCAGATGTAATACATTCAGCTGGATTAATAGTGCGATAATATATGATACCTCCCAGCTCTACACTGTGAGATGTGTGATGGGAGTCCCAGCACTACACTGTGAGATGTGTGATGGGAGTCCCAGCTCTACACTGTGAGATGTGTGATGGGAGTCCCAGCTCTACACTGTGAGATGTGTGATGGGAGTCCCAGCTCTACACTGTGAGATGTGTGATGGGAGTCCCAGCTCTACACTGTGAGATGTGTGATGGGAGTCCCAGCTCTACACTGTGAGATGTGTGATGGGAGTCCCAGCTCTACACTGTGAGATGTGTGATGGGAGTCCCAGCTCTACACTGTGAGATGTGTGATGGGAGTCCCAGCTCTACACTGTGAGATGTGTGATGGAGTCCCAGCTCTACACTGTGAGATGTGTGATGGGAGTCCCAGCTCTACACTGTGAGATGTGTGATGGGAGTCCCAGCACTACACTGTGAGATGTGTGATGGGAGTCCCAGCTCTACACTGTGAGATGTGTGATGGGAGTCCCAGCTCTACACTGTGAGATGTGTGATGGGAGTCCCAGCTCTACACTGTGAGATGTGTGATGGGAGTCCCAGCACTACACTGTGAGATGTGTGATGGGAGTCCCAGCTCTACACTGTGAGACTTGTGATGGCGGCTGGCACGAGGCTGGCAAGAGCGCTCCCCAATCGAGAGCTGGCGTCAAAAGTTTTTAACATCCCCCACCCACCGAGTCGGAGTTGGCGACAGTCCTGTGCCCGCGGCTGTATCGATTCTTGGGTCTTGTTCGGATATTGGGGACGACCCACCAAATTACAATCTCTGTGACATGGCCGAGTTGGAGATATTTACATACTACCCCCACGCCCCCAGTTTCTGTAACCCAATAACTTTGTTCCCCTTGGTGCAGTAAGAGATTCAACATGTATCGGTCCCGACAGAATGCACAAGACTGTTCTATTTCGCTACGAGAACCTGATCACCTTCAAATGCTTTTATTTAGCGCGGACCTCAGTGAAACGCTATGTATATATCTTAAAAAGTGTAAATATATATCCCTTTTATGTTCAGATAAACTGTATCAAAGGCCCACATATATATGTGTGTGTCCGTAAATTCCCTAGGAACAAGTATAACACATTTAAAGATAAAAAGCTACATTTAGTCATATATATTCAGTTGGAACCAATTTCATGTTTACATTGAGGCCCACGGAAGTTTTTTTTATGGTCATTATTTTTTCGAAGCGAAATTTCAGTCCTCTACATCGCTAAATATGTAATAGTTATGTAGATGTAAGGTATAAATATAATCAAGGCTCGAATTAGATAATCTGATTTGTAGAAAATATTATACATATTTTTAGTTGAGTCATATCCAATAATTTACAAATGATAATCTTGAATCTGTATCTTTATTTTATCTACAAATCCCAAATCTCCAATTTGAATCCTAATATTGGAATAAATGTTTAAAATTAAATATATTAGAATCTATTAATAGCTCAACATTGACGTACAACCAATGATCAGTAATAAATAGCCAAAAGAAATTACAATCCCAAATTTGAATGCAAAAAAGGAAAGAATTGAATCTTGATCCATATTTTCTCAAATCCTTGAATCTCGAATATCCCTAAAGATTTAAGGGATTCGAGGTATCAAAGATTTGATGGTTCCATCTTTAATACACATCTCCCCACCACTTCTTACTATCCATCCTGTGTTTGTTTAAAGAAAATAATTACTAGCCTTTGCTCGCGTTAATGTCAGTTTTAAAAACATGTTCATTAAAACAAAACAGTTTCTAATCCAAGAGTTTTTAATTTCACACACAGAGAAGAAATCACGCAACGTATCATGTAAAGAGTACCAGGATAAAAACTTTGGTGTTGATAATAGAATCTTCAGAATCAACAAATTCAATGTAGCGTAACTACTTCTGTTTTAAGATTAGACTCACAAAATATCTTTGTTAAGTAAAGGAAATAAAATAACAAAATTTAAGGCCTCTTTGTAAATGAAGTTATTGGTTTTATTATCAGGAGCGAGCAGTTACAGGTTGCTGTTAGAACTATCATGGGAACACTCACGTATGGTTGTTTGTGTGAGAAACTTGATACTGAGATAAACACCTGCCACCTTCAGGGTTTGTTCTTGTGAGAAACACTTGTCACTGAGATAAACACCTGCCACCTTCAGGGGTTGTTCTTGTGAGAAACACTTGTCACTGAGATAAACACCTCCACCTTCAGGGTTTGTTCTTGTGAGAAACACTTGTCACTGAGATAAACAACTGCCACCTTCAGGGTTTGTTCTTGTGAGAAACACTTGTCACTGAGATAAACACCTGCCACCTTCAGGGTTTGTTCTTGTGAGAAACACTTGTCACTGAGATAAACACCTCCCACCTTCAGGGTTTGTTCTTGTGAGAAACACTTGTCACTGAGATAAACAACTGCCACCTTCAGGGTTTGTCCTTGTGAGAAACACTTGTCACTGAGATAAACACCTCCCACCTTCAGGGTTTGTTCTTGTGAGAAACACTTGTCACTGAGATAAACACCTGCCACCTTCAGGGTTTGTTCTTGTGAGAAACACTTGCACTGAGACAAACACCTGCCACCTTCAGGGTTTGTTCTTGTGAGAAACACCTGCCACCTTCAGGGTTTGTCTTGTGAGAAACACTTGTCACTGAGATAAACACCTGCCACCTTCAGGGTTTGTTCTTGTGAGAAACACTTGCCACTGAGAAAACACCTGCCACCTTCAGGGTTTGTTCTTGTGAGAAACACTTGTCACTGAGATAAACACTACACCTTCAGGGTTTTCCTTGTGAGAAAACACTTGTCACTGAGATAAACACCTGCCACCTTCAGGGTTTGTTCTTGTGAAAACACTTGTCACTGAGATAAACACCTGCCACCTTCAGGGTTTGTTCTTGTGAGAAACACCTGCCACCTTCAGGGTTTGTCCTTGTGAGAAACACTTGTCACTGAGATAAACTATGATGTGTTTTAACCCTAAATATTAAATTACCCTTGTCTCCTCCTAATTTTGTCACTGGTCAAACTTCTCTGGTATTTTAAAACTGCTAATGTCTTGAAGTTTAATAATAAGTATTTGATATTTCTAACGGAAACAAATGGAAGATTAAATAGAGCTTTTATATATTTCAGTATAACATTTTACAATCCATATTGATATAAATTATAAACTGTTTTTAAAAGCACAAATTTTCACCAATTGAACGTTAGCATGTACCACGATCAACAGTTTAATACAACCATATTTAAATAGGAAGAAATATATTTCTTGACAGTTAAACAAGCTACTAGAACTAGTTTTATATATTCATACGAGGTCAAGTCATATGACCCTGCAAATGAGAATTTCGATTTATAACTCCAATTCTTATAATTTGTAAAATATTATAATAATATAGTAAAATAAAATCAATCTTGACCGCAGAAGAAAGAAAGTTTATATTTTCTAAAAGTTTCTTCCTACCAAAATCCTACCATACTTAATATTACATAATTTTTTTACGTCCAACTCTTTCCAAGTTGAAAGCGCTAGTAGTAAAATTTTTATTACCGACATAAAAAAATATGGCTGTTATTTTATTTCTAGCAAATTTTATGTTAGTTTTTAGAGAAAAATTGTTGTATGTGCATCATATTTAATTCATAAATATTTGTAAAAAATAATCTTTCAAAATGTTGTTTGTAAATTTTTTTTTTTCCCTTTAAGTATGTGAAATAATAGGTTTGAAAATTCTTTAGTGAAGTATTTGTAGCTCTAAATTATATAAGAGCAGATTTGTTCATACTTTTAGTGTGTAGACTAAATAAAGTTTAAATTAAAATTATTTGAAGGGCTTGGTCGTTTTGAGTTGGGGCTCACCAAAACTGTATTTTAACAATATTTAAATAATTGATATTTACCTTATGTCCAATTAAACAGTGATTGTTGATGTTATCTGGTGGTAACATATGAATTATATTCTTAAATAAGAAACATATTTCTGTTTGAATAATATTATTTATAAACATATATAATATTCTAATAATAAATGTTGAAATAATAGTGCATAGCATTTATTTCTTCTTGAAGTAGTATTTAATATAGTTCGATAAGTGAAGTGAATTTCCATTTACTCTCGACTATATTAGTATTCTTAGTCAAAATGCTCCAAATATTTGAGCTCCACTCTGCTTTTTGCCACCAACTGAATTGAGGTAGTGTTTATTTTGATTGTTATTAGATTAAGGGCTTTATATAACTCAGCATGTACAAAATTTAATCTCATGCATGTAATTTCAATGAAGAGAGAATATTTCAATTTCTTAATAAAGTAGAGAGAGCTTT
Organism: Timema cristinae; assembly: GCA_039000515.1. Classification (NCBI taxonomy): domain Eukaryota; kingdom Metazoa; phylum Arthropoda; class Insecta; order Phasmatodea; family Timematidae; genus Timema; species Timema cristinae. The sequence goes on along the minus strand of JBCFYV010003508.1, from coordinate 49,773,444 downwards.
AGTGAAATAATGTTTCCTCTACATTTATTTTTAAAATCATTAACTATATATATACGATCAAAAGAAGAGATAACCTTATTTTTAATAGGTTTTTTTTTTGCTTAGTATATAAAATGAAAAAGACTTCATTGAATTATCTAAGATACGATGTATTTTTATCGTTAAACCTTTTCAAATGCAACTGTGCTGGTCGGGTTTTTATTGTGTTGTGTTTGTGGGTGTATTGTATTTGTTTGTATTTGTTTGTTGGTGTTATAACACAAAAATCAAGAGACCTAGAATGCCTAAATCACACTTTTATATTAAAATTAAATGTTATCTGTTTGTTTTTTGCTCACACACGTCCAAACCTCTGTGTACTCTTAGAATACATAGAAAATTTTAAAAATACCATGAATGGGATTATTCCAAATTCCCCAATAGTTCTTAAATATTTGAAATTTCCTAAATATTTAAAATCTCTAAGTGATATTCAGTGAAATGGGGTATTTAGGAATCTCTAAAACTTACGTAAAAAAACTACTTCTCACTGAAGCTACTTTGGTGGCCGCATGGTCTAAGACGCCACTCTCGCAATAAACTAGACTACCGATGACAGACGTCGGGGCTCAAACCCCGGTCCCGTGTACCAAGGATAGTTTTATTCAATGTTTTTCCCCTCTCCCTCGTGGCGAGTTCAAGTACATTTCCTCTAAATCTGCCTCAACACTAGCTCAACAGCGTAATTATCACACAATATGCGTTTAGCCTGAACAGGTAGTAAGACGCGGTGATAAACTTATTACTATGGTAGAAGTTTGAAATTGTCAGTCAGGTATAAGAGTCACCCAAAACACTCGGGAAAAAATAATTTTTGAAAAAAGTTGATAGTAGAACTCCCAAAAATGTCCTAAGCTAAGAGAATAAAACAGAAGTGATTTGAACCCCAACCTATTAGTCACAGGAAAATCATACACAACAAGGCAGACGTTTGTGTCTGCGTGTCCATCAGTACGGGATTACATAAACGTTTATCTAGAATTTTCCTGGCTGTTATTCTTCAAACAAACAAAACTTTTTATTACATAATAAATAACAATAATGAAGGTTTTTGTTTCGAAGACCTTAGCGGCCGATATTTGATCTGATGGTTTCCGGCTGTGATTTGCAAAATAATAACTTCCGACGTTTAATTTATATTTAATATTTTATTTAAATTTCTCTGTGTAAGACAATCATTCCAGCTTTTCAAATATATTTATGTTTCAGATGTAAATGGGCTCACATCCCAACTTCACACTAAACATTCATTTTATCAAATTATTGTTAATACTCAGAATTTAGGAAAATAGAAAAATTTGGAAAAACAAACGGTTTTTGTGGTCAAAATTGATAACATTTTACCGTTTAATTGACGTTATTTCATAGGTAATGTTACTATAAATAAACTGACATATGAAAATAACGTTAAATAACATATGGATACTTGAAAGTAGATCTAGTTACTTTTCTAGCTGTCATAAAAAATGTAAATGAACTGATATTTTAAAAACATTTTAAGCTACATCTTAGAAAAAATTAAACACCGTACCACTACGTCATACAGCTTCACTATATCATTTTTTATCTATTAAAATTTGATAAAAAAATATCACTACTGTAGGTGAGTTTTTTAATCATGAATTTCTCTTCAATAGCACTTGCTATTTGTTACTTTTTTTTTTGTAACTATTTCAAACTTTGTATTGTACCTCCGAGAGGGAACTTTCCTCGCGGCCTGTGAGAAATAATAATAGCTCTGTGAGGAAAGTTGTTTCTCGGTAAGAAAGCCTTGATAAACTGTTGCCGAGTTAAACTACCTTTATCCAGTGCAAAGACCGCCGTTATAGGATTTCACCCCCACCCCCACGAACAAAAAGTTGATCTAAACAACCCTCCTTTTGAGGCTTGCCCTCCAGAGGTTCTGGAATCAATATCTGATCGCTGGAACGATCCAGAGTGTTTCCATAACTTGAAGGGAAGTTACGTTACTCCGTGAGGACCGACCAACAGTTCTAGCTCGAGGCTAGAGACCGCCAAGTAGCCTACAACGCAGGGGTAAACAACATCACAGATAAACACCATTATATGTTCATACTAGAACATGATCATAGAAAACCTTTTTACTGTATTAAGGGGGGGTTGTAGGGGATGCGAGAAAATACATACGTTTTGCGGTTTTTATATCAAAACTTTTTTGTTGTCAACATAAATAAAACATGTCTCCAATAAAAACACAGAGCTTAATTTCTTTCACTTTGTGATATCAACAGTTGTTGAATATCTGTCATGAGCATAGCGGTATTAGATGACAAACTTTTTAAATGAAGAGAAAAAGTTTTCAATAAATTCCAGGACACCCTTAACAGATATTTAACAACTGTTGATGTCACCAGGTGAAGAAAATTAAATTATGTTTCTACTGGAGCAATATTTGATTTGTATTGACAAAAATAAAAGTGTTGCTGTAAAAACTTGTAAAACATCTCACCTTTTCTCGCGTTCTCACCTTAAGGTTGCGACAATCCCTTTGGAAACATTCTGAACCCTCAAATGTTTCATTGGATAACTATTGGAACTCTATGGATATTAAATAAAAGTATATAAAGTGAGATCTCTTAATAGTGGATATATTTGGGAATTAAAATTATCGGATATCAAAAAATTCCACTATTTTGATATTTAAAAAAAATACTAGTGTTGTGTGCACCCTTACCCTGAAGGAGATTAAGTTTGCCTTAAGCTTGTAATATAGAACCATAGTGTAGTCCACCAAGGTAATATTTACACTCCTCCATGTAAACGCGGTTTACATGGTCTATTCTGTATGAGCTTGTAAACTATGAATGCGTGTTATAAAAATATAATTGATGCACTGCACAGTATTTGACTCAGTCGATCATGATTGATAAATAATTAAATATTGTACGCAGCTTATTGTACAGTTTGTATGGAACTCAAACCATTATCAATATAAAATTAAAGCTCTACAGTATGCCTACTGTACTGTATATTTTATAAATCTACCCATATTACTTGAAGTAAAGAGAATACAGCACATAGTTAGATTAACACTGTCGTAAAATATACTACCCAGGAAGGACAAAATCAAAGGAAATACAAACAATTGTGACGTTCTATGTATGGAAACATTTAGAATATTTAACTCAAAAAGATTTTTTTTTTCATTTGAGCTCAACCTTTGATAAGAAAATAGGTCGAAAAAAATTAATTTGTTGTATTTTATTTATTTTTAAGTGGTATTTCTATTATATTCCAGAGTATTATCGAGGTTCGAATTCTGTCAGGTGTTTTGAAAGTTTTTGGTTTAGCAATATAAATGTTCACTTTGCCTTTACGCAAACATTACATATTGGGTGCAAAACCTCAAAACGGCCTTCTGACGTGTTTTTTTCTCAATCCTAGGATTGGACGTTTTAAAATGACCAGAGCCCAAAGCTCTATTCAATTTCGGGCTCCGGCTGTCTCCAAACAGTCAAACCTAGGATTGTGCAATTACTAAGCGACCAAAGTTGAAAATACAGTCGTTAGCTTAGGTTAGGCAAGGTTAAGTTAAAAAACAAACAAATGTGTTCAGGTGGTTTTGATAATTTAAAATTAATTTGTAATCTATGTCTGGTTCTGTTTGCCTATTAGTGGGACCCACTTGCCCTCTTAAATTCATGTGGGTGCTCAAAATTGGGCGCGCGCCGCCTCCTGAGTCTGGTCGAGAATCGAACTAAAATGTTATTTCAAGCTTTGGTCGTTTAGTAATTGCACAATCCTAGGTTTGCTGTTTGGAGACAGCCGGAGCCCGAAATTGAATAGAGCTTTGGGCTCTGGTCATTTTAAAACTCCCAATCCTAGGATTGAAAAAAAAACCGTCAGAAGGCCTTTTGAGGTTTTGCACCCAACATATACATGTCCTCTAAAATTACATCTCCTTCATATTTACCTGATTAATGTAATTAAATGTAATTGACAATCAATGAAACAAGAAGGGAAAAAAATCGTTAGGAAAGGGCGCTAATAACAGGTCCAGGTGATAAATGGATATTTCCCTCAAACTACCACATTCACCTGAGAGCTAAGTACATTATTTTCTTGTTGCTTTGTTGGCAGGCATGACCAGACAGCGGGAAAACCCCGGTCACGTGGCCAATGTGGACCGCCATAATGGCTGCACAAGGTGACCCATCCCAGCTACAGCGTTTCGCCCACCGCACGCCAGATGTCACCAGCAGTCAACACCAGGGCACTTCGGGTGCACATCAGGTGAGAGATAATTTCACGTTTAAACAAGATAATATTAAAATGTAGGATACACAATGATACGTATCCTTAATTTATCCTGCGGAAGACGTTCAATTAACAAATTAACAATAGGGTGTAATCGTAGAACGCTTAACACGGACGCCCTGTGGATTTTCAAAATGGGACGAAGATTGGGGTCCCGTCTCCAACTCAAGAGAACATTTCAGGAATTTAACCTTGTGGGAGGGAATTTTAGACCAGATGAACTTAAATCTGAGTCAATTATATGAGCTTCAAGAGCCAATTTTCGCACAAAAAAGTTTTTGAAACATTAACCAAATACAGATTGTAGTTGTAGCTGAACCCATTGAAAAGAAACATTACATTTTTCACGAGTTTATAAACAGAACAAAATAGAAAGAAATCTGGTGAAGAGGGAATGGGAGGAAATATATTTTATCATTTGTATCTGCAAGCGGATATTGATGAGTCAAAGTTGTTAGCAAATTGAAGCCAAATTCACCATTTTATTGTGCGTCAAAGATGTATTACAAACCGCCCCTCTCAGTATGTCATCTTCGTTATAACCCCTACTCACTATGTCGGTGATCAGTTAGATACAGTTCACCTCATAAACCTACTTTAAAACGAATCATTGAAACAATCTTGGATCTTACCAATATTGAATCAATGCATGCACGTTTGTTAATAGTAAACAACACCAGTCCTTATAAAAATGGGAATACGTTCTGAGGGTCAACATTAACTGTCCTACATCACAGAAAGTGATTGCCATTATTACATGTGCAGTGTCTCATGCCTTGCTCCTATATAACCTGTTGTACACGCATGCTTACACAGCTTTGCTCTCCCGGCGCTGTACATGAAACTTTGCCCACAATTTTATGATATTAACATAGTTTGCAGAATGTAGGTGTACAGGGATTTTGTAATACTTTTGGCTCAAACAAGCTGTATGTGCAGTTTGGGTTATGAGTTTCCGAATATATTATTATTAGCACCGCGTCTTACTACCCGTTCGGGTTATACGCAATTACGCTAATGTGTAGTGGTAGGGTGATTGTGAGATGAAATGGAGGACCTACAGTTTAACGTGGGATCCGAACCACGGTGGAGGCCTGGTATTCCTCACATTCACAAGATGTCTTGTCAGAGGTGAAGGAAGGGTTTGGTAATCAGATAGATCTATGCCGGGACCGAGGATTGAACCCCGGACCCCAACACAGAAGTCCGACACCTTACCCCTAGACCACCAGGCACCCGGTTTCCGAATACCCTGTATATATATATATGCTTTTTTACTTTCTCTTGACCACTTGGAGAGATAAATATTGTGATCGTAAAAAAATCGAGATTTTGATAAACATCCTTTCGTGACCTCCTGGAAGTGGGAAAGTGGATTTCCCGATGCTGTCTGTCTGTCTCAATCTGTCTGTCTGGCTTGGACCTGGGCCGAAACCATTTTACCAATTAAGCTAAATTTCGCTATTTAGGGTTTTCACAAAGCTCCCCTTTGAAGGGTTTCTGGAATTAGGTACCAAACCATGAAATTAAGGGTAGGTAGTTTACTGAAGACTAAGTTAAATAAAACTTTATTTTCTCAACATCCACTCCAAATATTCTTATTACATGTTTCAAATCTAGGAGCTGTTTATAACTACAAACAAAATATCGATTCTCGTTTTCTCTTGAAAATGACTTTAAGGACAGTTTAGATGAGGGTGAATCTTCAATTCTGATCACATCTCTACAACTATTTCAAATATGAAATAACTTATCATTGTAAAGTTGTGATGATAGTAATATTAAAAATCTTATATTTCAAATATTATTTTTTATAAAACCAATAGTTTGAGAACTAAGAAAATATATTAATAGAGTACTTTTAAAAAAGTGTGAGATTTATTGCTAAGCTACTTGGTGGACAGATATAATCCCCTTTTTTTCCAATTTTTCTGTAACTGTACATATTATGTTCATCTATTATTTTTGGTGGAGTGTTTCTGCATCAATGTATATTATTTTGTTTCACAAACCGTATGAGTATTTAGTAAAGGTATCTATTTTAAGATAAAATAGAAAGTCTGTGCGAACCATTTATTTTCTAATCAGTTTCTTGGGACTCATTCATAAAATATACCTTTATTGGAAGGGCTATTAATTACCTTAACTAAGCTTAGTTATAATTATAAACAATACAATATTCTGCTCCTTGTTCTGAGACATCTTCCATTTTCCTCTTCCTGGGCGTCTTCTGTCGCTCCTTTGTTGTTTCTTCCTTACTTGATGTCTGTTCGATACCATAACATGATGTTTCGCTCACATATCACAACAATATAATCACGAATTGTTACAACAAAGTAACTTATCTGCGGTCTTCTAGCTCTCTCTGTCTTTTGTTTGTGTCTCAAAATCTTTGTTAAGAGACTTTTTTAAACACACGATGAACACAACTTTATGGTGGGATGGAAAACTAAGTAATCTAATATTCTTATACTTTCAGTTTTTATAATAAAAAAACGTTGTTTTGGTTTTAAAAAATAAAAATATTTCTTCAGTACAAGCGGTTGGTTTAATTTTTCCCGTGCAAAGTTATCACATCAGGTTTTTTTGGCACCCCGTCTTACTACCTGTTCAGGTTATACGCTTATGTACTAATTGCGATAGTGAGCTAGGACTGAGGAATGTTGAATTTAAAGGAAGTGTACACACATTTACTTGGAGGGAGAGTGTAAAACCTTTTAGGAAAATAAACCCTAGGTGCACCCGAGTTGGATTCAAACCCCAGTCTCTCCGTCATCGGTAGTCCAGTCTATTGGGAGAGTGACGCCTTAGGCCATGCGGCCACCGAAGCAGGTCTCAACAGTTCTTGAATATACCGTATTTTCCCGAATCCAAGTCGACCCCCAGTTTCTCAGTGGTTCTGGATATATTTTTGTAACAGGTATTTATTGTATCATGATGAATAAAATAATAATTATGGTAGACTTATTTTGTAATGTTAACAACTTTTTTATTTAAAAAACAAACCAACTATGTTGACCTAAAATATAACTAGGGTTGCAGAATTGCTAAGGAATTTATTTTTTGTCTCAAATATTGCTTTTGCATAGGAAGGTTAACTTTGAAACAGTTCATAAAAAAAAAAAATTTTATTATGACAAATGATAATGGTCTGTGAAAATCCGAGTCTCAAACATTCCCTACTCCCCTTGGATAGAAACATTGGACTCGACCATTAACACGTTAGCTTCTAAAATGTGACACTTCCACAATGATGCACAGAAAATAAAATAATATAAAGTAAAGAGATATAGGAAGAAACCAGAGGACAAATATACAACAAACTTTTGCTTTTATAAAGAAAATATAGAACACATTCACATGTTACAAAGAATCTGCTATGAACTACCCTTATGGCAGCCACCATGGCAGCAGAGCATAAAACATTAGTGATAATTACTAAACAAGCAACTTTATTCATATTTCAAAACCGATGGTCTAAGAACATCTAATCAAAGATAATTATCTACTTTATATTATTTAAAAGTTAGATATTTTGTGGAGTTGCAAGAATTAAAATTCAAGTTTGGCATAGCTAAAATTGTCTAGTAAACTCTACGTATTATCGATTGTTTGTTTAAAATCGAATTCGAGTTTTCTCATTACGTCTTATTTGGCAAACTCTAGCTATGTAGGCAAAATTTTAAGACTTAAACACGTAACAATTTGATAATTCATTATTTGTTTTTAAATCTATTTTGACTATTGTGAATGGCTGGATTTTTAATACCGTAGTGAGGTAATTGGGAAAGTAATCAAAAACAACACAACAAAATAAAATTCCTTACAACTATGCCCATCACTAGCCCCAGCCCATTTGAGAAGTTAACCGTGTTGAGCACTAAAGAGTGGTATCGATTTTTTTAGCGTGCAGTATCGATTATTGCGATACCAGTCGATACTATGGCAATCGAGTATTGTATCGGGTAGTTATTAGGTAGTTATTTTTAACGATAACTTTAAAAAATAGCCTAAAAATCTGTGAAATAACCAAATATCCTGTGATCTGTGTTATACCTTTAAAATGCACGAAAACGGATAAATTTCAAACAAAGTCAGCTGTGCACTATTGTGCCTAACCCAGTCCTTAGTCTGCGATATTAAGACAAACCCTGGATTGGGAAGCTATAGATTTGTGAAAAAACTCGTCTTACATTCGGATAAATACGATATATCAAATTCCTGAAGCTCCAAAATTACCTAAACAACCTTAAGTTACTAAAAACCATATTATGTTGTGAATCTAATAAAAAAAATACTTTGCTTGTTTGAAGGAAGCTGGATTTGTGTTTATAACATTTCACTTTGATCTTAGAACGGTGACATTTCGTGAAAAATGTTGTTGAGAATAAACTTACCTAAAATGTATAGTTTTTAATTGTTTAGGCTTTAAGAATATGTTGGTTCCTTTTCCCCTTCATTATGACGTGAAATATCAGAGAATTTCCATGGCACGTGTTTTATACACGTCCATAATTAGTCCCGTCGCTCTGGTTAGTAATGTCCTTCAGTCCTTCAAAACAGTCAGTGAACAGTCAGTGAACAATTAGTGAACAGTCAGTGAACAGTTGGGGTGAACTGTCAGTGAACAATCAGTGAACAGTCAGTGAACAGTCAATGAACAGCCAGTGAACGATCAGTGAACAATCAGTGAACAGTCAGTGAACAGTCAGTGAACAGTCAGTGAACAATCAGTGAACAGTCGGTGAACTGTCGGTGAACTGTCAGTGAACAGTCAGTGAACAGTCAATGAACAGCCAGTGAACGATCCGTGAACAGTCAGTGAACAATCAGTAAACAATCAATGAACAGTCAGTGAACAGTCAGTGAACAATCAGTGAACTCGAAATATCTCGTATCTTCATCTTTAATTGCACCACGTAAATCCTACAAAACTTCCACCCCGCTGGGAATCGAACGAAAGTGCTCCAGAGATGATAGTGAAACTCTTAAGGAGATAACGATCTTTACCACAGTTGAGGCCTTCTAGTTAAGAGTTTATACCTCAGTCGAGCGATCATTTACGTCTTTAAAAAATAATTAAAAAGTCCTTATGATGTTCCCTGAAGTGTCTATATTGAACCAGAACTGCTTGTACTTAACGTAAGCGCATCCTTTCAGAGGATACAAAGAGAATGAACTCGTATAAAATTGTCTTTTTGTTAAATTGAAATTGTATTGTTCGGTTATTTTCGCTCAATTTCATTCTTCATCGAGACGACGTTTGTCGGAGATTTTCATGCCAACTGCTTTAAAAAACAACTAACAATACAAAATATAAGTTGAAACGTTAAATATCGTGTTTTATTATTTAAAAAGCAGACGACTCAAGTAGGTCACTTTAAAATGAATGAGGAGCTCCGTTTTCATGGAGATTAAAACATGGAGGAAAGAATATCGCTTCAAAAATACATAATCAAATGTACGTTTCTTTTTGTTTAATTTTTCACTCGATACAAATATTATAGACCTTTTGATTAACTAGCATGCATTTAATAAATAGATGGCTATCTTACTACGGTACTAAATACTAATTTAACTCTGGACACCACACGTGACAATACTAGATATATGGTCTATATCTATATCTCATATCGCGGCTAGCTCAGATGTGATTCCCATGCTAAGGCCGCCGCCTACTTGAAAGGCTGTATATCCTCTTTTCGGTAATTATTATGGAAATGGCAGTTCTGAAACTAAAAATACTATTTAAAAAATGTTTTGACCTTATTAAAATATAATTTTGTTTAATTAAGTATAGAACAACATTTACTTTTACTTTGTAAATTCAAAATTTCAAGCAAAATGTAGTAATACTTTAATGAGTTAGGGGTGAGAAAGGTTGAATTTAGAGTAAATGTATCCACATTTACATGTAAGGAGAGGGGAACACAGTTTAGGGAAAACTACTCTCAGTAGACCCAACTAAGATATCTCTGTCATAAGCATATAATGAATGCTATTCTTCACTTTTTATTGTTTTATTGTATCTGTAGGAAATAGCAGACAAGTCTAGTGAGAGTATATAAAAACATACTAAGTTAATAAAAATAAGGAAATACAACTATATGTATTTTGATTTACAAGTCCTAAAGCGTGGACTAATATATGGAATATACCTATAAATGTATCGATATATCGAATACTAATCTTCGATATAAATATATTGTTCAGTATATGTAGATAAAACAATGTATATTTTATGTGGATATTTTGTTGCCATTCCTAGTTATGCTTGTACATTAATTAAGCCAATGTAACAGGGTTGAGGAAGGTACAATTTTAGAGGAAATGTATCTGAATTTGTGTTGATTAAACGTGAGAAACCGTTTGAATAAAATAACTTTAGAACAACAGGGATTCCAAAACTTTTAGGCCAAAGGAACCCTTGCAACATAAAAAATACCCTGGTAGATTTTTGTTTACACTAATTATGAATATTCAATAACAATTATAAAAGGTGTCCGACACCTTAGCTCAGTCGGTAGGCCTAGTGTGTCTGCATACTGAGCTAAGGGTCCCGGCTTGAGTCTTGGCATGGACGAATATTTATCATTGATAAATCTATGGGCGCACCCCTTCACATTGGTAAATTAACGGCTGGGGACTGGATGTTGTGCCTAGCAAGCCGCTAGTGGAAAATATATGTCTTGAATAAAAACTGACAGCTCGTGTTCTGACTGCACATTTAAAAAATGTCCTTTAGTTAGATTTGAAAAAATTGGCAATTACTAATTACTATTCTATTTTTTGTGTGAGAAACAAATCAATAATATTATGAAATTGCCTCCCGAAGTCCTAGATAACTGTTTGAGAAACACCCGTCCAGAGATTCGAGCCTAGACCTCCTCGTCTCGGGCACAGCAGAAGAGACCAGCTTGATGTCTGAGGGCTATCCGGGATCAGTCTCCCGACCTCCACTCTGTGAGAACAGTCTCCAAACACAAGGCCTTGGTCCTACACTAATCTCCCTCTCTCTTGCGCTCGTCCCGTCCATAAGGGAGCCGGAAGGTCGTGGGATCATTGCCAGAGCTCCCATCAAAACACCGGAGGGTTAAGTTTTAATCACCTTGCGCGAGGAGGTAATGAATTGAGAGAGGACGCGCACCCCGGTAAGGTCAGAGAGCGCCTCTGGGAGAAGAGAGAGAGGAGAGAGAGAGAGAGAGAGAGATATGAGTGGGTGGGTGAGAAGAGAACAAGGTGTTCAGAGAGAGACAGTAGCAATCACCGTCAGGCCACATGGCCTTAAATACAATCGTCTGTGTCGTTTTCTGGAACCACTTCTCTATTCTAGCCAAGCTTATGCTCCCTTTCACCCTTTCCTTAAATCCCCCTTTGCCATGTAAATAAGAAAGAGGGGAAAGAATACTAGAAAGCTCCTTATCCCAAGGTCAAGTTAAAATAGATATCTGGGGTGTATTTTAGATTACAAATAGTACTGTATACCTATTTTTATGGAAATAATTTGTTTAAAGGTAGTTCATTAACTACTTTTTGATAATTAGATGTTTCACCAAAATTGCTTTTCGATTTTGTTTAAATTGTTTACCATGGGAGTATTTCCCATGATAAAATAGCAAGGACGTATAAAGGCTGGTGTTGGGGGAGTTCGGACCCCCCTTGATATTCTTGAGAGAAAGATTCCTCTCGTCGACATGTGATGTTTTATAAGGAGAAACTTTCCAATCACAGATAAATACATTATTTACATTCTACATTTTATTCTCCTTAAAGAATTGATCTAACTATATAGTGTAGAACTATAGTAGAAAAACTCTTAAACACAATGTACCAGTAGAAAGCAATAATCAATCAATCAATCAATTAATTAATTAATTAATCTGAATGTAGTTTCACAGGAACACACACATTAATTTGTTTGACTCTAATTTTGAAAAGCGGTACTATTTCTAAACTAATATAATTATGAGTTATTTAACTGGATAAATTATTTGGTAAAACCCTTGTCCACGTATGACAATTAACGGTCCGTGCATGTGACACGTACTCCACATTAAAGAGTGCTTGAACTCATAAGTATTCGACAATTTTTTATAGACACTCAACTCCAGGGGGCGGTGTTGAAGCCCCTGACGCGTCACTTGATGGATATTACGAATCACTTGTGTTCATTTATTGAAACTTTTAGCCCGAGGACACATGTGGGCGTTAATCAAATAATGTATGGGATGAGGGGGAAAAGTTGGATTAAATAGTGACCTAAAGCCCTTAAGTTGGAACACTCATCTCATATTTCTTGATATCCTATGAAGACAAACATAATAACTAGGGAGTACTTTCCATGTATGTTGAGACAAACTTGATCATACCTTGCCAGATAGTTTATAGATAGTATTGTCCCAATTAATACTTCCAAAGATAATCTTGATGTGGTTCCAGTAGATGTTTTACATCAATATATTCGTTCAAATACGTGCATTTAAATTCGTATACACTTAATTTTTGTTACCATCGCGTCTTACTACCCGTTCAGGCTATACGCTTATGTATTAATTACACTAGTGTTTTTAGGGATGAGACGGGTTATATTTATGAGAAGTGTACCCGCATTTGCGTGTGAAGATAATATAAAACCCTTTTGATAAAAAACGCAGTACATCCAGATGAGAGTTGAACCTCGACGCGTAAACTTTGAATCAAGAGATTTTCTAGGGGTAATTTACGTTCCCACGGCTAAGTGATTTCAGTGTTTGACCAAATATCTAGGATACGTTGACTCAAGTCCGGCTCTTGTATGTAACATAAATGATATGGAGTATCACACAGACTGTCTCTTGGATGTTTAATAAAACTCGTCAGATTTGTGAAACCGAATAGTTGGTCTATACATTGTTGTAGAAACACAACAACAAAGATCATAAATAAAATAATATAAGTTGCAATGTTACTTACTCTGTGGCATTAGGAACTAGGAACACTGTTAGAAACATTGAAAAAAGAGAAACGTCTTTGTCCACCAAAGAGCATGAGAATCAATTTAGTTTTCAAAAACCTGAATTAAAAAGTGTGTATATATATATATTTGCTTATAGCTCAGAAACTGTTGGTTTTATAAAAATATCTTTTAAATTAAATATTTTTATCTTGAATGGTACTACAACCTTACAATGCTAAGTTGTTTTGTATCTCAAATTGTTGAGGAGAAATTATCAAAATAGGAAGATTTTTCTGATGTAAAATACCCTCAAAATAATTTTACTAAGAAAATACCCACTACCATCTTGTTTATGGTAATAAAAAGTGTCTAGATATAAAATTTAATTAAAATAGTTAGAGTGGATTTCAAGAAAATAGTTTTTTTCTTTCTCTTTTTGCCCTTCAGTAAACTACCTTAGATTCAGGGTTATTAATCTAATTCCAAAAACCCCTTTGGGGTGGGGGGACCTTATGAAAACCCCAGATACCAAGTCATAGCCCAACCGGTAACATAGTTTAGGTTCTAGCCTCAGGTACAGACAGACAGACAGCATTGTGAAAACAACTTTTTTAGTTTCAAGGAGTCATGAAATGTCGACATTTATCAAAATCTCGAGTTCGATTCTTTTTTCGATCACAATACTTCTCTCTCCGAGGTGTCGAGAGAAAGTAAAAGGGTATTTGAGTATACAGGCTTATGGCCACACGGACTGTCGCTACTAAGAGCAGTGTTCTAGGTTAAGATACTTTCTATATTACGTAATCAAAGAGTTGGGGAGCAAAAAGCAAATATCACTTATAAATGGGATTAATTTAAAAGTTCCTCGTTAATTGAAATTTGTAGTTAAATATAGATTAATCCTGAGAAATATTTTATAAGTTTAGTGAGGTTAGGCCATAAATACCGCTATACATACTTTCTGATATTTTTATTTTAATTACTCGCCTCTCATTTGTCTTTATTTTCTCTAAATGTACTTTTCTTTAATATTCTGACCCGCCTCGGTGGCGTAGTTGGCTAACGCGCTAGTCGTGTTGAGCTCAACTGCTGAGGACGGGGAGATCGAGGTTCGAATCTCGGTCGGGTGAACTGGGGTTGGTTTTTACTAAATGGTTTTAAACTCTCCCTCCACGCAAATGCGGGTTCACTTCCTCTAATTCAACCTTCCCAATTACTAGTCCATTAGCGTAATTAGTACTTAAAGCGTATAACCCGAACGGGTAGTAAGACGTGGTGCTAAATAATAAAAAATTTAAATGTAATATTCTGGCGTTTGTTGCAGATTTTATTATCTGAGCTATTACGTTTGATAAAGTTTCTCAGTTGCTTTCTTTTTATTGCTTTCTTCTCATAACGAGTTTATAAAATACTCACAGGTTACGAAACTTCTCCACTGAAATTACTTTCAAATATATATCGTATAATATATTCATAGTTTATTTTTTATTGGAATGGTAGAACAAGATGTTAGTAGCTCTAATTGTTTAGTGGTTTCTTATTCGCGTTTTTCTGTGCTTTGAAGAATGCTTTAAATATAAAAATAACATGAGTTGTAAATATCACAGTCCGATGAGTTAACGATCTTTGTTACATGAGTTTTACTTTATTTATAAAATAATTCACTTAATTCTGACATTAAAGGAAAACAATATTTGGCTTGTACTATCAGGCTGCTTAAAATAATAAATTGTTTTGGATTTTTATCCCCTTTCCTTGGAAAAAATATATTTGTTTAAAGTTCTTTCTTTCTTTCTTCGTAAATAATAATTTAGCTAATATAATTATATAATTTCAACAAATAAAAAATTACTTCTGAATTTCTTGGAATGTATTTTAATTTCAATTTAAATCGTATTCACTAGTAAGTAAGTATTCAACAGCCCTTTTTGAACACTATACTAATAAATCAATTAACAAAATTGCTATTAGTGTTACTTTAATATAATAAATAGTTGTTTAAAATATATTTTAATATCTATTAATTACTAAATTAACAAACTGTTTTTTTCCAAAGATTTAACTTTGTATTATTACGAGCTACTTTGTGCATAGGTTTGACTAAATAACTATATGTTACATATTAGCTCTAATAGTTTCGCGTTCTCTAAATATGGGACTGGCTCATTGGTGTTATATCTATTTTAAATATTTTTTGAAAATAGTGATAGGCCTACTCGTATAAACATTCTTACTACACAATATATTTCTCGCTCTTTTATTAATTTAAATTTCCCTTTGACAAGTTGGTACTACACCACCGATTTAAATCCCCTTGATTAGTTGCAGTGAATGTGGGGAATGCCAGGCCTCCACCGTGGTTCGGATTCCACGTTAAACTGTAGGTCCTCCATTTCATCTCACAATCACCCTAC
The DNA here is from genome assembly GCA_039000515.1 of Timema cristinae. Classification (NCBI taxonomy): domain Eukaryota; kingdom Metazoa; phylum Arthropoda; class Insecta; order Phasmatodea; family Timematidae; genus Timema; species Timema cristinae. The sequence goes on along the minus strand of JBCFYV010003508.1, from coordinate 49,757,778 downwards.
CATTACACATTAGCGTAAGTGCGTATAACCCTAACGGGTAGTAAGACGCGGTGCATAATAATAATATATAATAATAATAATAATAATAATAATAATATAATAATAATAATAATTAGTTGCAACAAAATGACGTCATACTTTCCCTTCTTACAAAGGTAGACTTACTACAAGAATATGGGGAGCAATTTTGTCAAATTGAAAACTTGAGGTCTCCTTTTGAGACGTGCCTGGAAGCCTGCTATAGGGATCAACTGAGCACATGCCCCTAAATGGGGGTCGAGTTCTCAAAAGAAAGATATTTACGACGTATTTGTGAACTGACCTGGAAAATAAAGTGGCAAAAAAAGAGCAATATTTTGACGTTGAAATCGGGTAATTTGTTAAAGGCAAAAAAACACTTTCACTAAAAATATAAATAAATAAAATAAAGGGCGCGTGTATTGGGAACATTCGTTTTTATGTAAGCAGGCAGACATATAATAAATTGGAAAATGTTTTACACTCAAGATAAAGGGAAAATATCTATTGGTTCAAGTTTTTTGATAGAAGGTTCTAGTTCCGGTTACATTTTTCTCTAAAAGAAAGTTTTGGTTGGCCAATAAAAAGGTGATTCAAATGTTTTTAGTTTTACAATTCTGGTATGCCTTCAACTAAAATATAATTTCTTGATATTTTATTATATGCTAATAAAAATAAAACCTACTTTAAATAAGAGTTATTTATTTATAAATTTAACATAAACTCATATATACACAACGAGAAAGAAAATAGGAAGTGAGCTGTTGGTTTTTGACCATTCAATACGTCCGAAAATTGCACTAATGTAAGGGCTCAAAATAAATAAAGTAAATTCTAAGAAAATGCAATATCACTCGCATGAAAAGAATATGGGTTAACTATGTCGAAACTCACAATGCGGCAAATCGTCCTCTTTTATCCAGGACAGAAATAAAACCAAATCCCGTATTGGGGATGATTTTCCCTAATTGTTTTCTAATTCTAAATCCGCGTAAATGTGTGTACATTTCTTCTAAGACTCTACCATCCTCATCCTTATCTTGTTATCATTGATATGCTTATATCTGGATGGGTAGTAATAAGCCTTATGACACGAAGCACAAAAATAAAACACAAAATACTTCCTAAATAATTGGTGTATATTTAAGTACCTCAAGTCATTTTATGGGAGACTTAATCATGCATGTTAAGTTTAATTTTTATTTATTAATATAATAATTTTATTTAAATTAGAAATTAATTTAATGACTAATGATATAGTTTATTTGAATGAATATGAATTCTTGTGGCTGATGTTTGCAAATATTTTAAAATAATTCCCTCATTACAAATATATATTTATGTATGTTAAGTCAAAGAGAGCAACCAAACTGTCTCTGATGATGTGGATTTTAAAATAATTCCAATGCCTCATCCATTCGACCAGTGTCAATTACATGACCTTTAAACACAGCTCTATTTTGGTTCCTCTACTTTTCAGGAACACTTTTCAATAGATCTAGTACATCATATACTATAGATACAAGGTCTAGACACCTAGATTGTATCAGATGACACTTCATAGACTGTAGATACAAGGTCTAGACACCTAGATTGTATCAGATGACACTTCATAGACTGTAGATACAAGGTCTAGACACCTAGATTGTATCAGATGACACTTCATAGACTGTAGATACAAGGTCTAGACACCTAGATTGTATCAGATAACACTTCAGAGACTATAGATACAAGGTCTAGACATCTAGATTGTATCAGATGACACTTCAGAGACTGTAGATACAAGGTCTAGACACTTAGATTGTATCAGATGACACTTCAGAGACTGTAGATACAAGGTCTAGACACCTAGATTGTATCAGATGACACTTCAGAGACTGTAGATACAAGGTCTAGACACTTAGATTGTATCAGATGACACTTCAGAGAGTGTAGATACAAGGTCTAGACATCTAGATTGTATCAGATCACACTTCAGAGACTGTAGATACAAGGTCTAGACACCTAGATTGTATCAGATGACACCTCAAAGGTAACTCTCTTGAACTACTTCTATTCCGAATAAAGTGACCGAGACTGGTTCTGAAGGGGTGTCCTGTGTTCCAGGTGTACGCAGTTGCGACCGTGGAGCAGCAGTGTCCCGACCCCGGTGGCTCGAGGGATGTGGTCCGTATGGGGGACCGTCAGCATGTCGAGCGGTGTCACGTGATGCACGACCAGCCCCGGGACAGGAGATCTCGCCAGGTGGGTGCGGTGCTCCATAAATACCTTCCTAATCTCTAACACATTGGTTCAAACGCTCTGAGAGGAGTTTTATCAGGGGTACAACGTTTTTTTCGGGACCCCTTTCATTTTATATTAATTCTGTCTAAAAATAAATTAATTAATAAATCCTATCCGAAAAGAAGAAACTAAATAAAACAGAAACCAATATATAATTAATGCTTTTAAATCTAAAAAAAAAGATAAAATCAATAAAACCAAAAATATACCTTCAGTAATAATATAATAATAGTACTAGTGGCGGAAATGTGAATGTTAGCCTTCAATATATTCAAACATTTTCTGAGATCCCAGGCCCCTCTTAGACCCCCGGGTCTGGGTACAATCTGCCCTCTGCGACCCTCCCCCCCCCCTCATAGGGCCTGAATTAGTGTAATTAGTACATAGGCGTATAGCCCGAATGGGTAGTAAGACGTGGTGCTAAAATAAAATATGTTATGAAATATTGTGGGGACCTACCTGAATATTTGCGGTAGATTTTGGAACAACTGACCGAGTGGGGGAGTTTTTATTGTATAATATATTTATTAATATTAGTGTTAATTGAATATCACTGGAGAGGTGTGACTACGTGTGATTGATCAACTGGGGACTAAGTGGATGAGGGTAACAAATAACAACAGGTATATTTTAACAAACTTTGCTCATCCTGTCAACACTACGCGACGCACGGATGTTAACTATAGCAAGATTATTCCATTAAGCAGAATTTCACTGCTATTTTGAACACACCACGTCAGGGGTCGGTAACAGGCTGATTTTGTAAGAAAAATACATCGATAGGAAAAGGTGAGCTTACCTTTCATTATTCCACTATGGTACATTTTATAAGATAGGGCCATAGTGTAATCCGTCAAGGTAAGTCTGCTACCTTTCAGGGTAAAATGAATGAACATTTTATTTATTTTCTACAAAGGAAAGGATATAAGTATTGGAGGAAATATTTAATTTAAGGAATAAATACAAGATGTATAGTAAGAATAATTAAAGGTAGAGGGGAGGAAAGAAGGTTGACCGTGGGACCTTTGATAAATGTAAAGGTTGATGTGGACCCAAAAAGGTTTCCGACCCCGGATCAGCGTTACCGCACTGCGCCGCGATATCTAATTCAATCAATAATGCTTAGCTAGTCACTTTTCGTACTTGGAGATACTATGGTTCAAATCCCTGTGGATCCATGTGCAGTTATAAATACAAATATCTGCCTTCATACTAAACGCATCTAAACAGAAAAACAGCATCACGTATCAAGGACGCGATGTTAGGCGATATTAATTCCATGATTTATTATTAATATCATCGTAAAACTTTTAGCAGTTACAAATGCTTTTGTATGCGTCACTTCCTCAATCACTAAACGAATGAGCGGCTACGAAAGAACGGCTTGAGGTTCAGATGTTTAAAAAAAAGGTGGGACACACTCCATTCAATCGATAGTAATTAATTCTCCATTTCGAATGCAGACGAGGCGTTCACAGATGTCCTTGGTAGCTCGGATCACGTTCTTTTGAACGACTTGCAATTAGGAGGTCCCATATCGGGGGTTCCGTCCCACGATGCACAGGGGGGCTAGGGAAGTCATTACCTTGCTCGTCACGAACCTCCCTTGGCACAGGAAGTCCACAGTGCCGTCAGGCGAAGAGAGAACACAGATCGGCAATCTCATACCACCCTCGAGAGACAACCATACCTCTAAGAGCAGACATTCCTCGACTTACTCTTGCCAGGGGCAGTCTTCAAGTGTGGGAGACATGGCGGACTGATACTGTCTGGAGACACATCACCAGGCTACGTCACACTTCCTACCAACTACTAAGTTAATATCGTGTGTTCTCGTTCAACGCGTACCGTCTAGTGACTCACGGGAGGGAAGTGTTCTGGAAATTGCCACCGGAGTATCGGTTTACGTTGCTCTGTTATTCTTGCTGTTGAACAGCAACATCTCGAGAAGTTCAATGTCGGGGAGGAGTTCCACAGGTCATCCAGATCTCGCCTTTCGATTAGTTTCGTCAACTACAGATGTTTCATGTCCCAATGATATCGGTGGTGCGCTGGCAGAACTATTCACTGGAGTCGCCCTTCACAAGAATGTGCTTCAAAACGAGAAGATTAATGGAAACATTCCAAAATTAATAGAGAATCAAAATGTTTTCAAAGGTCTGAAAGGATCGAAAAATATTTAGAGCATGAGATATAATTATTTACAACTTAAACTCCGAGCATGTTTTTTTTAAATAGAACACAAACTTAAACTTAATTTTATTTCAAAGTTACAGATACGACTCTAAGTGATGTGTTGTTTGTGTTCTACAAGGAGATTGAGTTTGTTTTTCACATGTGTAAGCATGAGGGACATTTCAAGCTCGCAACTGAATCTGAAACCAGTGTTTTCTACACGTGTCAAAGAGATGGAGAACTATTGTGCTGTAAACAATGGCCGTCGGTAGCTGGTCCACTCACAGGTCTCTTTGTGAAGAGTCGGCGATGAGAAAAGGCTTTGGTTCGATCAGGTAGGTCAGCCCAATTTGATTTATTTATCACCACATCTACCCGTCAAGGCTTTACGCATTTAATTACGCTAATTGAACAGGGATAAGGAAGGATTTTTCTGTTAAAATTTATACCCGTATTTTCATGGATGGACAGTAAGAAATATTTAACAAAATAAATTCTCAGTAGGCCCAGCTGGTATTTGAACTTCATACTCACCACTACTTTCAAACCGGATTAGATGAGCTATACGTTTAGTCCGTGTTCCCACCCATGTAGGTATCCGGGTTCGATTCAAGGTGCGGTTGAATCGATGGGCAATTATCTACCCTGAATGTTACAGTTTTTCTTAAGAAATAACAAGATTTTGAGCTAAAATAATTTTAATTCTTGTATTCTCTTTCAAAACATGTTAATAAAAATATACCGACATCTGTGCCTCTTAAATTTATTGAAATTTTAGTTAACAAAAGAGGGAAAAAATACCAAATTTATTCCGGTGCTTCATTATATAAATTTAGATGATAAAAAAACCATCTTGATATAAATATTGAATCGTTCCTTAGTGTATTCATGATCTGACCGGATGAGGAATATTGCGGCTAGATTGCCTTTAAAATGCTTCATTCCTCATCTCCACCCCATTAGAGTAATTATCACACACGCGTATAACTTGAACGGGTAGTAAGACGTGGCGATAAAATAAAACAACACAAACCATGAATCGGTATTAAAATTCAGTCATGGTCAAGCAAGTGAAATAAACCATCAGAGCACGAGAATATTTTCAAACTTGAGATAAAAGCTTATTACCGTTCCTTAGGAATTATAAATTATGGCAGATAATGTTTGGTTTTAGGACGGTTCCACCTTCTTAACATTAATATGTTATTATGTTTCAAAAGCTTGGTGGCCACTTACTAGTGTCCGGGAGAGGCGCTCGCTGAAAGTAGGTCTCGCTCATGGCTGGATCATTTAAATGCGCGGTGAAAAAGTAGTTTAATGGGTGCTGTACCCCCCGTGGGGGAGAGGGGGTTATATTTTAATATTGGGCTCAGCATATCAATAGAGGTAAATAGTATTGATTAGACTGATTACACCCTTTGCCTGGTCGGTGTAGGTCGTAGGGACGATTGGAGCTTTGAGTCCCCCCCCCCTCCCCTGACAATCTTGTAGTGTAAATATTGTTAAAACATACCAGTTTATGATAAACCAACAAAATGACCAATCTTTCTTTTCTCAAGCCAACAACCCGAAGGTTGGTTCGATGTGATTCATATATCCATCCGGAGCTGGGTATGCATTCAGACCTTTGGCTGGTTAGTGCTGTCCGCACCAACTGGTAGAAATCCCATGCCCTAGGGGAGTTTAGGAAATGATGATTTCCACACTGAATTTCTATGAGTGATGGAGAATGAACCTACTAATTTTGCCTGGAAAGGTATTTACAGATACGTTCCAGGTTCTTTTACATGCCACAATCAACCTGATACCTTACTTCCTCTCCAAAAGGAGTTTTTATTTTATATTCGTTAGGTGACCTGGTGGTCTAGGGGTAAGGTGTCAAACTTCTGTGCTGGCGGCCGGGGTTCAATCCTCGGTCCTGGCACAGATTTATCTGATTAACAAACCCTTCCTACACCTCTGACAAGACATCTTGTGAATGTGTGGAATGCCAGGCCTCCACCGTGGTTAGGATCTCACGTTAAACTGTAGGTCCTTCATTTCATCTCACTATCACCCTACCATTACACATTAGCGTAAGTGCGTATAACCCGAACGGGTAGTAAGACGCGGTGCTAATAATAATAATAATATATATTCGTTAGAAGTGACGGTTGCATTTGACATGACTTGACGTGAAAGTGTTTCTAGTATTTTCTTTGGACTATAGAACTAGAAACTTAAGTATCTTCCACCTTAAATTGCATATCAATGCGGCCTCGCCTCATATCAATGCGCCTCGCCTCATATCAATGCGGCCTCGCCTCATATCAATGCGGCCTCGCCTCATATCAATGCGGCCTCGCCTCATATCAATGCGGCCTCGCCTCATATCAATGCGGCCTCGCCTCATATCAATGCGGCCTCGCCTCATATCAATGCGGCCTCGCCTCATAACAACTCTTGTCTTGTCTTGTCTTTGACCGAGTGAGCTAATAATCGAATGTTTATCTTTTATTTCAGGAAGCTGCAAATCAAAGAATGACACCTTCAGATCTTCAGTCTGTATCCGCCAGAGTTAGAAATCGCCTTCGAAGTTTTACCTCAACTCTTCGGGTAAGTCAACGCCAATCAATGTAATCCCTGCACCTCCAATCTGCACAACCGACAACAAGTCACTGGGAGGTTGTGTTAAAAACACAATAAAAACAAACTTTCATTCGGCGAACTCAAAGCAACGGTCATCATAATTATTTATTACCAGTTTTGGTGGCTGTGGGGTCTAAGGCGCTACTCTCACAGTAGACTAGACTGTCGATAACGGGGAGATTGAGGTTCGAACCTTGGTCGGGTGTACTGAGGGTGGTTTTCAAAATGGTTTTACACCTTCCATCCACGCAAATGTGAGTACAATTACTATAAATAGAACCTTCCTAATCCCTAAAGCCATTAGTGTAGTTAGTACATAAGCGTATAGCTCGAACGGGTAGTAAGACGCAGTGCTAAATAAAAAAGATGATATTTATTGCGGTGTTAGTTGGTTTTACCGTCTCTTCCCAAACCGGTCGGTTGGAAGTGTTGACGTATTCAGCGCGAGCAGCTGATGCTCTCACACATCCATATGAAGACCACATTATGACACTAGATAGCTCAGTGGTGGAGCATTGTCAACTCCTGTGTTCGATTGATATTTTTAAACACGATGTACAGCTTCATTCAAAAGTAGTGTTAACTCAAACGTAGATTATTATTATTATTGTTATTATTATTAGCACCGCGTCTTACTACCCATTCGGGTTATACGCACTTACGCTAATGTGTAATGGTAGGGTGATTGTGAGATGAAATGAAGGACCTACAACTTAACGTGGAATTCGAACCACGGTGGTGGCCTGGCGTTCCCCACATTCACAACATGTCTTGTCATAGGTGAAGGAAGTGTTTGGTAATCAGATAAATCTGTGCCGGGACCGACGATTGAACCCCGGTCGCCAGCACAGAAGTCTGACACCTTACCCCTAGACCACCAGCTCACCGCTCAAACGTAGAGATTTAGTTTTCAAAATGTTTCAATAGATGAAGTTAACTATACCTAACCAGGTTTATGTCAAAGATTCTCTTAATGTTTTTGGTACCCTGACTTACTTCCCTTACATCAATGGGCTGGCGATAAGAAAAGTACGTTTTTAGAGTAAGTGTACCCTAATTTGCATGGAGAGACAGAAAAGACCAATAAGGATAAACTTCTTTCAGAAAACTCAGACGGGATTCCAACCCTTAATTCCTTGTAGCAGGTAAATAAAACTTTACGAGACTGACGCATTTGTTCGTGGATATCAAGAATGCAATACATATTAGCCTCAAAATATATCTGGAATATCTAAGTGTAATAATTAAAGGTAATGAATACAGCCAAGTGTCTGAATTTAATTGAAGTGTGTTAATTTACATAAAAGATATAAAATAATACATAACTGTTGACAAATATAAAAGTTTAATTGTCTAAGTACCCTTCATTTTCCAACTATCATAAAAACACCTCCCTAATACTATCTGCTCTATTTTAATATCAACACATATTTGGGATGACACCTACCCAATCTCCTAGCCCTGTTTTATAATCTGGATACAGCTTTTAAAAGTGCGACTGTCACTATAATTAATGTGACGTTACAGATACGGATATATACATGTTTTTATGTTAGGGCACTCGTCTGAATCACAGCCCGTATTTTTTTTTTGGCATCAAGTCTTAGTAACCATTCGCGCTATACGCTTATCTACTAATTACGCTAATGGTTTTAGGGCTGAGTAAGGGTGTAATTATATGAAGTTTACCCACATTTACGTGGAGGGGAGTGGAAAACAATTTTGTAAAAAACACCCTCAGTACACCCGACCGAGATTCTAACCTCAATCTCCCAGCCATCAGTACTACGAGGGTGACGCCTTAGACCGTGCAGCCACATAGGCGTGTGTTGATCTAAGTATTTGACGGGTTAGTTTTTACCATATCTTCACACACGTTTGTTCACAGTAAGGTTGTTTCTATGGTAAAACATATGACAGCCAATACCTGTTTAACACAAGATAACTGAGCATTTTGTTGTGGTCAGTTGGAGACTGCGCAGATTAGATGTAGTAGTCCCCGAGAATAGAACGTGAGGCCGGGAGTATGCGAGTGAGGACAGACAGAACATTCATTCTAACTTTCAAACTATATTAATTTACCACACAGTTTCAATACTCTCCGACCAATGCACATAATTACACTAATGGGGTAAGAATGAGGCATAGTTTAATGAAATGCCTCCATATCACCGGTAAATCAGACTAGACTAGTCCGTGTATCCAACGACGCAAGGGTGATACAATTTATAAGTTACATTAGCTCCGAGTGAATTAATATCTGTCAGTTTCATGATACTGCTAAGTCATAGTGTTTGTAAGTTGGGAGATGATCATAACACCTACATGTCATAGTGTTTGTAAGTTAGGAGATTGATCAATAATACATACTACATGTCATAGTTTTGTATAGGAATTGATCAAGATACATGCAAGTCATAGTGTTTGTAAGTTAGGAGATTGATCAATAATACATACCTACATGTCATAGTGTTTGTAAGTTAGGAGATTGATCAATAATTATTTAGTTAATGAGTGATTGTAGCTGCTACCGAAATTTGTTTGTTAGTCTGTCAATGTGTCCTCAAAGCTAAGTAGTTGATATTATAACTCCTGTAAGGTATAAAAGCCAGACAAATTAAATAGTGTTTTTTTAAACTTTCTCCAACGTCCAACCATTTTGGATGCCAAATCAGACTTTCATAAAATGTAAACAAACAATAAATCTGTATTTTATTCTTATTTTTTGTGATTATTATGTTGTCAGTCATTTGTGTAGTCATTTTTCAATAAAGTTTTTATTTGATTGATGAATACATCAAGAGAACACTTTTGACAGTATATTATTTATTGCTTTTGAAAATGAAATATGAAAAGAAATATTTTTTTTTTAACTATTGAATAATAGTTTTTAAAATAACCAACTCAAAAAATATTGTTAGAAATATTGTTCGAGGTTACACCATGTTATTTACATTTCGAAAAATAAAAATAAGTATAGTTTCAGTTTTGTTCTCTTACAAACATTTTAAGTTGTTTCCAGAACTTTCTCAGTGGTGTGATATCTTATCTGTTCTTCCGTACGTCCTCAGATACATATTTACTGCCGGTGATGAACCAGGGGTCCGGTCACCGTTCGAATACCTCCGGGTGCACTGTTCGGTTCTTGTTTATGTAATATTCACTCCGCTTTAGCCAACATTTCTCCAAACTTATAAAGGTTTATTTCTTCTAAAACATTCGTCTCGTTCTTAGCTCTTAGAAAAAAGTGTAATATAATTTATTATTACTAATCGGTGTTCTGTCTTTAACATGGGATTTATCAATGTAGTTTTCCCATTCTCTCACATAGCTAGTACGTGCGCAGGTTTTTAAAACTACCTTCTTCATACTTATCCCTTAAAATGATATTGTTAAAAACCATTATTTTGAAAATAATTGTTTCTTAAATAAGTGTTTCCTATAGAATAATGTTATTGTCAAGTTTGTTTTTTCTTCCAGAAATTCGTGGTAGCTTCTGATCTTTCGAATTATAAATAACTCGTATTCTTTCTTATATATTTTGTTAGTTTTATAAATCTATTTTCTTGTTACATTAAATATAAACTCCCTGGAGACGCTAAGAGGATTTCTCCATCACGTGGGAGAGAGAGAGAGAGAGAGAGGTACTGATAACAAACACAAATATCTCTGGAAACTCCTCCTCCCTGTCGAGTCTTTGTCCCCCCTACCCCTTGCTGACGGCGGGGTGAGTAATATGCATGAGGTGTTCTCCGTGTAATGTCGGGGCCGGGGGCTGTGTTCCGCAGGAGAGATGGCGGCGGTCCAGGGGGCGGCTCTCAAACAGGGATCCGCGACCAGCTGACGGCTTCCTCGCCAAGTTCTCGACGGCAGGTTCCATGAGGACGAGAGTGAGGGCTCCTGTTGCTGGGGACACCGGCTGGCCGTGGACCCTACTCTGCCATTCCACTACCGGGTCAGTCACACCATCATTTTCAATATCCTTTTTTGGTCTTCCTTCCGGTTTTTCTCACCATACACACAGAGTCAAAACTTTTTTTTTTGTTCACCTTATTTGTAAAAAGCTTTCCACCATCTTTTCTCCCATATAGTAGGCCCCCATTTACCCCACTTTCAAGGATGGGGTGAAGTTACCAATCTGCCCTTCGATTAGATCGAGTAACAACGCCAAGCGGTAGGTCTGGAACGGTTTCAAATTCAGCCTCGTGATGACAAATGAAGAGCTATTACCGGTCTAGAAAACTGAGATCAACGGCCGGAAGGTGCATTGTACTGGCCACATGACACCCTCTATCCGCATAATTTGGCACTATCTTCTCCAGCCGATGGTGGCAGCTTGGTTGGTATAGATCAATTGTAAACTGACGCCATGAAGTTTTTTTATTTCGTGTAGTTCAAACGGGTAATAAAACGCGGTGAAAAAATAAGTAAATATATAACCCCACATCAAGTGAATGCAATTGTATTTACTTTAATTCTTCCTCCTCGACAATTCCCTTAAATTAGGTTGATTAGTTCCACGAAACACGGTACAATCATTGCCACTAAAACTCAATATTATTAGCAATAAAAAGAGTCATTGATGTTTTTTAAATTTGACATTCATTTCTAAAAATAACAAAATAATACTGAAACAACCAATCTCTATGATACTATCCTAAACTCGCAATCCACAAATCTATTAAACTGCTAATTATCGATGTTGCTTAACCACACGCGTTTTGGAGCAACATCTTATTCAATGTAATTAGTCGTGGATAATGCGCCGTGGTGTGTAATGAAGTTATTTATTAACGTCATTAACGTACGTGGAACGTAATTTCAAATGTAAATGAACAGACTGTCTATTAGCTTGGTTATCGGGGAAACCATTTAGCAAGGAAATGAGAATTTTCGGGGTCGTAAATACCTATTTTGATTATATTTAGAAACTGATGGTGGTTTTTACATCAGGGAAGAATGTGTTTGAATACAATGTTGTTTTTACTACCGCGTCTTAGTTCCTGTTCACGTTATACGAATGATAACTACTATAATGGGGTAGGGATGAGAAGGGGCGTATTTTATATGTAATCTGCCAGCATTTGCCTGGGACGAGAGTGAAAAATAATTGAGGAAAACCACCCTTAGTAAAATCAACTGAGATTCGAACCTCGATACTCCCGTCATCAATAGACCAGTCCAACAGGAGAGAGACGCCTTAGACCATTCTGCCACTGAAGTGGGTTGCTTATGCAATTTTAAGTTTCTAAATAAATTTTAAAATATATTTATTGTATAGTCTTGTCACGCTCACATGTAGGCAATCACTGTTTATAAAGGTAAGTCCAAACGACACAATGTTTCATGCAATTATTCACGTGAATCCTGTAGTGGTGGGTGTGTGGGCTAAGACGTTAATCCTGTGTGGTCTGGTTTGCTAGTGATGAGGTCAGGATTTGAATCCCAATGATTGTGTTTCTTTCTCAAATAATTTTCAACCATTCCTTTACTCAAATAAGGATATATTTATTATAAATTCTGCTTATCCCCTTTCTGTTGGTAGCTCTGGCTGTGCTGTACAATCTAGTGTTTGTTTCAGTGGCTGCTGTTGGTAGCTCTGGCTGTGCTGTACAATCTAGTGTTTGTTTCAGTGGCTGCTGTTGGTATCTCTGGCTGTGCTGTACAATCTAGTCTTTGTTTCAGTGGCTGCTGTTGGTAACTCTGGCTGTGCTGTACAATCTAGTCTTTGTTTCAGTGGCTGCTGTTGGTAACTTTGGCTGTGCTGTACAATCTAGTGTTTGTTTCAGTGGCTGCTGTTGGTAACTCTGGCTGTGCTGTACAATCTAGTGTTTGTTTCAGTGGCTGCTGTTGGTAACTCTGGCTGTGCTGTATAATCTAGTGTTTGTTTCAGTGGCTGCTGTTGGTAACTCTGGCTGTGCTGTACAATCTAGTGTTTGTTTCAGTGGCTGCTGTTGGTAGCTCTGGTTGTGCTGTACAATCTAGTGTTTGTTTCAGTGGCTGCTGTTGGTAACTCTGGCTGTGCTGTACAATCTAGTGTTTGTTTCAGTGGCTGCTGTTGGTAACTCTGGCTGTGCTGTATAATCTAGTGTTTGTTTCAGTGGCTGCTGTTGGTAACTCTGGCTGTGCTGTACAATCTAGTGTTTGTTTCAGTGGCTGCTGTTGGTAGCTTGGTTGTGCTGTACAATCTAGTGTTTGTTTCAGTGGCTGCTGTTGGTAACTCTGGCTGTGCTGTACAATCTAGTGTTCGTGATTGGTCGGGCCGTGTTCTGGGAACTGAATAACGCCGCGCCTGCACTCTGGTGGACGCTAGATTGTAGCTGTGACGTCATATACATCCTGGATACGCTCATCCACGCGCACGAGGGTGAGTTCCGGGGGAGAAATTAATTTGGGAAAATAAAATCCGAGTAAAGGTTCCTAATCTCGGAACATTTGAAGTTACTCGAGGGGGAAAGAAGTCTTTCCTCTCCTAATTCTTAACCAGCGTATAATGGTAGGACTGGTGAGTACCATGGTGAGGCACAGAGGAATGAGACTTGTTAAGTGCACCACGAACTAACGTCGGTCAAACATATAATTATTGATAACAATGTCAGCTTCGAGTTGTTGAATCAGCTCCATGTAGGCTTTAAATCATGATACAGTTATTTTGGAAGCATTCTATTATTTGTTTTTTAAGTTGCCACCATTAGCGTAGTCATCAAAGGAGTTATGGGAACAAACCGTCAAATCCTCCAAAGACTGGAGTCCTCTAAAACTAATGTATTTAGAGATTAGGATTAGGAGGTTGTACCCGTCCATAGACGATGTTTCGATAGTAAAAATAAAAATCTGGCCAACTTATAGCTTCTAGCCTGTAGCCGACGGGAAAATTCCAAAAAGTTTAAAAAAAAATTTAACCCCCAAAAAAATTCAAAATTGCGGAGCAACTTTAAAGTAGGTGCGGACTTTTCTTTAGAGGTTGTGCAATGGCGGAGCCCCCAACGAGCAGAGCAAGTTAATTAATATACAACCGAGAGCTGCCCAATGTCCATCTCTTCATTCTTTTGTTGAAACCTCCAAATTCTAAAATCATAACAGCCTGGGAAAGGTTTCTATGGTGTTTATAGACCATTTAGCAGGCCTCGGCCTCACGAACCACTTACAACTTTTACATCGGCGTTAACATTAATATTATACTTATTAGTATGTTTTATATCCAAGCATAACTGTTCTTGGTTTGAATTAAAAGTACTCATGCAATAGTTGAATCACTTTCTTTCCGCAAAAGCTTCCATTGGCTTTAGAGAGAGAAAACAAATAGTAAAAACTAAATTTTCAAATGTAAGAAACAATAATCCTGAATTAATACAGGAACGTTTAAATATCTCAAATATAAAATAAATATGCCTAATAAAACTAACACATGTATAACAAGCTAACAATCTATACAATACACGATTAATGTATATTTATAATATTCAACCGAACATAAAGTGTTCGATTGTATCAATAACATAAAATTCCTTCTCTGTTAATGTACGCTAGCCCTAGTTTTTTACGACTTGTCTTATTTACACATAAAAACATTTACTGCCGCAACCCTGGTGAATAACGATCTAGGGAGGCCGCCATCGCGCCCACAGCGGCCGATAGAGGAACTAACTGGGCGCACTCTTGTGTCTATCTAACAACATGGTTTCTTATCCGCAACAATGGCAGAGTTCAATAAAGCGTTAGGGCGCTAATCTAGCTATTATAGCAGGTATCACACTTCTAAACAAGCCTCTGATAGTACGAGTTAATTATACTAATCATCCCCCCCCCCCACACCCCTCTACTAACCGTCCGAGATATCGTCAATAAGGTAAGGCTGGGAAAGTCAGAATTTAGAATAAATGTTCCCATATTTGTGTTGTAGGAGAGAGAGCGAACCATTTAGAAAACAACTCTCTTCAATACACACAGCCGGGATTCTAACCCTGATCGTTCCGCCACTGGAAAATCGGATTAAATTTGCTTCGACGTTTAGTTCGTGTGCCCGCCGGCATGGGCCAACGCAAAGTAAATATAAAATATGTAAAAAGAGTAAGTTTCCACATGTTGGCCACTCAAACTCCACAATGAAATTACATCATAATTTCCCGTTTTACTGTTAAAAAATAATAAACTTTCCGATATTTTAAAATGTTTTTCCTCCGAGTGTGAGACTTTGAACAAATGATCCGTAAAAGATATGTTGAGCATGTCACCAAGATTTAGTATTTGAGCAAGTGTTGTTAGTGAGTATTTGAGCAAGTGTTGTTAGTGAGTATTTCTACTCAATGAGTGGGTTGGTAAACTACTGGAGACTTTCACAACAAGTCTCAATTAGTCTTAAAAACTTTAAACTACTTCAAGATAGGTCTTTGTACAAAAATAAATACTAACCATCTCCTGTTGGTAGAATTACTCACGATCCGCTGCAGATCACATGATAATTATGACGTATGAATATTGTTTTATTCTCTCATGTTGACACGATAATATTTTACACGCCCCTTTTGACCAATTAATAAAAATAATCAGATCTAATCCAACCTAATAATATTCAAATTTATTTAAGTTACACTTTATTTCGCAGTAAATATCTACGCGGTTCAACATCTTTCTGTATTTTTCTATCGGCCACCCGGGCTAAATCATCTCGAAGTACAAGGGGAAGAGACGAGGGACGATTGCATCCCGTTACTAGAACATTCTAGAAGCCAAGTCTTCATCAACAACCCTGTTGGAAAGCTCAGATGAGAACACTCGTGTAATATTGGTCAGGATCGTAGTAAGGACCGTAGCTATTCCACGTCGATCACAAGACCGTATCAATCTTGATCCAATCACATTTCAAACATCCCAGTTCCCTAAGAAGATAAATATCAGCGTGTGTGATATAGGACCGGATGGTCACCCAGTCCAGTACAGAAATAACGCTGAATAAAGAAATTCAATAAAAACATAAGTGATATCAATTATAGCCTAATGAAAATGGTGAAAACTAACTATCCCCGCATGTAGTGAATCCACGTCATTACAAAGTGGTGCCCCCCGTGGGGCTTGAATTGTGGATTATACCACTACAATGTTAAACGTGTAGAGGTAAAATTCCGCTGAGTATTAATGTTTGAGGGACAATTTGCTGCGATATTAATAAATAAATAAAGGCAACACATCTCGCTTGGCCTACATAACAACTTCCGTACTCTCGCTGTGATGAGACAGATATTGTGAACGTTATATCTTCATTCCGATTTATTAAGTTTCTAGGGCCCCTTTCTTCCTTCTAGAGACTAGCAAGCACAAGCCATTCAGCGAACACTAAGATGAGGGACGGGGGGGTGGAAACTTTTTTCATAACGCTCGCGTCAGGCAGGAAAGCACCCCTTCTCCTCCATCACGTCGACAAAGCTGCACAGAAGATTATTTAGGGCGACGATCTGGCTTAACGAATCCAAAAGCAAGGGGGGACATCCTCTCCCAAAGACTTATTTCCGAGATCGTGGAGATGAAGGGTGAATGCAGCCCTTAAAGAGGATCTCGTTAGTTCGAGGCCAAGTTGGCGCCTTACGAAGATAAGTTTTTATTTAGCACATCGTCTTACTATCTGTTCAGGTTGTATGCATATGTACTAACTACGCTACTGATATAAGGATGAATTCAGAGGAGGTGTACCCGCATTTGCGTGGAGGAAGAGTGGAAAACCATTTAATAAATCCCCCTTCAGTTTAACCCGACCGGGATTCGAACACAAATCTTTCTGTCATGAGCAGTCTAGTATATTGCGAGAGTAACGCCTTAAACTATGCAGCCACCAAAGAAGGTAAACTAATTGTTACTATTATTTTGCCGTTTTGATTTGATTTAATTACTTCCTCAAAACCACTGCAATAATTAATTGATTTAGTAATAAGAATTACATTCATTTTTAGCTTAAACTGCTTATGTCATTTGTTTGAGATTATAAAAGTGCACTTTCGGAACGTAATGATTTCTAAGAGCGAGAGTGAAAGGACCTATAATTTGGCAGGGAAAGTATTCTCACAAACCTTCCAGGGCTCTTTAACACACCACAATGGACATGGGACGGCTTAACCTTCCCTCCGAAGGAAGTTGTGCTACGGATTTTGATCCTTAGGAAAAATTCGTCGACCCGGGCTGGGTTTGAACCCACGAACATTGGATTCTGAGGCGAGCACTTTACCCCAAGTTCCCCGAGAGGGACTTATATTACGTTAATTGGTGAATGTATTAACGCTATTAAAATAGGGCTAACTACGTCATAGCTTAAAAAAGGTATGTATCTATATCAGGGGTATGTAAACCATAATTATTTCATGAACTAAATATAAATATTCATGAGCACAAAACAATAAATAAAGAAACCATGCCCACTCACATCCTCAACACATGTTTGGCTGTCCTTACTTGCATTCTTTCGTATCCATTTTATTTTTATTGCTTGTAAATTTAACCTAAATTTTAGCAAAATAGGAAAGAAGTTTATTATTACCCAGAAAATGAACTTCGCTTGCAAAAATGCGTCACCCTAAAGCTAATTCCACGACTTTTTAATTACTTTAATGACCTAGATCTCATTCCATAACTGGCAGACAGCCTGTGTAGGTTTGTACAAGAATCACTTTACTACAAATAAGAGTGTGCCAAATTTCGAAACTCGACTAAATTTCGAAAAAGTTCCTGCTTCAATAGTTACGAATGAATCTTCGCCAATAATAGTCATATATTATTAAACCGAAATGTTATGTACAGTACATTACAAAACATAGTTCACTTGGAAAAAATCTGAATTGAATTGTTAATTGTGATAAGCAAAATATTATAACACTTGTACAATAATACATTTCTCCAACTAATTTTGATGCATACAGTTATATAAATAATCAAAATATTATTATTATTTTAGCATTAAACAATTAAAAGAATAGTCAAACTTCGATCCGGATTCGAAAATATGTATGTATATATATTCGATTCGAGTTCGCTTCGTATTGAGAAATTGTACTTAGCTCGCCAGCACGATAAGCCCTGATATTTCGAGAGATGTTTTTTCGTTAGGATACTATGACTGGCTCTGTCGCCCATTGTGACATATATAACACATGTCATTAAAAGGCACTGTAATCATCTGAGCTGCTCTCTGGTTGGCAGCAAACACTCAGCTCATACAAATTATCACAGATATTAGCTGTTGCATGGTAAAATAAACTTATACGCTCTGTTTGTAAATATCACATAAACTTATCCAGGTGAAAACTTTCACACGACCTACCTTAACTAGTAGACAAGTTCATGACGGTGAGTGAAGTAATATAAATGTTTTATTTTATTTTCTCAGTCTGTGTTTACAATCAACTGAGGATTCGCACGCTTTGTTGGAATAGTGTTTACATGGAGCAAATTCTAAATAATTACGCTATAGCTAGTCATTACATATTCATAGGGCGACCAGGGGGTTTAGAACAATTTGATCTTGCTTTGAAATATTTGGTTCTATCATTAATACTTGATAGCAGTGCATTTTGCTACCCGTTCGAGCTATATTATGACAGTGGTTACCAACCTAGGAGGCGTGAATTAATTCCTGGGGTGGGGGGGCCTTAAACAATTAGGAAATAGCGTTAAAAATCAGCTAATTTATCGAAGACCTATTATATTTCAATCCATTTTCCGAGTTAATTATTAATCTATTAGGTGACTTACAAAAGTAAGACGTACGTACGCCTGTACGTGTTTATTTTCAAACCCACAAGTCTTGGATTCTCCCCCCACCAACCCCCCTAGCCTCCCCTCCACCCCACTCCCGACTTGGGATTGCGGCAATGTACAAATCCCCCGAATTTTCAATTCTTGACTCTAATAAAAACTAAACAACGTTATTCATGTGATGTGCAAAGCGATTTTGGGTTTGCTCTGTCAAATATTAAATCCAATACTCCGGAACTAATGGAAACAAAATTGTGTCAAATCACACTAATTTCCAGCAAATTATTTTTGTACCTGAAAGCCGCCAGGGCAACATTCGTTGTTGTATTAAATGAATTACCAAAATAGAAAACCAAACTTCTTTGAGATTATTTTATAACCATCTAAGATATTAGGAGGGGGTCGAAATTTGATTATCTACCAAGGAGGGCGTCAGCTGAAAGAGGTTGAGAACCACCGTATTATAGGGATGAGGAAGGTCCAATTCTACAGGAATTGTACCCACACTCGTGTGAAGAGAGAGTATAAAACCATTCTATCACAGATCTCCCCGGTCATCGTCCTAGTACGCACCTGGAAACTTTATTAGCAAACATTGTTTCTTAAGGTTTTCGAAATGTTTACTGTTACTCACAAACCTAGGGAGAAAGTTTCGAAACATGTGAAACAATGTTTCGCGTCCAGACTCTATCCACGTGAGAAAGTAAAGACCTACGTAAAGAATCTTTTGTGTCATTTTTACCTGGACTTGGGCTAACTGCTCCCCCAGAACTTCTTCATAAAACGCCAGAACAAATTGATTCGTAAAAGGGTTCTCCAACGCATCGTTTATGACTATTTCATTTCTTCCTTCCGCAAGGAAACTGAAACCACAAAGGCGTATTGCAAGTATTTACGACTCCATTAAAAACTGGACAATGTATTTAATATCCTCAATGACAGGCGGGACGTATGAAGTTTAACTACCCACGTCACACGTAACCGGCAGGTGTCTGTCATGACAGGTAATAATACTCTCATATTGGCAGTTCTGTTCTTTATGGTCGTTTATTACAAATTTCGATAAATGTCTCCACCGTTTGAACAAAAGTACGTACTATGGCCACATTTTGTACAAACATACATTCATGAAGTGCATATCTTTACTTTATACAAGAGGGGTCTACTGGGCCCAATAATATTTCGATTTTAAGCTATGTATAGCCGAAAAAGATAAACATTAATAGTTCTCAGAATGAAAGAGCATGTATGACTCAGTGTGTGGATGTTGTTGAAGAGAAGGGAGTATGCAAGGATAGGGAAGTGTGTATTTATTGTATGTATGTATGTATGTATGTATGTATTACACGATATACCTATAATACAAAGGCTATGACACTGTGATCCTGATGAAGATATCGCTCTCACATAAGTTGTCAACTGGAAATGTTTAATCAATTTAAGAGCCGGGGATTGAATCCCTAATAAGCACTCCTTATAGATAATGATCTTACTTCTCGTGTCAGTGAATGATACACCCACAACTCGACAGGATGTGTCATATCGAGTTGACCAAGGGCATGTCCTTGTGGACAAACAATAAGTGCAGCTATCCAATAAGCGTCAAGTCGTCAGTCAAACCACACGTGTCCAACATATGCTATCCTATCCTTGACAGCTATAGGGAAACGTAAATAATAAATTATGAATAATCGTTTAGCCTTTTGTAGGATTAAACAGCATTGTTGTTAAAATATCACATTTTAGTGTCATTTGAATAATCAAAACTAAGTTGGATACATTAATTAAATATATTCATAAGAAAAAGGCATTAATTTATATACTGTTGCAGAGAAAAATAGATATCACAAAAGTATTTTTTGTAATTAAAGCCCGTACAATAGTTTTGTTTATTACTAAAAATAATTAGAATTTTCTCAGTTTTGTCCAAACATACATCAAATAAAAATATAATATCACAGTATATTAAACCATTAATTTTACAAGAATACAGGATTATTTTAAACCACCTCTTTTGGACCTGACTGAGATTCAAAACCTTGACCTCCCTATCATCGGTAATCCTGTATATTGCAAACCTGATACCTTAGACCATGTGACCACACACACATACTTGCCATATCACTGCTATTCAGCTACTCGTGTGGTTTGCGCGACCCATATGATCTGTGTCACGGTTGTTTGGCATTTAAAAAATTCATCAAATATGCATTTAATCGATTTTAGAAATATCAAACGTGAAAGCTGCAAATAGCGTGGCTTGATATAATACATGAAAGTATAAGGTGGCCACTCAAAATTTAGAATCAAAATTACACCATAATTCACCGTGTTCCTGTTCCTAAAAAATCCCTATTTAAAAAAATGATTTTCCTCCGGTTGTGGAACTATTAACAAATTATTCTGATTTTTTTAAAAGTGTGTTAACATTCCACCAAATTTTAGTACTGGAGCAAATAATATTGTTAATGAGTACCCCAAACTATTTTTAGTGGTTCTTCCACCAAAAAAAATCTAAATAAGGATACCCTTAGAAGATATTTAGAATAGTCCTCACCTTTAAATTCCCAACAGAAGGCATAAATCAAGTATTTCCCCTCTCCCCCTCTTTCCTTTGTTTTTTCCAACCCCCCTGAAGTAGATCCAATAACTTTTCCAGTCATCAGCCTCTTCCTACTAGAATAAGCTCTACCTATCTAGGGGAGATAAGTCGCTTGTTCTGCGGGCAGTATATTTTGAAAATGTTGCTGCCCCTCAGGTTACCTCGAGCAGGGTCTGATGGAGAGGGACGCCCGCAAGTTGAGGCAGCACTATCTGAGCTCCAACAAGTGGAGGACTGACGTACTGAGCCTTCTACCCACGGACCTTGCCTACCTCTGGTGGCCGCCTTATCAGTGCAGCGTCAAGGTCCCTTGTCCCGTCATCGTCAGGTTGAACAGACTGCTCAGGTTCCCCAGGATGAGCCAGTACTTCGACAAGACGGAGACTCGCACCGGATACCCCAATGCCTTCCGGATATGCAAGGTGATCACTCTAACACGCGTCAGTAGGCCTCAAATGATTTCAAACCACCATCATTTAGTCTTGTCTGACGGAAAGGGCCCTTTGTTTTATAAATGGCTTATTACGCGAATGAGAGTACAATTGTTCTAAATCTACCTTCCTCATCCCTATCACATGAGTTTAGTTACATATGTGTAGAGCCTGCATGGATCATAAAACGCTACCAAATAAAAGGTGTAAATTCGATGATAGTTCAAACAATTATTGTCATGTATCAAATATTTTCGTGGCTTAAGGAATTCTTTTAGCCAACCAAATATTTGGGCTATCAGTGAGAATAATTAGAAGCCCTATACAAATTAGGAAATAAATAATTTAAGATTTTATTATCTTAAAATTCGCTGTAAGGCCCAAACCGTTGGGGTAAGGGGATTTCAAAGAAGTAAAACTTGAGATTCAGCTTGCACAACGCCGGCTTATGAATCCCCCGAGTTTTCAACACTTTAAAGGCCTTCTAGCCATATGGGTTATTATTAATATTATTATATTTTCTGTCTTAGACAGGTTCATTCCTTTTGTCAGTTAACTTAGAACACCAATGCACCCTTTTGGCTGCTTATAAAAAATATCTTGTAGTTCAAGAGGTAAGCTACCAGAAATCTCTGCTAACACAGTTTTTTCATAAAATGAGGGCGATAATGTTTTTGTCACGACCCCCTAAAATATTCTTTAATTGAAGAACATGGCCTTAAAAGAAATAATTTTCTTAAAATATGTTGTTATTCAGAGCAAAATGAACTATTCTGAAGAATCAGACGTAAATAATATTCGACTTGATGAATTTGACTGTAGTTTGAAGGTTTGTCTGTGTTCTAGGTTGTTTTAGCAATCTTGGTGTTGATTCACTGGAACGCGTGTTTCTACTTCGCCATCAGTTACGTGATAGGTTTCGGGTCAGACAACTGGGTGTACAACCTGAGGGGGGACAAGAACAGCACCCTGTCCAGACAATACATCTACAGCTTCTATTGGTCAACACTCACTCTCACCACCATAGGTAAGAGAGGGCTCTTCCAGAACCAACACTCACTCTCACCACCATAGGTAAGAGAGGGCTCTTCCAGAACCAACACTCACTCTCACCACCATAGGTAAGAGAGGGCTCTTCCAGAACCAACACTAGATCTACCTCGCCAACTTACCAGGTCATAACTTCTGGTCTTGATAATGTAACTATCAAGTGATTCTGTTTAATAAAGGTGTTTATTTAGTTTATCATTTAAAGCTTCTTGTAAATAGTTTCCGCCATTATTCCAGATAATGTGCGCTTGCAGTTACACGTGTTGACACTTTATCTACTAGGGTGGACTATATCTACTAGGGTGGACTTTATCTACTAGGGTGGACTATATCTACTAGGGTGGACTATATCTACTAGGATGGACTATATCTACTAGGGTGGACTTTATCTACTAGGGTGGACAATATCTACTAGGGTGGACTTTATCTACTAGGATGGACTATATCTACTAGGATGGACTATATCTACTAGGGTGGACTTTATCTACTAGGGTGGACTTTATCTACTAGGGTGGACTATATCTACTAGGGTGGACTTTATCTACTAGGGTGGACTTTATCTACTAGGGTGGACTATATCTACTAGGATGGACTATATCTACTAGGGTGGACTTTATCTACTAGGGTGGACTATATCTACTAGGATGGACTATATCTACTAGGGTGGACTATATCTACTAGGGTGGACTTTATCTACTAGGGTGGACTATATCTACTAGGATGGACTATATCTACTAGGGTGGACTTTATCTACTAGGGTGGACTATATCTACTAGGGTGGACTTTATCTACTAGGGTGGACTATATCTACTAGGGTGGACTTTATCTACTAGGGTGGACTATATCTACTAGGGTGGACTTTATCTACTAGGATGGACTATATCTACTAGGATGGACTATATCTACTAGGATGGACTATATCTACTAGGGTGGACTATATCTACTAGGGTGGACTATAGCTACTAGGATGGACTATATCTACTAGGATGGACTATATCTACTAGGGTGGACTATATCTACTAGGATGGACTATATCTACTAGGATGGACTATATCTACTAGGGTGGACTTTATCTACTAGGGTGGACTATATCTACTAGGGTGGACTATATCTACTAGGGTGGACTATATCTACTAGGGTGGACTATATCTACTAGGATGGACTATATCTACTAGGGTGGACTATATCTACTAGGGTGGACTATATCTACTAGGGTGGACTATATCTACTAGGATGGACTATATCTACTAGGGTGGACTTTATCTACTAGGGTGGACTATATCTACTAGGGTGGACTATATCTACTAGGGTGGGCTATATCTACTAGGGTGGACTTTATCTACTAGGGTGGACTATATCTACTAGGATGGACTATATCTACTAGGGTGGACTATATCTACTAGGATGGACTATATCTACTAGGGTGGACTATATCTACTAGGGTGGACTTTATCTACTAGGGTGGACTATATCTACTAGGATGGACTATATCTACTTGGGTGGACTATATCTTAGATAGTTTTAATACTTCTTTATAACTATAAAGAATATTTTACGTATTGATAGAAAACACTTTTTCAACAGGTATCTTTACCTTTTTCAACAGGTGTCTTTACCTTTTTTGTCCCCGCGTCTTACTACCAGTTTGGGTTAACGCTTTTGTACTAATTACGATAATATACTGAGTATAAGGTTGAATTTTGAAAAAGTGTAACCACACTTGAATGAAGGGAGAGGGGAAAACCTTTTGATTAAAACAACCCTCCATTCATTTGACTGGGATTCGAACACTGAAATCCCTGTTATCGGTCCTCCAACTTATTGTGAGAGCTGCGCATTATCCTATGTATACAACTTATTTATACATGTGATATTCGTAAAGAGAAGTTATTGCTATCGTGAAAATTTTAGCTTCGAAATCTTATTTTTGACTTTTTGCCCTCATTTTAAGTAGACCTATAATTAATTGTAGTATTTTCTTGAATCAAAATTTTGTTTAAAATCTATATCTTTGGAGTGTTTGAAATAATAAATAAGAATGTATACTTTTCTGTGGGGAAATTCGTTAATATTTGAAATGTTGAAATATATTTTTTAATGTTTCTTAAGAATTAGTTCAAATTGGCTAGCTGGGAGCGGTTTTACCTGATAAATAAGAATATATTCTTATTTTTACAAACATAAATAAATTTAGAGTTGTTTACAACTTTATTGAGTTTTGAAGTAAGATTTTTTTAAATAAAATGTTAGAACAATTTTGCTTAAAAATTATATTCTATTATATATAAAGAGTTAATTATGATTAACAAAATAATAAGATACGTTTATTTTTATGAGGGAACCCTATTCAGGGGTGTTTTTAAAAGTTTGTTCCTAACTATAATAGATTTTAGTTTCTGCGATTATGTTGCACCATTTGTTAGTTTTGCCCTTTGAGTTCTAATGCCAACAACTAAAACACCCAACAAGCAAGGATGGGTGTTTATTCTAAACTTCATAACCTTGTTAAGGACATTGGTTCAATATATATAAATATGTTTTAAGACAAACTACATGTTTTTAAAAATATCGATAAAACTATTTAAATTATCATATTAAATCTACTATTTATAAAAACCATTAATCATTAAGGTTGATTCTTAGTTTTCAAGATGTTTTATATAAATAACCTAATAAAGCCCCTTATATCCTTTTAATATTAACAACGTTTTCCTCTTTAATCTTCCTCTCTTTTCGCAACGCTATATGTTTTACCCTCCATCCCATTCTCATACACTACACTCAATATCACCTCTGAAGGAACTGCATGGCAACTATTGGGAAACAGTGTTGTCATTCTCTCGTTTTTGTGTCGTCAATTTCTCCTCAAATATAAGACAAGTTTGACAACGCTGGTTAGTCAAGGTTGACAGTAGCTCCTTATTACCCAGCACACCACCTTCAGACATAACTGAGAGCGAGGAGATTTGGCCAGTAGCTCCTTATTACCCAGCACACCACCTTCAGACATAACTG
Organism: Timema cristinae; assembly: GCA_039000515.1. Lineage (NCBI taxonomy): Eukaryota > Metazoa > Arthropoda > Insecta > Phasmatodea > Timematidae > Timema > Timema cristinae. The sequence continues at coordinate 49,731,837 of JBCFYV010003508.1, read as the reverse complement.
AGAGCGAGGAGATTTGGCCAGTAGCTCCTTCTTACCCCAACACACCACCTTCAGACATAACTGAGAGCGAGGAGATTTGGCCAGTATCTCCTTCTTACCCAGCACACCACCTTCAGACATAACTGAGAGCGAGGAGATTTGGCCAGTAGCTCCTTCTTACCCCAGTACACCACCTTCAGACATAACTGAGAGCGAGGAGATTTGGCTAGTAGCTCCTTCTTACCTAGTACACCACCTTCAGACATAACTGAGAGCGAGGAGATTTGGACAGTAGCTCCTTCTTACCCCAGCACACCACCTTCAAACATAACTGAGAGTGAGGAGATTTGGCCAGTAGCTCCTTCTTACCCCAGCACACCACCTTCAGACATAACTGAGAGCGAGGAGATTTGGCTAGTAGCTCCTTCTTACCCCAGCACACCACCTTCAGACATAATGAGAGTGAGGAGATTTGGCTAGTAGCTCCTTCTTACCCCAGCACACCACCTTCAGACATAACTGAGAGCGAGGAGATTTGGCCAGTAGCTCCTTCTTACTCCAGCACACCACCTTCAGACATAACTGAGAGTGAGGAGATTTGGCCAGTAGCTCCTTCTTACCCAGCACACTACCTTCAGACATAACTGAGAGTGAGGATATTTGGCTAGTAGCTCCTTCTTACCCAACACACCACCTTCAGACATAACTGAGAGTGAGGAGATTTGGCCAGTAGCTCCTTCTTACCCCAGCACACCACCTTCAGACATAACTGAGAGCGAGGAGATTTAGCCAGTAGCTCCTTCTTACCCAGTACACCACCTTCAGACATAACTGAGAGCGAGGAGATTTGGCTAGTAGCTCCTTCTTACCCTAGTACACCACCTTCAGACATAACTGAGAGCGAGGAGATTTAGCCAGTAGCTCCTTCTTACCCCAGCACACCACCTTCAGACATAACTGAGAGCGAGGAGATTTAGCCAGTAGCTCCTTCTTACCCCAGCACACCACCTTCAGACATAACTGAGAGCGAGGAGATTTAGCCAGTAGCTCCTTTCTTACCCCAGTACACCACCTTCAGACATAACTGAGAGCGAGGAGATTTAGCCAGTAGCTCCTTCTTACCCTAGTACACCACCTTCAGACATAACTGAGAGCGAGGAGATTTAGCCAGTAGCTCCTTCTTACCCCAGCACACCACCTTCAGGCATAACTGAGAGCGAGGAGATTTGGCCAGTAGCTCCTTCTTACCCTAGTACACCACCTTCAGACATAACTGAGAGCGAGGAGATTTGGCCAGTAGCTCCTTCTTACCCCAGCACACCATCTTCAACCATAACTGAGAGCGAGGAGATTTGGCTAGTAGCTCCTTCTTACCCTAGCACACCACCTTCAGACATAACTGAGAGCGAGGAGATTTAGCTAGTAGCTCCTTCTTACCCCAACACACCACCTTCAGACATAACTGAGAGTGAGGAGATTTGGCCAGTAGCTCCTTCTTACCCTAGTACACCACCTTCAGACATAACTGAGAGCGAGGAGATTTAGCCAGTAGCTCCTTCTTACCCTAGCACACCATCTTCAGACATAACTGAGAGCGAGGAGATTTAGCCAGTAGCTCCTTCTTACCCTAGCACACCACCTTCAGACATAACTGAGAGCGAGGAGATTTAGCCAGTAGCTCCTTCTTACCCTAGTACACCACCTTCAGACATAACTGAGAGCGAGGAGATTTGGCCAGTAGCTCCTTCTTACCCAGCACACCATCTTCAACCATAACTGAGAGCGAGGAGATTTGGCAACAGTTAACTGAGAGAGAAGATAAAGCTTTTCTCCATAAGACCAGCAGTTTATTCACAGCTGATATTGGGCGTAGTCTATCGACAGGCACAAAGACGCCTGGAGGGCCGGGAACCAGCATTACAGCTTGTTAGAGAGGGTTGCCTACCAACCTGTCACGTTCCACTAATTTCAACGTTCAAGATTTCCGACTGGATATCCTAGCAGCCATTATTATAGTTTCTCGTAACTTCTGAGTCTTGCTACGTGTTCGTCTTATACACACACATTAATTACGCCAGTACAATAGGGATTAAGGTAGCACTTTATATTAAATGTACTCAAATTCACGTGAAGGTATAGTGTAAAATCATTTAGGGGAAAAAACCCAATCACACCTGACCCAGATTTGAACCCGAAACTTCCCGTCCCTTGCAATGCAGTTAATCATTATCGTGACGCGTTAGACCATGTGACCACCGATGTGGATTATTTCTAGTTAATATATTAATTTTATATCTGTGGATTCTTTAACGGTTCTTTCTACTACTTCGAAAACTCTACGTTTCTCTACGAAACAATATTATATTTCAAAACTAAATTCTCCCCAAAATATTGTATGTCGTCTAAATTGATAGTTCAAGATAATGTTTTCTTATCTCTTTGTATTAGTACATTCAGTGCGCGGAACGGAAAATGTTGGTAGCATCAACATGTTGACCAACAAATTCAAACACTATTCCATAATGTCATATAGATTAAATGTTAAAATATTTGAGAGTTAGTCGAGATTGTTTATACATTGTGCTCGTGAATTTAATATATAATTAATGTATTTCTACTTATTAGATTTATTACCTTATAATTACGTTTACCAGGATTTTTTATTAATATCCCATCACGGTTTTAATTTACAGACCTCTAAATAAACCAATTCTAACGGTTTTCACACTTTTAAAGGGATAAGTTTATTTTAGTTGAGCTGACGAGTGGATGTTCTGATAATCACTACCTTTTTTCCTATCATAGTTTGGTTTCTTAAGTCAATTTAATCCAACATAAAATTGTTAACTAACATACATTTACCAATACAATTTATAAACTAGAGAATTAATATATTTAGCACCGCGTCTTACTAACCGTTCGGGTTATACGCTTTAAGTACTAATTACTCTAATGGATTAGGAATTGGGAAGGTATAATGAGAGGAAGTGAACCCGCATTTGCGTGGAGGGAGAGTGGAAAACCATTTAGGAAAACCCATCCCCAGTTCACCCGACCGAGATTCGAACCTCGATCTCCCCGTCCTCAGCAGTCGAGCTCAACACGACAAGCGCGTTAGTCAACTACGCCACCGAGGCGGGTAACTAGAGAATTGAAAACAAGCATAGAAAAATATACGTTTTTGGGTGATATATTTATATAGATCCAATTATTGTCAATAATTAATCTCTCCCTTTTGTCCCTAAAGATGGTTTGTAAGCGGGTAACATACAGTCTACCCACTTCGGTGGCCACATGGTCTAAGGTGATACTCTCGTAATAGATTATACTGCTGATAACTGTGAGATCATGGTTCTACTTCACAGAAAATCTGAAAGCACCGGGGATCGAACCCGGTACATCAATTGGAGCCTTCTCTCCCTTATATAAAATAATAGTATTAATAGTCAACCACTGGAGATATTTGATATCCTGGAATGAGCGATATTATACGAAGGTAGCTAATTTATTTCCTTTCATATCTGCGCCCCTCAACACCCCCCGCCCCCCACAAAGTATAGAAAGCTATCATGGGATTATAAAAAGGGAAATTGTCCCCGTTGGCAAACTCCGGTCTCTAAGATATAAACCACTTGTAGACGCGGCCGACCGCGCTCAGATGTGCGATATTATCTTTATTTATCACTTTATCCTTTCCACCGTCCCCCCCTCAGGCGTTGATAAACAGAGGGGAGGGGCAAAGAAGATGAAGACTAAGTGCGGGATGCTTTTAAGATTTCTTCTCTATTCATAACTCCCCCCCACCCCCTCTTCTTGCTGTTTTTAATTTTCTCTCATTTGTTTGAATTTTTATATTTATGATGCTAATGGACTTTTTTAAACCTTCCTTTAAATAGTATTAATTAGGGATTGGATTATTTTTATTTTCAAACTATTTTGTTCCGCGAGTCATGCAGTCTGCACCCATAAATCCTAGCACCACGTCTTACTACCCTTCCGCTTATGTAGAAATTACACCACTGTATTAGGGATGAGGAAGGTTCAAATTAGAGGAAGTATACCCACAATTGCTTGGAGAGAGTGGGAAAACATCTAAGAAAACCCCCCTCAGTACACCCAAATGGGTTCAAACCACAATCAACTCATCACCATCAGTCTAGTTTATTGTTAGAGTGATGCCTTAGACAATGTAGCCACTGAAGCTGGTGCTTTTACAACTAATTGTACATGAATATAGGAGACTGGGAGATTTATATGTCACGGATATAATTGCATCTAAGATCATAGTTGTACATTTGGAAAATATCCCCTGGTCACGGGAACCGAACCCGGGAACCTTGGGTCAGCGGACCATGAACCTACTGGTCTATACATACATGACCCCCATGTGTCGTAGGGGAGACGCCGCAGCCCGAGAACGACGCCGAGTACCTGTTCGTGGTGGCGGACTTCCTGGCGGGTGTTCTCATCTTCGCCACGATCGTGGGAAACATCGGCAGCATGATCAGCAACATGAACGTGGCCAGGGTGGACTTCCAAACACGCATGGACGGCGTCAAGCAGTACATGGCGTTCCGACGCGTCTCGCACGAGTTGGAGGCGCGTGTCATACGCTGGTTCGCCTACACGTGGGCTAACAAGCAGGTAAACATTAGTACCTGGGACCCTATCCCCATCTCTAGCCAGTTATATCCAGTCCACCTCACTACACGCTAGGCCTATCTTGAGCTAGTTCTATCCAGTCCACCTCATCACACCCTATCTCTTTCAGGTCCATTCTAAGGTTATCTTTCCATCTGCTTCCAGGTCTTCCCACTGGTCTCTTCCCACTGGTCTCTTCCCACTGGTCTCTTCCCACTGGTCTCTTCCCACTGGTCTCTTCCCACTGGTCTCTTCCCACTGGTCTCTTCCCACTGGTCTCTTCCCACTGGTCTCTTCCCACTGGTCTCTTCCCACTGGTCTCTTCCCACTGGTCTCTTCCCACTGGTCTCTTCCCACTGGTCTCTTCCCACTGGTCTCTTCCCACTGGACTTACCAGTCAGTACCTGAACAAGGTTCTAGGTTCTCCCATTCACGTCACAACTCCTTCCATCCGTAGCTTCCTAAGAGTTTACCCACCCTTGCAAGGTCTGGTGATGAGTACAGAACTTACAGCTCATCATTATGTAACCTCCTCCACTATCCATTAAACTAACCCATTTTTTGATAATTTTTTTTTAAATACTTAGTTTTCAAAGACGCTAAATGTCTTCCTGTTGTGTATGGTAAGAGACCACGTTCCGCCACCATACAGAGCTGCAGGTAGGATGGGGGCTGGAGATGAGCTTCTTTCAACACTACATTCCAATTGAAGGTTGTTGATTTTGTTTGGTCCCTGTCAGGCGCTGGACGAGGATCGTGTGTTGTCGGCTTTGCCTGACAAGCTCAAGGCTGAGATTGCAATCCACGTCCATCTGGAAACGTTGAGACAAGTCAGGATCTTCCAGGACTGCGAGCCAGGACTTCTGGAGGAACTGGTGCTCAAACTGCGGCTACAGGTCAGTAAACAACATCCTCTTGGTTCTAAGTGCTGTGTTGGGGTTTACAGGTCAGTAAACAACATCCTCTTGGTTCTAAGTGCTGTGTTGGGGTTTACAGGTCACAAAACAACATCCTCTTGGTTCTAAGTGCTGTGTTGGGGTTTACAGGTCAGTAAACAACATCCTCTTGGTTCTAAGTGTTGTGTTGGGGTTTACAGGTCACAAAACAACATCCTCTTGGTTCTAAGTGCTGTGTTGGGGTTTACAGGTCACAAAACAACATCCTCTTGGTTCTAAGTGTTGTGTTGGGGTTTACAGGTCACAAAACAACATCCTCTTGGTTCTAAGTGTTGTGTTGGGGTTTACAGGTCAGTAAACAACATCCTCTTGGTTCTAAGTGTTGTGTTGGGGTTTACAGGTCACAAAACAACATCCTCTTGGTTCTAAGTGCTGTGTTGGGGTTTACAGGTCACAAAACAACATCCTCTTGGTTCTAAGTGTTGTGTTGGAGTTTACAGGTCACAAAACAACATCCTCTTGGTTCTAAGTGTTGTGTTGGGGTTTACAGGTCAGTAAACAACATCCTCTTGGTTCTAAGTGCTGTTTTGGGGTTTACAGGTCACAAAACAACATCCTCTTGGTTCTAAGTGTTGTGTTGGGGTTTACAGGTCAGTAAACAACATCCTCTTGGTTCTAAGTGCTGTTTTGGGGTTTACAGGTCACAAAACAACATCCTCTTGGTTCTAAGTGTTGTGTTGGGGTTTACAGGTCACAAAACAACATCCTCTTGGTTCTAAGTGTTGTGTTGGGGTTTACAGGTCAGTAAACAACATCCTCTTGGTTCTAAGTGTTGTGTTGGAGTTTACAGGTCACAAAACAACATCCTCTTGGTTCTAAGTGCTGTGTTGGGGTTTACAGGTCACAAAACAACATCCTCTTGGTTCTAAGTGCTGTGTTGGGGTTTACAGGTCACAAAACAACATCCTCTTAGTTCTAAGTGTTGTGTTGGGGTTTACAGGTCACAAAACAACATCCTCTTAGTTCTAAGTGTTGTGTTGGAGTTTACAGGTCACAAAACAACATCCTCTTGGTTCTAAGTGTTGTGTTGGGGTTTACAGGTCACAAAACAACATCCTCTTGGTTCTAAGTGTTGTGTTGGGGTTTACAGGTCAGTAAACAACATCCTCTTGGTTCTAAGTGTTGTGTTGGAGTTTACAGGTCACAAAACAACATCCTCTTGGTTCTAAGTGTTGTGTTGGTGCTTACATTCGGATAACACGTAGTACAAGGTCCAATAACCGGCCTCTTTGTCTAGAGAATACTGATCTACAGGTCCCTGGTTCGATTCCTGGTGGTACCACGTGTATTTTCCCTAAAGGTGAACTCTCCCAACGGTCACCATGGCTTGGTTTGCCAAGTTTAAGATCCCTCTTCATAATCACAATCATCACACTGCTGCGCTGTGGCTATGACGTGTATACAAACTCCAAAGTATACCCTGGGCAATGAGCGGCTGTATATGTCTACATACAAGCTAACAGAGAGTAAGACGCGGTGCTGGTAAAATATGTGTATTAATAATATATTTATATTACTAGGGGTTTTGAGTCTACAACCACAAGGCTACTGGGTTGTACGCATACATCAATAACACTAGTGGAGTAGGGAGAAGAAAGGTAACATTATAAAGTAAAGGCATCCGAATTTGCTTGTAAAGAGTGGGAAACAATTCAGTAAAAAAACATCCTTAATACACCTGTCGAGGACTCGATCTCTGACCTTCCCATCTCTATAAATCCGATCAAATATAGAGGCGTCCCAGACCGTATGACCACCGATACGTGTCAGAACATCACTTGGTAGTTGTAAAGCTCACCAGAGGATTTTTGACTCTTTGACTAATTACTGAATGTGTCAGATGTTTATTTAATAATTAGCTTACGGCCCATTCTAATGAAACAAACACGACAATCAGACCCCGTACCACTGAATTACCAATCAATAAACGCGATCTAACCCAATCCCACGATGACGTATTTCCTGCCCTGGCTAGAAATGTATCTTCCTGCGTTGTTACACCCTGTAGTGTATATATATGCAAATAGTATGCACTAACCTAGTCTCCAACTCTGCCCCATTCAACATAACCAGTCCACCACCTACCATCCTCCTCTTTTAGGGTGGGTTTAGACTAGGGTGGCCATTCGTCCCTGATTGGTCTAAACACACCTTGTCAGTACGGGCCAGATGACGTCAGCGCAGATCTTTCAGGTGCATTCTATGAGTTTCGAGACTCTGACGTCATTTACAGTCACATGAAAAGCAAGAGGAGATCATGACATTATAGCCGAAATAAATGATTTATTTTTGGGATTATTTATTTCTATATATATATATGGTGAACGTTTTGATCTAGTCTTGCCGACTCATTTGATAAACGTATGTCTTAATTGTAATGGAATAATTTCAGTTCATAATGATTTGTCCTTACTGCACTTATGTAATAGATAAAAGCGCCATAAATAACCATTACAAGTCCGTTCAGATTACAGTTACCTGGCGACTCCATGTTGCCGCTATCTTCTTTGGCCACAGATAATAGTATCAAATGTAAATAATATTTCCCGTTGAGATGGACATTCCAGCAAAATAATGGCAGGCCTTTAGGTAAAGATATCTTTTTATTTTTGCTAAAGTAACCCAACTTGAAGAACGTTAATGTTTTGATGGTTAATAGCCTTAGACTTTCCGTAATATTTAAATATATTTTGTACGTATTTGCGGACTACACCTTCTTTAGTTGAACAATCTAGATTACTCCTCTCATTGGAGGCGCGTGTTGCTATGATCTTGTCTCCATCAGTTTTCTTACGGTAATCCACAGGTAATCCACAGGTAATGAAAGGTAATATGTATTTTGGGATATATTATATATAGACTTGTGTTTAGTAAGTTATAAGCAGTGTGAATATTTACACATATGTTAGCGAGCTTGTCTGTCCCTCTCGAGTTGTGCTCCCTCTTTTAGGACTAATTTGGGAATATTTTTGACGAAGCGATTACGAGCTTATAAGAAGAAATATTGTATTTTTCTGCCCACTGCTAGTGAGATTCCATTGCTATTCAATTTATTTACTGATAAACATTTTTGTTGTTATTAATATTGAATAAACTATATTTATGCTACCGAGGAATTGTTTTTGAGTATTCTAACTACCCCTCTACTGTCCAGTGTTTGTATGTCACATTTTTTAATGCCTATTATAAAAGGGGAGGGGGGGTACTTGAGTACGGCGATTCAATTAATTCGTAATGAGCACGCCATTAGTCACTTAATGAGGGTTAATGAAGGGTTGAACTTGACGGAGCTTGCTTTGACGAAGGAGAGAGAAGGGTGTTGTATCACCCTCAATTCACATCACAGATATTCAAATTTGTTAAATGTCCCCACTGCTTCTCTTTTATCTTTAAGGGCTTGTTTCAATAAAGGGACAGAGGTTTTACATTTAACTCGATTACATATTAATTTAAAGTGAATTTTAAAATTTTACTAATCATATTAGTATAATAATACATTGTTTATTATGTGGTGGTGGAATACATCCCCTCAAGCAGTGCTATAATACCGAGAGTAAATATTGTCTTTTGAAGGGCGATCGTCTGTATTTATTTTTAAATTAAATAGTTTATTATATATATATATATATATATATATATATATATATATATATACAGATAACACTCCAAAAATGTCCATTTACACACAATCATTTTTTCTAATTTTATCATAAAGTAGTAAAAGTACCGGTCAACGGTTTTATTTGCTTCAAGCAACAAAAATATATCTCTTCAATTTATTTCTTCAGACACAATTTATAGTGAATTTAAAAAAATCTAATCAAACCTTAAAATTCATGCTTTAAGGTGTGTGCAGGTGTTGAGCTCTAGAGACGTGTTTAAGTTGTGTGATATGTGTACAGGTGTTCAGTCCTGGAGATATGTTGAAGTGTGTGATGTGTGTACAGTGTTCAGTCCTGAGATATGTTGAAGTTGTGTGATGTGTGTACAGGTGTTCAGTCCTGGAGATATGTTGAAGTTGTGTGATGTGTGTACAGTGTTCAGTCCTGAGATATGTTGAAGTGTGTGATGTGTGTACAGGTGTTCAGTCCTGGAGATATGTTGAAGTTGTGTGATGTGTGTACAGGTGTTCAGTCCTGGAGATATGTTGAAGTTGTGTGATGTGTGTACAGGTGTTCAGTCCTGGAGATATGTTGAAGTTGTGTGATGTGTGTACAGTGTTCAGTCCTGGAGATATGTTGAAGTTGTGTGGTGTGTGTACAGGTGTTCAGTCCTGGAGATATGTTGAAGTTGTGTGATGTGTGTACAGGTGTTCAGTCCTGGAGATATGTTGAAGTTATGTGATGTGTGTACAGGTGTTCAGTCCTGGAGATATGTTGAAGTTGTGTGATGTGTGTACAGGTGTTCAGTCCTGGAGATATGTTGAAGTTGTGTGATGTGTGTACAGGTGTTCAGTCCTGGAGATATGTTGAAGTTGTGTGATGTGTGTACAGGTGTTCAGTCCTGGAGATATGTTGAAGTTGTGTGATGTGTGTACAGGTGTTCAGTCCTGGAGATATGTTGAAGTTGTGTGATGTGTGTACAGGTGTTCAGTCCTGGAGATATGTTGAAGTTGTGTGATGTGTGTACAGGTGTTCAGTCCTGGAGATATGTTGAAGTTGTGTGATGTGTGTACAGGTGTTCAGTCCTGGAGATATGTTGAAGTTGTGTGATGTGTGTACAGGTGTTCAGTCCTGGAGATATGTTGAAGTTGTGTGATATGTGTACAGGTGTTCAGTCCTGGAGATATGTTGAAGTTGTGTGATGTGTGTACAGGTGTTCAGTCCTGGAGATATGTTGAAGTTGTGTGATGTGTGTACAGGTGTTCAGTCCTGGAGATATGTTGAAGTTGTGTGATGTGTGTACAGGTGTTCAGTCCTGGAGATATGTTGAAGTTGTGTGATGTGTGTACAGGTGTTCAGTCCTGGAGATATGTTGAAGTTGTGTGATATGTGTACAGGTGTTCAGTCCTGGAGATATGTTGAAGTTGTGTGATGTGTGTACAGGTGTTCAGTCCTGGAGATATGTTGAAGTTGTGTGATATGTGTACAGGTGTTCAGTCCTGGAGATATGTTGAAGTTGTGTGATGTGTGTACAGGTGTTCAGTCCTGGAGACTACATCTGCCGAAAAGGAGACGTGGGAAAGGAGATGTACATCGTGAAGAGAGGACGTCTGATCGTGGTGGCTGACGACGGTCGGACTGTCCTGGCTACTTTGGGGGCGGGCAGTGTCTTCGGCGAGGTGTGTCTGCAATAGTTTGTATAGTAGTGTCTGTTTTATGGATGTATACACTTAGTGTTAAGGATATTATAGACTTAGAGTTAAGGATGCATAATCCTGGCACGGCAGGTTAGTTTCCACTGCAAAAAGTCCTTGACTTATATTAGGTGTCAGCCTAGTGACGTGTCTCGGTTCCTTAACCTTCCGATTAGCTTCAAGGAGCATTTAACTTGCAACCATTTTCAAATGCCAAACAACTCCAAATAGCTTTTAGGACAATCCAACTCCTCTAAACTTTACCAAGGATAGTTCCCCGACCCGCCTCTGGTCCTTTCTACACTCTGAACCAACAGGGACTGAGGCCGGAACTTTCAGCTCCGAGTCATGGCTGAAAAGTCTCCGTGTGTTGTGTGTCTCAGGTTAGCGTGTTGGACATTGCGGGCAACCGCACGGGCAATCGTCGCACGGCCAACGTCCGCAGTCTGGGCTACTCCGACCTGTTCTGCCTCGCCAAGCAGGACCTGTGGGAGGCACTGGCCGACTATCCTGAGGCCAAACACAGTCTGATGGAGCGAGGGTGTCAGTGCTCAGAAAGACGGGTGTTGGACGAGCAGCCTACAAGAAGCGAGCAAGGAGAGTCACTCACTGACAAGGTGGAGAGACTAGTACGTGAGTGAGGAGATATCAGAGAGAAGTCACTCACTGACAGGTGGAGAGACTAGTACGGAGTGAGGAGATAGTCAGAGAGAGAGTCACTCACTGACAGGTGAGAGACTAGTACGTGAGTGAGGAGATAGTCAAGAGAGAGTCACTCACTGACAAGGTGGAGAGACTAGGTACGTGAGTGGGATAGTCAGAGAGAGATCACTCACAAGGTGGAGGATAGTCGTAGTATATAATCTCCAGTCGGACACAAGCTATATAACACACCCCTTCTAAGCCACCCTATTCACAAATCTACGCCTTATTCCGGTCGTTATCGGTAAACTATGAAGTTTGTTCCACCTTGAGAGGTAGAAAGCTTACCTTGCACAGGTTGCACTATGTTGTAGGCTATAACATAGGGCCATAGTGTATTCCTTCTAGGGTATGGCCTTATCTCACGTCCACCCAAACTGTGTGTACATCCGTATAGCTCTTTGACTCATGTTCCAGAGGGAACACTGGATAACCTCCAGACCAGATTCGCTCGTCTCCTGGCAGAGTACACTAGTCACCAGACCAAGATAAAACAGCGTCTCACCAGAGTCGAACACAGGAGTCCTCAAGAGGACGGGTGAGTGAACAGAGCTGTAACTGAAGGAAACAGCAGAAACTGTTTGGATGGAGTTCGGTCAAACTACAGGTGTAGGCGCTATAGAGTCAAACTACAGTGTAGCGCTATAGAGTCAATACAGGTGTAGGCGCTATAGAGTCAAACTACAGGTGTAGGCGCTATAAGTCAAACTACAGGTGTAGGCGCTATAGAGTCAAACTACAGGTGTAGGCGCTATAGAGTCAAACTACAGGTGTAGGCGCTATAGAGTCAAACTACAGGTGTAGGCGCTATAGAGTCAAACTACAGGTGTAGGTGCTATAGAGTCAAACTACAGGTGTAGGCGCTATAGAGTCAAACTACAGGTGTAGGCGCTATAGAGTCGAACTACAGGTGTAAGTGCTATAGAGTCAAACTACAGGTGTAGGTGCTATAGAGTCAACTACAGGTGTAGGCGCTATAGAGTCAAACTACAGGTGTAGGTGCTATAGAGTCAAACTACAGGTGTAGGTGCTATAGAGTCAAACTAAGAGGGGAAGTCCCGACTTTAATTATAGGTCTATTGTGAATGTGAGGAATGCCAGGTCTCCACCGTGGTTCGGATTCACGTTAAACTGTAGGTCCTTCATTTCCATCTCACAATCACCCTACCATTACACATTAGCGTAAGTGCGTATAACCCGAACGGGTAGTAAGACGCGGTGCTAATAATAATAATAATAATAGGTCTAAATTAAGGATGGTTCACTGGTCACTGTTTTTTTTTCTTTTCTTAATAAAAGAGTCTGTCATCCAATGCCGCCATGCTCAACACCAGGGCTTGGATTTTGATGAAATCTCTTCTTTTTTTCTCGTCACATGTAATGTTTATTGGTACATACACTGTTCATTATCCCCTTGTTGTAGAAATATATATTTTATAAGCAATTTTTTGGTGATTTTAGTCATTTTTTAATTTTGTGTCATAGTTTATTCTTTTGCGTAATTTTTTTTAAACAATCTTTAGACTTTTTGAGTCATTATTAGGCATTCATGTTTAATAAGTGTATTTTTTAATACTCTCTATATTAATTTTAATAAATGCATTAATACTAAAACATAGTTTTCTCAACACACAATTATTGTCAAAATACGAAGCTATCAGGCAATGAACTGAGTTGTCCTGTTTGCTTGTTGGTTTTAAAATACACATTCCCGGTGAGACTGCAACTAATGTAGGGAGGGTTGCATTGGAAGGAGCAGCTATCTCTTCTCAAGCAGACATTTGTAAAGCAATATTACATAAATTTATAAAGATCGTGTTTTATTTAGTGTTGTGCATTTATAACGAGTTTTGTTTATCTTAAAACAAATTGAATTTTTTTTAATTAGGTTATTTTATAGGTCATGTTTTAGTTATTTTAATGTTATCAAAATCTGGGCACCGATCATGACATATTAAAGGGCTGTTGAGGTCATCATGGGAATAAAATTAAAATCTATGTTTATATGGAAGCAATTATATTTATACCCCAAAAAAATGTTTCGCTATAAATGCTGATAGAACAGTGCTCTTTTCTTTCGTTATCTGCATCCCCATCTGTAGATAATATATCAGGAGTATAGTCATGTCTCAGAGACGACAGGAGCCAGCCTTGTGATGAAATCATTGCACTGAATTAATTCGCGATTAAATGAATTCCGCGGCTTTGCCAAGAGCCTACCTGTTATCTCGACCTGCCAAATGGAAACAAATGAACAATAGTATTTAATTGACTGCACCAGAGCTCATTTGAATTAAGATCCTCTCTTGCGCTATTGAAAATAGAGCTCTTCAAAGAGGAGACGTTATTTGTAGAGACCACAATCTCGTTAGTTATTTGACATTTTGTCACGTTTTAAGATTCTAAAATTGACGAAGTGTGTAATTACATTGCACTTTTTTACAACTAAAAAGTCTAGTTAGTTATTAATAATATTTACTTAGCACCACGTCTTACGGTCCATTCAGGTTAGCAATTGGGAAGGTTGAATATAGAGGAAGTAAACCCACATTTGCATGGAGAGAGAATAGAAATCCATTTAGAAAAATAAACTCCAGTCCACCCAACCGAGATTTGAACCTTGATCTCCCCGTCCTCGACAGTCTAGCTCAACACGAAACTAGCGCTTTAGCTAACTACGCCACTAAGAAGGGTAGATATATAATTAATAAAATATCACTTTGTGGAAACAAATTGATTTTGGAAATTTATAAATACCGTAATTAAATAATCACAAAAAAAAAAGTTTTATTTTACTTTAAATAGTTGGCAAGACATAAATTACTAGTTTTGATGGTGGATTGTACGTTTACAATTGAAATTAGTGAAAATAATATAATCTTAACGAAACCCATTATTTTCTGACTACCACACCATTAGTGTCGAGTTTGTAGAGGATGGCGAGGTATTAGCTAAGTGTGAAACATGTTATAGAGGAGCATCATAAGGTATTACTAGTGAGAAATGTTATAGAGGCATCACTACAGGTATTAGCTAAGTGATGTAAATGTTATAGAGGAGCATCTACAGGTATTAGCTAAGTGATGTAAACATGTTAAGAGGAGCATCACTACAGGTATTACTAAGTGAGTAACATGTTATAGGGGAGCATCATACAGGTATTAGCTAAGTGATGTAACATGTTATAGAGGAGCATCACTACAGTATTAGCTAAGTGATGTAACATGTTATAAGGAGCATCACTACAGGTATTAGCTAATGATTAAAAGGTTATGAGAGCTCCTACAGTATAGTAAGTGATTAAAATTTTAAGGGCATAACTACAGTATAGCAAGTGATGTAAACGTTTGAGGGATCATACAGGTTTTAGCAAAGGATGTAACATTTAAGGCATCAGGTTTAGAAGTGATGTAACAGTAAGGCATCCTAGTATTAAGGATTAGTTAATTTAAACATATACGTTAATATCACTCGTGTGCATGGTCTAAGACTACTCTCACAGTATACTTGACTGCCAAAGACGGGGATAGCGGGTTTGATCCCAGTCGGGTGCACTGAGGGGGGTTCTTCCATAACGGTTTTTTCACTCTCCCTCTACACAAATGTGGGAACACTTCCTCTAAATTCAACTTTCTTAATTACCTAACACATTAGTGTAATTAGTACATAAGTGTACAGACCAAACGGGTAGTATATTTTTTTTTATATTATTAGCACCGCGTCTTACTACCCGTTCGGGTTATACGCACTTACGCTAATGTGTAATGGTAGGGTGATTGTGAGATGGAATGGAGAACCTACAGTTTAACGTGGAATCCGAACCACGGTGGAGGCCTGGCACTCCCCACATTCACAAGATGTCTTGTCAGAGGTGAAGGAAGGGTTTGGTAATCAGATAAATCTGTGCCGGGACCGAGGATTGAACCCCGGCCACCAGCATAGAAGTCTGACACCTTACCCTAGACCGCCAGGTTACCTGTGGATAGTAGGTATGCCCGTTGTCTCAGTAGGTCAAAAGATGCCTCCAGGCGCTATTTTATTTATATATCCTTCCGCTATCATTGTTTGAACTACTTTTTACAGCTTGGTTGAATAAAAAGTATTTTAAAACCTCAAAATAATATTTCCTCTCATTTTAATAACCACTCTGGCCTGACTCCTTAGTTCACTCAGTGGTTCGTTCATCTACTGTGCTAAGGGTCAAGAGTTTGAGTCCCAGTCTAGTCGGAGATTGTATTATTTGTAATGTTCTAGACTACTCTTCGCCCGGTGATCAATTGACGGCGAGGTGTTAAGTCCTTTCTAGAATTAATTTTGTTTCTAGATCATGTTCATAAGCTCACGTAAGATATCCAGGTAAAACGAATGTGTGTGTTGTGTTGGACAGGAGCAGCGACTCCGCGCGGCTGGACGATCGCCTCAGCCTCGAGCAGACGTCCAAGAACGACCCGAGTCGGGCGATGAGGCGATCCTTTCAAGGAGCGCCCAGAATCCGACGTCACAAACAGAACACCATGTGAGACGTACTTCTGCTGTACGAACAGACTTGGGCTGGGCTTCACCTTGCGATCATTCAACTTGTGTGATCATTCAACTTGTGTGATCGGGAGAGGGACACAACATGGCGGCCGATACACCAAACATTGAGAGCAACTAGTTATGGCTGGACCAAATATTTTTTATATAACTGTTTTGTAGCGTTATCCGTACTGTGCTGACCGAAAGCATTAATAATAATAATATTTAGCAACGCGTCTTACTACCCGTTCGGGTCATTAATAATATTTTAAACAAGTATCTATCTCATTAATGCGTTATCAGAATGGTTCATATACGGTCCTTTCGTGCTTAACCCGGATGAGAGATGAACCGAGAGTAAAATACCGAATGGTCACTTTTTTGGAAAAAAAATACCTATTTGATTTTTCAGAAGCAATCGTTGATTATAAAATACTCACAATGTATTATAAAATATATTTATTTTCAATATAGTAAATTATATCAAAAATTATTAAAAATTGTGTATGTATAAAGAATAATGTATTTTCAAATAATGGTATGTAAAGTAAGTAATTTACAAAAGAGATTTTAAAATATAGTATCGTCCACAAAATATTTGATTATAAATGCATTTTCCTAGTTATATATTAATTTAATATAAATTATTATATAATATATTGTTGCTTTTGGAGGAACTGAACATATTTTTCATTTAAAGAAATTATATTGTTTGTACATCGTATGGATATATTGTATTTTTATTATTAATTATTAACATATATGCTAATATATTTGCCATGCTTTATTGTTCTATATTATACATGCATTAATATGTTTTTTATAAACACCCATTTTAGATAATATTTAAACATCTGTTTTAATAGCGAGTAATGTTTTAAGTCAGCTCAGTGCGCAAAACTAAAGAGAAATGTTGTTGTGATGTATAAGATATTTTATTGAATTGTTAAAATTTGGATGACGCGCTGTGTAAAGAGATATTTTGTAAGTAATGCAACAAGATTCCTGAATCAAAGAAGCGGATTTTTCTGGTGAAAGTGCCTAAGTGTTTTAAAAAAAACTTCATTCATAACGAACATGGAATAGTCAATAAAAAAAACCTATACTCCATTAATTTGTTAGTTGAAGAACACAAAGACATGTGAAAGTTTTGTGATTATATAAAAAAAAAGTTTTTTGTATTTGAAATATTTATACAAAAAAGAAAAACTCTAAGAATACACTATTATGTAGCCTAAAAATATGAATTGTAATTATAATAATTAAACATATTTAATATGCACGCACATTTCCTGTGTATAATTATGTAATTTATTTTCTTATATGTGTGTATAAGCGATAAAGACATTTTTGTAAAAATAATCGGCAGTTGAAATATTTATTGAAGTTCACTGTGGCCTAATAAATATATAGATCAGTAAACCGGGGTTATTTTAATATACTTCACAGAATCGTTGGTTTTTATGTATTTAAACCACTTATTTCTGTTATTACTCATATCTTTATGCCAACGTTCTATAGAAGGAAACGTATTACTAATTACGTCCGTAGGTCACAAATGTATTCAGCTTAAGATAGTTTTGGCTTTCGCTAACAGTTAAAAATATACTTACAAAAATATTTCCATATTCATACACTTCGCATGTCATGTCCCTTTGAAATGGGATGTAATTTGACGTCACTTGTCAAAGGGACTACACTACATATTATCAAAGTGGATGAATATGGGAGTGTCTATACAAACTTTTAAAGTATAAAAAAAAGTTGCTGGGAATTACAATATATAAGTACAGGATCGTGCTCTTTTATATCCATTACTGTTTCCAGGGAGACCTTACGGTCTAGGGGTAAGGTCAGACTTCTGTGTTGGGGTCCGGGGTTCAATCCTCGGTCCCGGCACAGATTTATCTGATTACCAAACCCTTCCTTCGCCTCTGACAAGACATCTTGGTAATGTGGGGAGTGCCAGGCCTCCACCGTGGTTCGGATTCCACGTTAAACTGTAGGTCCTCCATTTCATCTCACTCACAATCACCCTACCATTACACATTAGCGTAAGTGCGTACAACCCGAACGGGTAGTAAGACGCGGTGATAATAATAATAACTGTTATTATCAACATGTGAAGAAAATTAAACTCTTATGTTTCTACTGAAACAATGTTATTTATTTTGGCCAAAAATACTTTGCCTTAAAAACTGCAAAAGCACTGACATTTCCTCGCGACCCTTCATCCCCCCCCCCTCCTCCTTAAATTTTTTGTTTGAGTTAACAGTCCGATGTTCATAGAAAGAGTCTAAGTCTATTCGACGGATATATATCTACTATCACGTGTTGAGACATGTTACAGCCGTCACTTCTGATGCATATTATCACTAACACCGCCTCTTACTACCCGTTCATGCTATATGCCTATGCACTAATTACACTAATGTGTAAGGGATAGGGAAGGGTGAATTTTAGAGAAAGTGTACTTGAATTTGCGTGAAGGGAGAGTGGAAAACCATTTAAGAAACAACCTCCTCGGTACACCCGACAGGTATCGAATCCAGATATCCCCGTCTTCGGCAGTCTAGCCTATTACGAGAGTAGCGCCTCAGACCATGTGACCACCGAAGTGGATTATTGAACAGTTAAATACTATTAATGTGTTCCACAAAAGATTCTTCCTGAGAAAATTGGTGTGTAGCCCCTTTACTAGATTTTTAATTTATTTGCGTCTTAATCTTCGTTCGAGCTCCCCGCTTTTAATTAAAGAATGAAATATGTAAAAAAGGAGACATTTAGATAGAACATAATGTTTTTCAAATGCCCTCCAGTGGCAGAAACGGCTAAGTAAAAGCAAGCCTTGATAGGATTACAACCCCGACCTCACTGAGCCATAGTAGACGACTTTAGTTTTTGCCTCACGTCCATCGCTGTGGGTTTTATCAGAAATAATAATAATATGAATACTATCTTCAGTGATTACTACTTGGTATTGATAAGATACCGTCTTGGTCCCAATGTGAAGTATCCGAGACTAGGCTACAGTAATATCCGCTCTAAACATGACAACTTGTGTTATAGTGTACATGTGAGTTCTCAAGGATAACATCACCAACATATGCAAACACACGTGTTTGAAGGAAATGGACGGCAGCTAAGGCGAGTACTACCTTTTAGGAGAACTACAACACACAATTGGATTATAGTAGGAAGAAATATTTCAAAAATACAAACATATTTTTACGGTCAACATATTCGTATTTTAGTTTGTTATTAGTATAATTGGACTTGATAGAACTAACTCCAAATGTGGATAGGGTTTAATGAGGTGGACTGGATAGAACTAGCTCAAAATATGGATAGGGTGTGATAAGGTGGACTGAATAGAACTAGCTCAAAATAGGGATAGGTTGTGTACTCTTTTAAGCTCGGCAATGAACTTTCAAGCTCCTGATGCCACAGAGTATATATACTCATATATATATATGAGTATATATACTCATTATATATATATATATATATATTATATATATAGTAAACGTAAATATATATATACGATGGAAAATAATCCATAATTCAAGTAATGAAGCAAAATTTCACTAATCTATTTTGACAAAAAAAGTTTTTGAGATGTGTAAAAACTGAAAGTGTATTTTATTGTTATTTGATTCCCTTCCATCGCCCAAATAAAAAAATATCCTAGAGGGACAGGGAAATGAAGGTGAAATGTAAGCCCCTGCACACTCCTAGATACAGCCCGCCAAGCCCTTGTGCTGAGAACTAACCTCCATTGTTACATTGATGTGTTCAACAATGCTCGGATGTGTTAATGTTTTCTGCTAATAGGTGACGCCACTGTCAACAATGCGAGTGCTTTGTTGTATTTGTCACGCATCTTTCTGCAGCAACATCGCAGCCATCACAGTTGTAAATATTTTCGTGATGAGGAGAAAAGAGGAGTTGAGGAAGCAGGTAAGTAGCGATTGGTGTGTTCTAGTCTAGCGGAAGTAACCAGACAACATTTCATTCACCCGCTGAGGGCCAATCAGTTGCCCGGGTCGAAATAACCGAGAGTTACTCTTGCCCTGCTAGACTTTTCTAGTTGTTTACTTGTGTCGAGTACCTTCATCTTGGAATATAACTGCTAGAAATTGTAAGTCGCATTATGTTCTTAACACCATTTATTGTAGCACATTGCCATTTTGATGCATTGGACTTATATATTGTTATTGATGGTTGAAATCTCCAAGTTTAGTTTGTACTTGAAGGTTAGGTAGTCGGTACAATTGCAAATAGTGGCTGAAAGTCACTAATGTCAACATATTTTGAAATAATTATGTGCTTAGTTATATGATATTTTAAATACAAATCTCCTCCGCACAAATGATGGTACATTTTCTCTTAATTACACCTTCTTCATTCCTATATCATTAGAGTTATTTAAATTAGTATACTACGGATGGACAAAAGATATGAAGATAAAATATATTACTACGGGTATTTAATGCTGGCTTTCTGAACTAGTTGATTGTATTACACGCAAATTACAATAATATATCAACCCACTTCGGTGTCCACATGGTCTAAGGCGCTACTCTTGCAATAAACTAGACTGCCGATGACGGGGAGATAATTGTTTGATTGATTCCGGTCATGTGTATTGAGGTTTTATCCCCCAAAATGATTTCCCACGCTCTCTCCACGCTGATTCAGGTATTCCTCTAAATTCAACCCTCTTCCAAATGGGTAGTAAGGCGCGGTGCGAACCAATAAAAGAGTGAAGGCAGACTACCCTAACAGCTGTGGATGACCCCATCAGATTCCTTTCCGGGGAAAGGGCAAACCAATACTGTTTGCTATTTATAAACATTGTGTTTCATTTTCATTCTTTATTTCCACTTCTATCCTTGCGTGTCTTCAGCACAGATAATAAATATAAAATAATGTCAAGTCAAAATGAAAGATAAATATTTTATTGAAAACATTTGAGATTTTATAGCGCTGTCATTTTCAAAGGTGGTTTCACGCCACAGGGGGAGGGGTGTTATTTTGACTCTTAACCAAAATGGAATACTAATTATAGCCCTATTTTCTTGCAAATAACGTTTTGTAATATCCCCTCACCAACCAGAGCGATACTAATAGGAGGTTGGTGTAAGATAATCGGGTTAGTGTTCTTCCTGAAAGGAGACTTGTGTTTGATGTGTCATTGCTGGTGCACCCAGGGAGAGAAGGGTAAGAAAGAGGCCAGTCGACGCAAGGCTGAAAAGAAGGATTTCGACCATGACTACCCAACCTCAGGGAAGAAGAGTGTGTTCGCCTTCCTGGCTCCTCCCAAGAAAGAGAAACGTGAGTTTGAATCTTGAATGGCACCAAAATGTTTGTGCCTTGCTTTGTTTAAATTCCTCGTGATCCCCGTCAGAGGGTTGGACATGTCCGGCAAACGAGGGACGTCGGGTCCCCGGACCCCAAATTTATTATATCAGTAGAATATCCTCTACCACATTGCTGCGAAATATAATTTATTTTGTTGCTCTTGTTACAATTTAAAGGAAATATTGTAAATATATTCGCCAAAAATAATATAAAATGGAATGATATATTTGAGGTATGTTTTAAGGGTGTTCGCTAACTGTGACGTCACGGAAAATTAAGACAGGATTTATCATTGTTAGGTAATAAATTTACATTTTATTCGGCGAGTTTTGAAGATAAAACACTGAGACAAAAAGCATAAATTATTAAATATAACTAAAGATTGGGTTATAGCGCCACGAAATTATTATTTTTACCTTGAAGTAGTTTTTTTGTTAACGTATTTTTTATAAATCGTCTACAACTGAGGTTATTTATTTATTTACGAAATTATTGTCCTGTAGGAGTTTAAAAAAATCCAATGTTGTCTAGACGTAAATATTATAGTGAGTGTGCATATTCGTCAGAGGAAAAGGGGAAGTGCTATCAGTAGATAAACAATATACCTCTCAGGGTGAACTTCTCATTTTCAATCTCTCTCTTTCTATTTCGTACATTAGGATCTAAGTGTGTTAGAGCTTACTGCTTAGACTGCTTAGTTGAGTCAAGTTAAGATGCAACCCGCCTCGCAGATAGCCTCGAAATCTCCACGTAGTCAACGTAGTTAATTTTCTGACTATGTATGTACAATTATCTCCTGAGACTTTCCGACACCCGTTTGCTTGTATCCACTTTGGGGCTTTATCTGGTTTCCCATAAAGTACAGGTGCTGTACTGGGGACTGTACAGGCTTAAAGCCAGTTATATATATAAGGTGACCTGGGTGTCTAGGGGGTCAGGTTTCAGACTTCTGTGTTGGGGGGTCCGGGGTTCAATCCTCGGTCGCGGCACAGATTTATCTGATTACCAAACCCTTCCTTCACCTCTGACAAGACGTGTATTAATCACAACTTGTGAATGTGGGGAATGCCAGGCCTACACCGTGGTTCGGATCCCACGTTAAACTGTAGGTCCTTCATTTCATCTCACAATCACCCTAACATTACATATTAGCGTAAGTGCGTATAACCCGAACGGGTAGTAAGACGCGGTGATAATAATAATAATAATAATAATAATAATAATGAATTTCTCGTAAATATAAGCGAGGAAGATACTGATGAAACCTGATTGGGGCGTTTTCCAAAATATTGTTTTGTGTAATTTCCCCAGTGGAGTACAAGATCGGCCGTACCTCTGAAAGGATGACTTGTCCCAACTGTGGGTGCGCCATCAAGACTAACACCAAACACACCATGACCATGGGTACATACGTGGCGACCATCCTACTGATTCCTCTCATGTGAGTACTCTGTCTACCAGTGTAACACACATGCTACCTGTATCTCTCATGTGAGTACCCCGAGATGCAAGGACAAAGCTACTAGTCCTGTCCTGTTGCAGGCTCTGCTGGGTGCCGATGACCATGAAGAAGTTCCAGAACGTTCGCCATTACTGCCCTGTCTGCGAGGCCTTCTTGGGGGTATGCCCCCCTGGCAAGAATCTGGACGTACGTGTGGTCTATTCTGACGATAGTGGAGAGTAAGCGACCATCCAGTGGTCTCTACTACTGGCGTCTCACAGCTATGGTGGAGCTTAGTGACCATCCAGTGGTCTCTACTACTGGCGTCTCACAGTTGTAGCGTCCAAACCACCAGTCTCCGGGGAGTCTGATGACAGGAGCGATGCATGACAGCAATAATAGACAACTTCAGCCAAGAGCTCTCAGAACAACCGAACTCAATTGAAACGTAAGTGAATACGTACATTATTTTATTTATTTCAACCACAAACATTTTTAAAGATTTATCTTCAGTCCTTCCCATCATGAATGTTATTGTCATAGATGTTATCGTAGTTCAATGAGGACCGCATGAGATGTAGTTTGTTAAACACACATTGGTGGACACGTGGTCTACATGTCAGGCTCATCTTGTCCGGTTTGGACAAATACTGGCTGGTTGTTTTCAGGGGGCTGTTCTCCCTTCACGTGAATGAGGGTGTATTTACTCATCCCTACCTCATTAGTGTATTTAATATGAGTATGGGCTGTAATAGCATCTTCCTCAGGAAGTATAGTATGTAGTAGTAGTAGTAGTAGAGTAGTAGTAGTAAGTAGTAGTAGTAGTAGTAGTAGTAGTAGTAATTAAAGTGCTGTAAATATGTGCTGCTGGTTTTACTTTTATTTGTGCTCTATTATTTTCCTGATTATCATTTTATTTAATACAAATCATCAAATATATTAGAGATTCTTGTGCTCAAACTTTGACATATTTTTTTTCTGGAAAGTATAATTTAATGTAAAGTTCCGAGGTTGTAAATGAATAATAGTTTGCATGCCATCTTTTCTAGAGTCGATCATCTTCTCATCTCGCCGCTCAGCCGTCTGAAAGAGCCTTTGGTGACGTCGAGAAGGCCATGCGTGAACTTCCGGTAGCTGAGACTCAGGTTCAACCTCTCCCTCCGCGACTCAAACCAACACCTACAACACCCACCACATGGCTGCACCTTAAGTTATATTACAAACACCACTTGGAGCTATTGTCCCCCACACATGAACTCCTTCACAGGTGACCTCGTAGACTCGTATGGGACATTTCAAACGTCTCTCGGATCTTTAAGAGAACTCTTGACCGACCTCCGGTAGCACAGTTCAGTTTCCGAACAAGTTCGACGATAAATCCCTCTTCCCCCGCAATCCCCGCTGGACAAGTCCCCGTCTCATTTGTCAAGGAAACAAACTTCCGGTCTCCAAAGATCAAGAGGACATTATCCATGTAAGCGACATTCTGGCAGGACGCTGACAAGGGGTCACTGCAATATTATCTTATTCTGTATCTGACGAAAGTTAAAAATTAATATAATTTCCTTTAAACAGAAATGTGTTTTATTTATCATCATCAACAACAACTGTTTCCAGTCCGTGCCCGGGTCAGTTTAGTAAACTGCCTCCATCTTTCTCTATCCTTCCACCATTCTTTCTCTTTTAATTGTTTCCATTCTTCTCCTCTCACTTACATACTTGCTATTATCTTCTCCACCCATCTCCTTCTCCATCCTCATTACATGTCCATACCATCTCAGTCTTGCTTCCTCTACTATCTCATGTACTCCAACATCCTCATTACATGTCCATACCATCTCAGTCTTGCTTCCTCTACTATCTCATGTACTCCAACATCCTCATTACATGTCCATACCATCTCAGTCTTGCTTCCTCTACTATCTCATGTACTCCAACATCCTCATTACATGTCCATACCATCTCAGTCTTGCTTCCTCTACTATCTCATGTACTCCAACATCCTCATTACATGTCCATACCATCTCAGTCTTGCTTCCTCTACTATCTCATGTACTCCAACATCATCATTACATGTCCATACCATCTCAGTCTTGCTTCCTCTACTATCTCATGTACTCCAACATCCTCATTACATGTCCATACCATCTCAGTCTTGCTTCCTCTACTATCTCATGTACTCCAACATCCTCATTACATGTCCATACCATCTCAGTCTTGCTTCCTCTACTATCTCATGTACTCCAACATCCTCATTACATGTCCATACCATCTCAGTCTTGCTTCCTCTACTATCTCATGTACTCCAACATCCTCATTACATGTCCATACCATCTCAGTCTGGCTTCCTCTACTATCTCATGTACTCCAACATCCTCATTACATGTCCATACCATCTCAGTCTTGCTTCCTCTACTATCTCATGTACTCCAACATCCTCATTACATGTCCATACCATCTCAGTCTTGCTTCCTCTACTATCTCATGTACTCCAACATCCTCATTACATGTCCATACCATCTCAGTCTTGCTTCCTCTACTATCTCATGTACTCCAACATCCTCATTACATGTCCATACCATCTCAGTCTTGCTTCCTCTACTATCTCATTTACTCCAACATCCTCATTACATGTCCATACCATCTCATTCTTGCTTCCTCTACTATCTCATGTACTACAACATCCTCATTACATGTCCATACCATCTCAGTCTTGCTTCCTCTACTATCTCATGTACTCCAACATCCTCATTACATGTCCATACCATCTCAGTCTTGCTTCCTCTACTATCTCATGTACTCCAACATCCTCATTACATGTCCATACCATCTCAGTCTTGCTTCCTCTACTATCTCATGTACTCCAACATCCTCATTACATGTCCATACCATCTCAGTCTTGCTTCCTCTACTATCTCATGTACTCCAACATCCTCATTACATGTCCATACCATCTCAGTCTGGCTTCCTCTACTATCTCATGTACTCCAACATCCTCATTACATGTCCATACCATCTCAGTCTTGCTTCCTCTACTATCTCATGTACTCCAACATCCTCATTACATGTCCATACCATCTCAGTCTTGCTTCCTCTACTATCTCATGTACTCCAACATCCTCATTACATGTCCATACCATCTCAGTCTTGCTTCCTCTACTATCTCATGTACTCCAACATCCTCATTACATGTCCATACCATCTCATTCTTGCTTCCTCTACTATCTCATGTACTCCAACATCCTCATTACATGTCCATACCATCTCAGTCTTGCTTCCTCTACTATCTCATTTACTCCAACATCCTCATTACATGTCCATACCATCTCATTCTTGCTTCCTCTACTATCTCATGTACTCCAACATCCTCATTACATGTCCATACCATCTCAGTCTTGCTTCCTCTACTATCTCATGTACTCCAACATCCTCATTACATGTCCATACCATCTCAGTCTTGCTTCCTCTACTATCTCATGTACTCCAACATCCTCATTACATGTCCATACCATCTCAGTCTTGCTTCCTCTACTATCTCATGTACTCCAACATCCTCATTACATGTCCATACCATCTCAGTCTTGCTTCCTCTACTATCTCATGTACTCCAACATCCTCATTACATGTCCATACCATCTCAGTCTTGCTTCCTCTACTATCTCATGTACTCCAACATCCTCATTACATGTCCATACCATCTCAGTCTTGCTTCCTCTACTATCTCATGTACTCCAACATCCTCATTACATGTCCATACCATCTCAGTCTTGCTTCCTCTACTATCTCATGTACTCCTGAACTCCTGAACCAGCCTGTTCAAATAATGAAAGCCAATCCCTACTGACACTATTATATATCAGTAGGTATGAACGAGACCTTTGCTCAACGAATGTTAATACACCTTTGAAAGAGTTGAGAGTATTTTCCTGTGCTGAGATTTCCATCTTTCTCGCTTAATATATTCTATTATTCAAGCTATCACTAGGTCGCGGCACAACCAAATAATAATATAAACATTTGTCAGTCTGATGGGAAATATCATAACCATAAATTGAAATTTCTTGTTTTTGTTTAAATATTATGTTTACAAAACAAACAGGAAGTGCAGCAACTATTTTTAAAACTAACCAACATTAACTTACACTCTACTCACATATTAACTTACACTCTACTCACATATTAACTTACACTCTACTCACATATTAACTTACACTCTACTCACATATTAACTTACACTCTACTCACATATTAACTTACACTCTACTCACATATTAACTTACACTCTACTCACATATTAACGTATTTTTACCGGTGGAAAGTATAAATATACAAAATCTTAAAACGTCAATCCAAATGAAAACGTGTAAGATCAAATTAATGGTGGGAGGAAGAACCTTTGTTTGCCAAACCTTTTATCGTGACATTCTCTCTAATAAAGAAAGGTGAGGGGGAGGAATAAAGAAGTGAAGGTGTCTTGTTGAGAGAACTTGTGTGTTTCTTCAAAATCTGTGTCCTAGTTTAAAATTAATAAATGCTCAAAGTGCCCGCGTGGGGTCCTGGGAATTGCACGCAGGCGAATACATATATGTGTTTTAACACCGCGTCTTACTACCCGCTCAGTTTATACGCTTGTGTAATAATCAAGCTGGGGGTTTTATGGATTAGGAAGGCTATATTTGGAAGAAGTGTACCCAAATTTCCATATAGGAAGAGTGTAAATCAATTTTGGAATAAACCATCTTCAATATACTCAGGGCTATATATCCCTGCAATACACCCACCAAGATTCGAACCTCGCTCTCCCCGTTATCAGCAGTCTAGTCTACTGCGAGAGTAGCGCTTGAGACGATGCGGCCACCGAAGAGGATCATGGGTATATTTTATTATTTTACAAATTAAACTAACATGGGAGGATGTGGGCAGCAAATTAAACTGTGGACATAAATTTAATAAATAAGTGAATATAATTTTATCTGCAATTGTAAAATATATATTTAAACTAAACGCCATGATGTAGGCCCGTAACCAAATTTGTAGTAGTCAAATGATTGTAGTAGTCAGATGATTGTAGTAGTCAGATGATTGTAGTAGTCAGATGATTGTAGTAGTCAGATGATTGTAGTAGTCAGATGATTGTAGTAGTCGGGATGTTTTAATATGTAGTCAGATGTTTTGTGCTGTAAGCAAACAGCTAAAAGAATTCTTCGTGTCTGCAAAATAAACTAACGTTTGTAATTAATAATAGTTACGGATAATGGACGAGGCTTACGGATGCGGATAGTTATATCCCAAATGCGGAGGTTACGGAAGATCCGCTTATCATGTAATATTTGTACACAGTGTATCCAATTAGCGAAATAAAAACCAAAAGTTAGTAGCTCATTTATGATCATGATACTTTTCAACTAAATTAAATATTATTATTATTATTATTATTATTATCATTATTATTATTATTAGCACCGCGTCTTACTACCCGTTCGGGCTATACGCACTTACGCTAATGTGTAATGGTAGGGTGATTGTGAGATGAAATGAAGGACCTACAGTTTAACGTGGGATCCGAACCACGGTGGCGGCCTGGCATTCCCCACATTACCAAGATGTCTTGTCAGAGGTGAAGGAAGGGTTTGGAAATCAGATAAATGTGTGCTGGGACCGAGGATTGAACCCCGGCCGCCAGCACAGAAGTCTGACACCTTACCCCTAGACCACCAGGTCACCCCTAACTTAAATAATAAAATTATTTAATTTAAAAGAGTGTTACAGCGCTTGTGGTGCCCGTGGACTTAACTAATAAGCAACGGAACCTAAAATAAGATGTGGTACAGTCAAAACTAACGATTTGTTAATGTTTAGTTGTTTTTTGTCACTGCGTCTTACTACCCGTTCTGGCTGTGCGCATAAGTGGGCCTACTAACTATGCTAGGTTAGGTTGAGGAAAGACCAGACTATTTAAAAATGTTTTGTGATCCACTCGGAAACGAACTGTGGGGCCACAGCTGACCTGCGAAGAACTCGTGTCTTACTGGGGATTCACACGTTCGCTGAAAAACTAGCGCAGAACAGAAACGGGGTCACGTGACGAGCTCTAAGCCAATCATAAGATTTCCTCTTAATTGGTGCGAGCTGTTCTGCTGAAGTTCAACTCATCTCTACTTCGTCCGCTCTGCTCAAGATGTTCGGCACAGGAGAACCAATCAAATATCAGAACCAACCATCTCACATCAGTGCGCATGCGCTGTAGAGCTAGAAGCGAGCAGACAGCTCCGTTGTCCGTTGTGAGGAGATTTGTAATAACCCGTTAATGTAAAGCTTGTATTGATGTATTGTATTGAGCCCCGACACAGCGTTATAATTTGAAAACATACATCGGGAGAATGATCTAGAATATATGTTTGTTTACTAGGAGATAAAACATGTTGATAATCAGCTGTTTAAAGTTAGTGTTGCAATGCATCATGGGTCAACTTAAAGTGTGAATTACTGCGCAGATTTTGATATATTTTTTTTCGGCGAGCGTGTGAACCAAGTTTTAAACGATGTGAGATATATAAAAAACAAAATCAAGATTTGGAGATATTTGTGATATGTTTGTTTACAGTAGTGGATACCTGAATGGTTTATTAGTTTTAGTATAATCAAATGGAACAACATTTACCAATATGGCTGACATGGTGAGAACTCAAGAGGTAAGACTAGTTAGTATCTAGGAAGTTTATTTTTCTTATGAAAACGGAGCTGTTAATTTATTGACAATTATGAGTATTATTGGACCTCTAGCAGCTGTTGTGAACTGACAGTCACAATAAAATAAAAATGTTAAGATTGAGATAAAAATAAATTAAAGAGGAGTTGATAAAAAGGACAACACACTGTCATAAAAAATACTTAAATATCGGCTGAGCCATCGAAGTAAGAGAGTAAGTACAAAAAGTTCTTAATAATCTCAATAGGAAGCGCAACACTCAACAAAATCGAAACAGGGACTTTTAAAATCAGGACATGTCATGGCATGACTGTTCCTATTCAGGTGAATACAGCCATCTTGAGTCAAATCTATTTTCCAAATATTTTTAATAATACTGTCACTTTTGATAAAAATGATTACTGCAAACTTTGCCACTAGAATACAGTACTATCAACAATATCACCTCCACCACGCACGAGAATTGGTGGAGCTTAACTTTGTTATAAGTGTAAATATATCGTTAAATATTTTTAATAAGCAAATAATAATACAAATAGAAGCAAGACCGTAGTCAGGGGGAGGGGGAGGGGGTGGTGGGTTCAAACCCCCCTCCCAAAAACTTATGGTCAACCTCAAACAATATCAAACTTAAGATACGAGTACAAATTAGGGGGCGATGCTACCATATAAAAGCACTACAAATAGCTTATAGAGATGTTTAACAATAACTCGTGGGTACTTACTACACCCCTGGGTTCGGGTATAAAAGGTGTGTTTAAAAGCTACTCTATCTCTGAAAGATTAGGAACCAAAGATAATGAGAGATAAGTGAGGCTAGGTATTCCATGGAACGCCGTGATGCGTCAAAGTAAATGCTCTCCAGTTTTGATCAAACACTTTATTCACGATAAGAGATAACAGAGGGATTATATAACATTACAGTCTTTCCACTAATAAGACTATAAAAACTAATTTTTCAGTAAAATGTAATTTTAATAGGAATAATCTGATCTGACAGATATAAAAGTGACTAGACCATCTTTCCCGTATCCATACGTCAAGTCATGTGAACTGAAGCTGTCACTTTTTGGTTAGATATTATCAAGGGCTATAAAATAACGCTGGTAAAAAGGTAATAATTTTATTACAGACAAAATATGTCTGCAATTTCTAAAAAAAAAAAAAACCTTTTCCCATCAAAACTGAACTAGATCTTCTTTTGTTGTTTGATGGAGTAGAGTTAGTTATTTTAATAAAACGTAAAAATAAAAACTCACACAGGGGGCTACGTGGTCTAAGTTTACTGAGTGGTATTGGGTTTGTCAATATACTACCCCCCCCCCCCCCCCCCCCCAAAGAAACACACCAACAACGTATTTTCAGTGGTTTCATGGCCTATTTTTAGTCTAACTTGAGCAAAATATTGTAAAATCAGGCCTATGACAAAGATGAGGTTTTTTTTTTGGGGGGGGGGGGTTAAGACCACTCATAGGGTTGGGGACTAGTTAAATATTCGTTTCTGTGGTCTAATGGTCAGAGCTCCTGGCTACAGATTCAGAGGTCCCGGGTTTAATCTCCAACGCTTGCAGAGTTTATCAGTGACGCAGTG
Source organism: Timema cristinae (assembly GCA_039000515.1). Lineage (NCBI taxonomy): Eukaryota > Metazoa > Arthropoda > Insecta > Phasmatodea > Timematidae > Timema > Timema cristinae. The sequence goes on along the minus strand of JBCFYV010003508.1, from coordinate 49,700,640 downwards.
GAGTCTGTAACAGAGTCAAACTCAGTCCCGTGAGGCCAAATCAGGAGATACTTGAATATATACATAGCAGCTACAGTCTAGAAAACTGAGATTAACGGCCAATGTGCTGACAACATGACACCCTCTAGCCGCAGAAGTTAGTGCCAACTTTGCGAAAAGATGTTGGCTGCTCGGTTGGGGCGACTCGATTGTGGCCTAATGCCATGGGGTTTTCCTTCATTACTTAGGCCAGCAGCTTCTTACAGCCTTATATAACTATTCGTAACACCAATTAGCTGTTTTTAAATCATAATTGCTTCAGGTGTCATAAAAATAACCTCCATCGCTGTTTCCAACCTTGGGTCAGTTTTTTATTCAAGCCATATATTTTCCACTACCGGCTGGCTAGGCCTGTCGTACCTTCGTATGTCTTATAATATAACTTAGACTAGGACAGGCACAACATCCAGTCCCCAGCCGTTAATTCATCACTGTAAACCCACATTTCACCAATGATACATGTTTCGGCCCTGCCCGGGACCCTTAGCTCAGTAGACAGACACGCTGCCCGCTGGGTTGAGGTGTCGGATAAGTTGAATCAAATGTTAGAAACACTCCTTACATCTCCTAGAGGACTTCCCCCAGCAGGTAGGACACCCCCCCTGCAATAAATTATGTGGGCAGACCTGTGTCAACAATTTGTCCAATGCTATAGCATCGCGTCTTACTACCCGTTCATGTTATACGCTAATGTAGTAGCTACGTTAATTGATTTTAGGCACTAAGAATGTTATATTAATAGGAAATGTACCCGCATTTGCATGGAGGGAGAGTGTAGAACCCACCTCTAGTACATTCGACCTAGACTCGTCATCGACAATCACATTGTCAGAAGTTGGCGAGGAGAAAACAAAACTATTAATATATTATATAATGCATACACTGTACATGTACAAAGATTTGTCCAATATAGATCAATATTACATAATATATTTAGCGTGTATTTTCTAAACCAAGTCAATTCTAGTCCGGGCACGTATTTCAGTCCCTCAGATGTAAAACAGTAAACTCCAATTTCACATGTACATTATACCGGGACTCCAACAAAGAATATACAAACTACATACATTCATTAGTTTGGAAGTTACGAGAAAAACTAACAAACAGCAGGAGAGTATTTTGGCCTCTTGGGATATTTTACTGTGCACCCTTTTATACCACCCCTTTGGGCTCTCTGAATATCTAAACTAATAGGGTACAGATGAGGAAATGTACACACATTCGAGTGTAAAGAGAGGGGAAAACCGTTAATAGAGAGAGAAATACTTAGTGCACACCTACTCTCTGGAATTAAATATATATTCTAGCGATTGCGTTTAACAACGGCTTAGTACAAAAATAGGGATGAGGAAGGCTCTTAAGACCCTAGGTAAAGTGAGCCCGCATTAGCTATAAGAGGAGATAGACAAAACCACAATGGTTATAATAAATGTGTAAAATCACCCCTTAGACATCTGGCTGAGATACGAACCTAAGCTTACCAGACACCGAGACTGTGTGATCACTAGTGCAAGTATTTAATCTAGTAATCACGGAAAGTAGTGTCTGCTGTTGCCTGGAATGTAGGTGACCTGTTATATCTCCCTGTTACATCCTTCTAATTGCTGGGCGTTGTCCCAGAACACGCGGTAGACAGGGCATTCGTTAATGAAGAGCAACACACACACACACACACACTGACACACTGGAATAAAGGTTGTGAATTATAACACACCCTATTTACACTAGCACAATAACTAGAGGAACAATAATATTATTCTTGAGATGGTCCCTATTTGAGCTAGTTCTATCCAGTCCACCTCATTACACTCTATATATTTCAGGTTCATTCTAATGTTATCCTCCCACCTGTGTCTAGTTGTTCCTAGTGGGTTTACCAGACAGTACCTGATCAAGGTTCTAGAATCTCCCATTCACGCTGCATGTTCTGTCCACTGCAATCTACGAGACTTGATTATCCTAGCATTGTCTTGTGATGAGTACACGGTTTGTGGAGTTTTACATTCCTGAACATCAGACTAGATTTCAACTAATTACTGACCGAGTAATAGCAGGCATTCCAGTCTAATAGGGGACTATTGTTCCTACTCTGTTGTGAAACCAATAACTAACCTTGGTCGATAGAGCTTTTCTCTATTGATCTGAATGGTGCCAAGGTCATTTCCCGGCTGGGTCGAAATATTTGTCGTGGATTTATTATTATTATTAGCACCGCGTCTTACTACCCGTTCGGGTTATACGCACTTACGCTAATGTGTAATGGTAGGTGATTGTGAGATGAAATGAAGGACCTACAGTTTAACGTGGAATCCGAACCACGGTGGAGGCCTGGCATTCCCCACATTCACAAGATGTCTTGTCAGAGGTGAAGGAAGGGTTTGGTAATCAGATAAATCTGTGTCGGGACCGAGGATTGAACCCCGGCCGCCAGCACAGAGGTCTGACACCTTACCCCTAGACCGCCAGGTAACCCTGTGTTAGTAACGGAATTAAATGTGACAGGTCTGTGCGGGTAGTATGAGGTGATATCGTCATTCATTACGCTAATGAAGTAGTAATTAGGAAGGTATATTGTAGCTTAAATGTTTCCGCATTTGTGTAAGTGCGATTAAGAATACATTTAGTTAAAACCCCCAGGCAGGGAGGTAAACACTGACCTCCCCTTCACCTACAACCGCCCTCTGTCAAGTAAATAAGAAAGAGGTTAAATAAAACTATGAAGCTCTCTATCTAGAAGTA
>JBCFYV010003508.1:49517610-49697762 GCA_039000515.1 Timema cristinae | reverse complement strand
GGACTTCGTTTTACATGAAGAATTTTTATACAAAAATCGATATTTTTTTGAATTATTTTGAATGTTTGTTAGTGTGTCCGGCAATTTGGTAGTATTGAAGTGCACGAGACAACATTTAAATTACACTTTTCTATCGGATCATGTTTTTGATTTTTTTAATGTTTATGTTTACCATATATGTTGGCTACAGAAGAGCCGTAACAACTTAGTTTTTTATTCGATCAAAACATTTAAGCTTTCTTTAAGTAGGTAATTCCAGGGCCTTCCTTATAGTTGGGGAATTTTTATATGAAAAATCAATAGTTTTAGAGTTATTTTGAATAATCGTGATTTTTCCACCAATCTTGTAATATTGAAGTGCATAAGAGACCATCTAATCTCCTATCTTTTCGGGTCTTGTGAACTTTTTTAATGTATGTAAATCCGAGCCCTTCCTTTTATTATATATGTGGATTACATAAAAACCCACAAAAGCTAAATTTTTTATCCGATCGTAACATGTGAAATCTCATTTAGTGGTAATTCTAAGGCCTTCCCATTACTTGGGAAATTTTTATATGAAAAATTGATATTTTTTGAGTTATTTTGAATATTTGTGATGTGTCTGGCAATTTTGTGGGACTGCACAAGACACCATATAATCTTTATAATTATCGAGTCTTGTTAATTCTTTTATGTACGTAAATCCGAGCCCTTCATTTTACCATGTATGTTGACAACGAAGAGCCAGTGAAGCTAAATTTTTTATCCGATCGTAACATGTAATCTCTTTTTAAGTAGGTTATTCCAGGGACTTCGTTTTAGATAAGGAATTTTTATATGAAAAATCGATATTTTTAGAGTTATTTTGAATGTTTGTGTAGTGTGTCCGGCAATTTGGTAGTATTGAAGTGCACGAGACATTATTTAAATTACACTTTTCTATCGGATCATGTTTTGTGATTTTTTTTAATGTTTATGTTTACCATATATGTTGGCTACAGAAGAGCCGGTAACAACTTAGTTTTTTATTCGATCAAAACATTTAAGCTTTCTTTAAGTAGGTAATTCCAGGGCCTTCCTTATAGTTGGGGAATTTTTATATGAAAAATCAATAGTTTTAGAGTTATTTTGAATAATCGTGATTTTTCCACCAATCTTGTAATATTGAAGTGCATAAGAGACCATCTAATCTCCTATCTTTTCGGGTCTTGTGAACTTTTTTAATGTATGTAAATCCGAGCCCTTCCTTTTTATATATTGTGATTACATAAAAACCCATAAAAGCTAAATTTTTTATCCGATCGTAACATGTGAAATCTCATTTAGTGTGTAATTCTAAGGCCTTCCCATTACTTGGGAAATTTTTATATGAAAAATTGATATTTTTTGAGTTATTTTGAATATTTGTGATGTGTCTGGCAATTTTGTGGGACTGCACAAGACACCATATAATCTTTTATATTATCGAGTCTTGTTGAATTCTTTTATGTACGTAAATCAGAGCACTTCATTTTACCATGTATGTTGATACGGAAGAGCCAGTGAAGCTAAATTTTTTATCCGATCGTAACATGTAATCTCTTTTTAAGTAGGTTATTCCAGGGACTTCGTTTTAGATAAGGAATTTTTATATGAAAAATCGATATTTTTAGAGTTATTTTGAATGTTTGTGTAGTGTGTCCGGCAATTTGGTAGTATTGAAGTGCACGAGACACATTTAAATTACACTTTTCTATCGGATCATGTTTTGTGATTTTTTTAATGTTTATGTTTACCATATATGTTGGCTACAGAAGAGCCGGTAACAACTTAGTTTTTTATTCGATCAAAACATTTAAGCTTTCTTTAAGTAGGTAATTCCAGGGCCTTCCAGGGCCTTCCTTATAGTTGGGAATTTTATATGAAAAATCAATAGTTTTAGAGTTATTTTGAATATCGTGATTTTTCCACCAATCTTGTAATATTGAAGTGCATAAGAGACCATCTAATCTCCTATCTTTTCGGGTCTTGTGAACTTTTTTAATGTATGTAAATCCGAGCCTTCCTTTTATTATATATGTGGATTACATAAAAACCACAAAAGCTAAATTTTTTATCCGATCGTAACATGTGAAATCTCATTTAGTGTGGGAATTCTAAGGCCTTCCCATTACTTGGGAAATTTTTATATGAAAAATTGATATTTTTGAGTTATTTTGAATATTTGTGATGTGTCTGGCAATTTTGTGGGACTGCACAAGACACCATATAATCTTTTATATTATCGAGTCTTGTGAATTTTTTATGTACGTAAATCAGAGCCCTTCATTTTACCATGTATGTTGACTACGGAAAGCCAGTGAAGCTAAATTTTTTATCGATCGTAACATGTAATTCTTTTTAAGTAGGTTATTCCAGGGACTTCGTTTTACATAAGGAATTTTTATATGAAAAATCGATATTTTTAGAGTTATTTTGAATGTTTGTGTAGTGTGTCCGGCAATTTGGTAGTATTGAAGTGCACGAGACATAATTTAAATTACACTTTTCTATCGGATCATGTTTTGTGATTTTTTTTAATGTTTATGTTTACCATATATGTTGGCTACAGAAGAGCCGGTAACAACTTAGTTTTTTATTCGATCAAAACATTTAAGCTTTCTTTAAGTAGGTAATTCCAGGGCCCCTTATAGTTGGGGAATTTTTATATAAAAATCAATAGTTTAGAGTTATTTTGAATATTCGTGATTTTTCCACCAATCTTGTAATATTGAAGTGCATAAGAGACCATCTAATCTCCTATCTTTTCGGGTCTTGTGAACTTTTTTAATGTATGTAAATCCGAGCTCTTCCTTTTATTATATATGTGGATTACATAAAAACCCACAAAAGCTAAATTTTTTATCCGATCGTAACATGTGAAATTCATTTAGTGGGTAATTCTAAGGCCTTCCCATTACTTGGGAAATTTTTATATGAAAAATTGATATTTTTTAGAGTTATTTTGAATATTTGTGATGTGTCTGGCAATTTTGTGGGACTGCACAAGACACCATATAATCTTTTATATTATCGAGTCTTGTGAATTTTTTATGTACGTAAATCCGAGCCTTCATTTTACCATGTATGTTGACTACGGAAAAGCCAGTGAAGCTAAATTTTTCTATCTGATCGTAACATGTAATCTCTTTTTAAGTAGGTTATTCCAGGGACTTCGTTTTAGATAAGGAATTTTTATATGAAAAATCGATATTTTTAGAGTTATTTTGAATGTTTGTGTAGTGTGTCCGGCAATTTGGTAGTATTTAAGTGCACGAGACAACATTTAAATTACACTTTTCTATCGGATCATGTTTTGTGATTTTTTTAATGTTTATGTTTACCATTTATGTTGGCTACAGAAGAGCCGGAAACAACTTAGTTTTTTATTCGATCAAAACATTTAAGCTTTCTTTAAGTAGGTAATTCCAGGGCCTTCCTTATAGTTGGGGAATTTTTAAATGAAAAATCAATAGTTTTAGAGTTATTTTGAATAATCATGATTTTTCCACCAATCTTGTAATATTGAAGTGCATAAGAGACCATCTAATCTCCTATCTTTTCGGGTCTTGTGAACTTTTTTAATGTATGTAAATCCGAGCCCTTCCTTTTATTATATATGTGGATTACATAAAAACCCATAAAAGCTAAATTTTTTATCCGATCGTAACATGTGAAATCTCATTTAGTGGGTAATTCTAAGGCCTTCCCATTACTTGGGAAATTTTATATGAAAAATTGTATATTTTTTAGTTATTTTGAATATTTGTGATGTGTCTGGCAATTTTGTGGGACTGCACAAGACACCATATAATCTTTTATATTATCGAGTCTTGTGAATTCTTTTATGTACGTAAATCAGAGCACTTCATTTTACCATGTATGTTGACAACGGAAGAGCCAGTGGAACTAAATTTTTTATCCGATCGTTACATGTAATCTCTTTTTAAGTAGGTTATTCCAGGGACTTCGTTTTAGATAAGGAATTTGTATATGAAAAATCGATATTTTTAGAGTTATTTTGAATGTTTGTGTAGTGTGTCCGGCAATTTGGTGGTATTGAAGTGCACGAGACATTATTTAAATTACACTTTTCTATCGGATCATGTTTTGTGATTTTTTTTAATGTTTATGTTTACCATTTATGTTGGCTACAGAAGAGCCGGTAACAACTTAGTTTTTTATTCGATCAAAACATTTAAGCTTTCTTTAAGTAGGTATTTTCAGGGCCTTCCTTATAGTTGGGGAATTTTTATATGAAAAATCAATAGTTTTAGAGTTATTTTGAATATTCGTGATTTTTCCACCAATCTTCTAATATTGAAGTGCATAAGAGACCATCTAATCTCCTATCTTTTCGGGTCTTGTGAACTTTTTTAATGTATGTAAATCCGAGCCCTTCCTTTTATTATATATGTGGATTACATAAAAACCCATAAAAGCTAAATTTTTTATCCGATCGTAACATGTGAAATCTCATTTAGCGGGTAATTCTCAGGCCTTTTCCATTGCTTTGGAATATTTATATGAAAAATTGATATTTTGAGTTATTTTGAATATTTGTGATGTGTCTGGCAATTTTGTGGGACTGCACAAGACACCATATAATCTTTTATATTATCGAGTCTTGTGAATTCTTTTATCTACCTAAATCCGAGCCCTTCATTTTAACATGTATATTGACAACGGAAGAGCCAGTGAAGCTAAATTTTTTATCCGATCGTAACATGTAATCTCTTTTTAAGTAGGTTATTCCAGGGACTTCGTTTTAGATAAGGAATTTTTATATGAAAAATCAATATTTTTAGAGTTATTTTGAATGTTTGTGTAGTGTGTCCGGCAATTTGGTAGTATTGAAGTGCACGAGACAACATTTAAATTAAACTTTTCTATCGGATCATGTTTTTAGATTTTTTTAATGTTTATGTTTACCATATATGTTGGCTACAGAAGAGCCGGTAACAACTTAGTTTTTTATTCGATCAAAACATTTAAGCTTTCTTTAAGTAGGTAATTCCAGGGCCTTCCTTATAGTTGGGGAATTTTTATATGAAAAATCAATAGTTTTAGAGTTATTTTGAATAATCGTGATTTTTCCACCAATCTTGTAATATTGAAGTGCATAAGAGACCATCTAATCTCCTATCTTTTCGGGTCTTGTGAACTTTTTTAATGTATGTAAATCCGAGCCCTTCCTTTTATTATATATGTGGATTACATAAAAACCCATAAAAGCTAAATTTTTTATCCGATCGTAACATGTGAAATCTCAATTAGTGTGTAATTCTAAGGCTTTCCCATTACTTGGGAAATTTTTATATGAAAAATTGATATTTTTTGAGTTATTTTGAATATTTGTGATGTGTCTGGCAATTTTGTGGGACTGCACAAGACACCATATAATCTTTTATATTATCGAGTCTTGTGAATTCTTTTATGTACGTAAATCAGAGCACTTCATTTTACCATGTTGTTGACTACGGAAGAGCCAGTGAAGCTAAATTTTTTTTCCGATCGTAACATGTAATCTCTTTTTAAGTAGGTTATTCCAGGGACTTCGTTTTACATAAGGAATTTTTATATGAAAAATCGATATTTTTAGAGTTATTTTGAATGTTTGTGTAGTGTGTCCGGCAATTTGGTAGTATTGAAGTGCACGAGACAACATTTAAATTACACTTTTCTATCGGATCATGTTTTGTGAATTTTTTAAATGTTTAAGTTTACCATATATGTTGGCTACAGAACAGCCGGTAACAACCTAGTTTTTAATTCGATCAAAACATTTAAGCTTTCTTTAAGTAGGTAATTCCAGGGCCTTCCTTATAGTTGGGGAATTTTTACATGAAAAATCAATAGTTTTAGAGTTTTTTTGAATATTCGTGATTTTTCCACCAATCTTGTAATATTGAAGTGCATAAGAGACCATCTAATCTCCTATCTTTTCGGGTCTTGTGATCTTAAAATGAAAACGGGATGAAATTTACCAAAAACGCAAAGAATGAGTGTTAAAAAAATTGTGTAGCTATTATTTTTATCCGGGCGCACAAGTGGTTGTTGCTAAATAACGCTAATATACTATCTTATTAACGCAACATTAGGCTATAGTTATTAAATGTGGTCAACTATCATAAGTATATTATTGACAGTAAAATATTATCGCTATCCATTATACTGGACAAAATTGTATTATTATATTTTTGCTATGGCATGGATTATATCTTACTTAAACGTATTTAACAAATAACTATAGCTACTATACTATCGATGTAAATAATATATGTTATTGATACAATCGGGCACTAACCAGGACTAACGTAGCACAAACGATGGGCGTTTTCAAAAATTGATTATCTCTATTATTTCTTATAGTGGGTGGCCAGGGAGATATCTCCCTAGCCACCCATAAAGAATCGTGAATAATTTCTGTAAATTTACAGCACTAACAATGAAAATTGGGCACTAACCAGCACTAACGTAGCACAAACGATGGCGTTTTTAAAAATTGATTATCTCTATTATTTCTTATAGTGGGTGGCCAGGGAGATATCTCCCTAGCCACCCATAAAGAATCGTGAATAATTTCTGTAAATTTACAGCACTAACGATGAAAATCGGGCACTAACCAGCACTAACGTAGCACAAACGATGGGCGTTTTCAAAAATTGATTATCTCTATTATTTCTTATAGTGGGTGGCAAGGGAGATATCTCCCTAGCCACCCATAAAGAATCGTGAATAATTTCTGTAAATTTACAGCATTAACGATGAAAATCGGCCACTAACCAGCACTAACGTAGCACAAACGATAGGCGTTTTCAAAAATTGATTATATCTATTATTTCTTATAGTGGGTGTACAGGGAGATATCTCCCTAGCCACCCATAAAGAATCGTGAATAATTTCTGTAAATTTACAACGCTAACGATAAAAATCGGGTACTAACCAGCACTAACGTAGCACAAACGATCGGCGTTTTCAAAAATTGATTATCTCTATTATTTCTTATAGTGGGTGGCCAGGGAGTTGTCTCCCTAGCCACCCATAAAGAATCGTGAATAATTTCTGTAAATTTACAGCACTAACAATGAAAATCGGGCACTAACCAGCACTAACGTAGCACAAACGATGGGCGTTTTCAAAAATTGATTATCTCTATTATTTCTTATATTGGGTGGCCAGGGAGATATCTCCCTAGCCACCCATAAAGAATCGTGAATAATTTCTGTAAATTTACAGCACTAACGATGAAAATCGGGCACTAACCAGCACTAACGTAGCACAAACGATGGGCGTTTTCGAAAATTGATTATCTCTATTATTTCTTATAGTGGGTGGCAAGGGAGATATCTCCCTAGCCACCACTAAAAGAATCGTGAATAATTTCTGTAAATTTACAGCATTAACGATGAAAATCGGGCACTAACCAGCACTAACGTAGCACAAACGATGGGAGTTTTTAAAAATTGATTATCTCTATTATTTCTTATAGTGGGTGGCCAGGGAGATATCTCCTAGCCACCCATAAAGAATCGTGAATAATTTCTGTAAATTTACAGCACTAACGATGAAAATCGGGCACTAACCAGCACTAACGTAGCACAAACGATGGGCGTTTTCAAAAATTGATTATCTCTATTATTTCTTATAGTGGGTGGCAAGGGAGATATCTCCCTAGCCACCCATAAAGAATCGTGAATAATTTCTGTAAATTTACAGCATTAACGATGAAAATCGGCCACTAACCAGCACTAACGTAGCACAAACGATAGGCGTTTTCAAAAATTGATTATATTTATTATTTCTTATAGTGGGTGTACAGGGAGATATCTCCCTAGCCACCCATAAAGAATCGTGAATAATTTCTGTAAATTTACAACGCTAACGATAAAAATCGGGTACTAACCAGCACTAACGTAGCACAAACGATCGGCGTTTTCAAAAATTGATTATCTCTATTATTTCTTATAGTGGGTGGCCAGGGAGTTGTCTCCCTAGCCACCCATAAAGAATCGTGAATAATTTCTGTAAATTTACAGCACTAACAATGAAAATCGGGCACTAACCAGCACTAACGTAGCACAAACGATGGGCGTTTTCAAAAATTGATTATCTCTATTATTTCTTATATTGGGTGGCCAGGGAGATATCTCCCTAGCCACCCATAAAGAATCGTGAATAATTTCTGTAAATTTACAGCACTAACGATGAAAATCGGCACTAACCAGCACTAACGTAGCACAAACGATGGGCGTTTTCGAAAATTGATTATCTCTATTATTTCTTATAGTGGGTGGCAAGGGAGATATCTCCCTAGCCACCCATAAAGAATCGTGAATAATTTCTGTAAATTTACAGCATTAACGATGAAAATCGGGCACTAACCAGCACTAACGTAGCACAAACGAGGGGCGTTTTCAAAAATTGATTATCTCTATTATTTCTTATAGTGGGTGGCCAGGGAGATATCTCCCTAGCCACCCATAAAGAATCGTGAATAATTTATGTAAATTTACAACACTAAAGATGAAAATCGGGCACTAACCAGCACTAACGTAGCACAAACGATGGGCGTTTTCAAAAATTGATTATCTCTATTATTTCTTATAGTGGGTGGCCAGGGAGATATCTCCCTAGCCACCCATAAAGAATCGTGAATAATTTCTGTTAATTTACAGCACTAACGATGAAAATCGGGCACTAACCAGCACTAACGTAGCACAAACGATGGGCGTTTTCAAAAATTGACTATCTCTATGATTTCTTATAGTGGCTGGCCAGGGAGATATCTTCCTAGCCACCCATAAAGAATCGTGAATAATTTCTGTAAATTTACAGCACTAACGATGAAAATCGGGCACTAACCAGCACTAACGTAGCACAAACGATGGGCGTTTTCAAAAATTGATTATCTCTATTATTTCTTATAGTGGGTGGCCAGGGAGATATCTCCTAGCCACCCATAAAGAATCGTGAATAAGTGCTGTAAATTTACAGCACTAACGATGAAAATCGGGCACTAACCAGCACTAACGTAGCACAAACGATGGGCGTTTTCAAAAATTGATTATCTCTATTATTTCTTATAGTGGGTGGCCAGGGAGATATCTCCCTAGCCACCCATAAAGAATCGTGAATAAGTGCTGTAAATTTACAGCACTAACGATGAAAATCGGGCACTAACCAGCACTAACGTAGCACAAACGATGGGCGTTTTCAAAAACCGGGTGGCTAAAAGTCGGGTGGCCAGGGAGACACACATAGGAAAACTGTGGTTTGAATCTGGGGAATGTTTTCCCCAAATGACATCGCTGAGGTTTCCCCATGCCCTCTCTTAGCTAATGTAGGAGCCGTTCATCTAACGTACGCTTCTATTCCCTAGATATTTAATTAATATATGTATACATGGTAGAATTTTGTAAGGAGTTCTTTAATAACTCCTTTAATCCTACTAGAACCTTACTCTATAGTAGGATTGTGGTAGGATAAAAGACCTTACACGTCCTTTCTACTAAAATAACACTAGAGGGTCTACACAGCGTATTTAGAAACTTGTAAATGGAAAGAGTTAAAATATTGATGTGATAAGAAATTTGAAGACTACAATCTCATATCAGTCGTTTAAAAACATTTTAAAGAAAACATTTACACATTTTAAAACTCATCGTGATTTGATTAATCTGAAAAAGTCTGAACAATTAATCTTGGTTATGATTTCTAAAAAATTATATTCATAAAAAAAGTATAAATATAATCATTCAATAACATTGTTTAAAATGAAGCTGCATTGCTTTCAAAGAACTCGATATGAATTGACGTGTTCAAGTGGTTTGTTCCTGACAGATTCCAAGAAATGGTTGCAGGTCTTCGCTCTCATATGAACAACATGAAGTACGTGTAGATAAAACAGTTGATAGGGCACAAGGTCTCCCTTGTATCGGAGTGTTGTTTCGAGAATATTAAATAGCTAGGGAAATTAAGGTAATTCGATAGTGGGAATTGTGACCTGGTGGTCTAGGGTTAATGTGTCAGACTTCTGTGCTGGCGGCCGGGGTTCAATCCTCGGTCCCGGCACGGATTTATCTGATTACCAAACCCTTCCTTCACCTCTGACAAGACATCTTGTGAATGTGGGGAATGCCAGGTCTCCACCGTGGTTCGGATTCCACGTTAAACTGTAGGTCCTCCATTTCATTTCACAATCACCCTACCATTACACATTAGCGTAAGTGCGTATAACCCGAACGGGTAGTAAGACGCGGTGCTAATAATAATAATAATAATAGTGGGAACTACTACGATTGTTTGAGTCCGTTTGACATTTTGGCAGGGAATTTAACACAGTTGGGGATAGGGGAGTTATCTTAGAGCAGATAGCAGGTAACAACGTCTCAGTCCATTCCAGCAACACCGACACTGTTATTAGTTGGGACTGTCTGACCCTCTGCTTCGGACTGTCATATTTTGTTCTACTAGTCTCTACAATCAGCGCAGTCAAAACAAGAAATTTCATGAAATATACATTTCAAATTTACATTTGCATAATAAATTCAAATATAATTATAAAATTATTGAGTAAAGTTAAATAACATTTTTTCTAAATAATTACACTGTGTTCTACAAAATGAGATAAAATAAAATTACCGAAGCATAAAAAACAGTGTTTATATACAATTTAAAATAATGTAATTTTATCACTTTTAAACTGCTTGTACACTAAAAATTACGTCTCCTTAACATATTGTGAATAAGTCATGTGTACACCTCATATGAATGTATAGTTATACTAAATTTCATTCTCATACGTTGATTACTATACTTCACCTGAACAACAATGATTATAAATCATTGAATCACTATTTATTACTTGTTAAAATTGTGCTATAACATTTTAATTGTAACCCTCGACAGAGGGTGAGTGGATGAAGTCCCCAATCTAATCCGGTCTGGTCTTCCGTTTATAGGTAGATAGGGGTTAAATCACGGCTATATTTACTTAATGAGACAAATATGAGACTATATTTAGACCTAATTGTATGGTATTTGCATAGTTTGCCGGATGTAGGTCTACCGGCATTTTCTATTACTTTTGGTTCAAACAATATATATGTACAGTTTGGGCTATGAGTTTCCGAACACCCTGTATAAGATCAAACTTACCTCGAGTGTGTTATCAATAAAAACATAAAATTGTTTCGTGCTACTACAACACTATATGCTCGTATTGATGGCGTATTGTAAAGGCATTGTCGACTTAAATTGGTGAAATTCTACCAAGTATTGTTCACGAGTGTGTTGCATGGACAATCATCAATAGTATCAAACACGTTAACCCACTTTTGTTTAGTAGGCTATATAAAGTGAAAGTAGGAGGGGGAAGCCCAGGGGGGTTCACGCGACTCACAAGACAATCAATGTTCGTTCTTTCAGAGCTTTATCACGAAACAGAATTGTTTGTTTTTATCGTGGGACCTTATTGAAAGAATCAACAGTTTATTTGACCCGTCGCATGGCCTAACGCTCTTCCCTCGTGTTGGACTAGACTGCCAAAGACTGGGAGAGCGGTGTTCGAACCCTGTCGGGTGCACTGAGGGTGGCTTTTCCCTCTCCCTCCACGCAAACATGGGTGCACTTCCTCTAAATTAAACCTTACCAATCATTGTAACATTAGTATTATTTGTGCATAGGCGTATTACCCGAACGGGTAGTAAGACGCTGTGCTAAAAGACAGACGGACAACTTTTTCTCTTTATTTGTCGCCATTGCACCCAAATTGAATATCAGAAACAGTTTTAAATATTCAATGAACAAGTTAATAGTTCGAGCCCCGGTTCGATGCTCGTCTATAGACTAAGTATAGTAAAATGTAAATTTGTGTGTGCATTCTATTTTATTTCTGAATGTTTGTTTGTTTCCAGTAAACTCACAAAGTACTCAGAATTGGGACGGGACTGGTTTTGTTGCCTTTATTATTTTCCAGGATAACCAGATAAGTTATATACCATCAGCGAACAAAGCAGTGTAGGAAAAAACTGACTGTTAATGTGGTTACATTTGCTCCTTAAATTTGTAACATTTCAAATATACGAGTATTATCAACTTTTTAAGTGTATGGATCTTGTTTTTAAGTGTATGGATCTTGTTTTTAAGTGTATGGATCTAGTTTCAAGTGTATGGATCTAGTTTTTAAGTGTATGGATCTTGTTTTTTAGTGTATAGATCTTGTTTTTTAGTGTATGAATCTTGTTTTTAGTGTATGGATCTTGTTTTTTAGTGTATGGATCTTGTTTTTAAGGGTATGGATCATGTTTTTAGTGTATGGATCATGTTTTTAGTGTATGGATCATGTTTTTTAGTGTATGGATCTTGTTTTTAAGCGTATGGATCTTGTTTTAAGTGTATGGATCTTGTTTTTTAGTGTACGGATCTTGTTTTTAAGTGTATGGATCTTGTTTAAGTGTATGGATCTTGTTTTTTAGTGTGTGGATCTTGTTTTTAAGCGTATGGATCTTGTTTTTAAGTGTATGGATCTTGTTTTTAAGTGTAAGGATCTTGTTTTTAAGTGTATGGATCTTGTTTTTAGTGTATGGATCTTGTTTTTTAGTGTATGGATCTTGTTTTTAAGTGTATGGATCTTGTTTAAGTGTATGGATCTTGTTTTTAAGTGTATGGATCTTGTTTTTTAGTGTATGGATCTTGTTTTTAAGTGTATGGATCTTGTTTTAAGTGTATGGATCTTGTTTTTAAGTGTATGGATCTTGTTTTTTAGTGTATGGATCTTGTTTTTAAGTGTATGGATCTTGTTTTTAAGTGTATGGATCTTGTTTTTAGTGTATGGATCTTGTTTTAAGTGTATGGATCTTGTTTTTAAGTGTATGGATCTTGTTTTTAAGTGTATGGATCTTGTTTTTTAGTGTATTGATCTTGTTTTTAAGTGTATGGATCTTGTTTTTTAGTGTATGGATCTTGTTTTTAAGCGTATGGATCTTGTTTAAGCGTATGGATCTTGTTTAAGTGTATGGATCTTGTTTTTTAGTGTATGGATCTCTTTTTTAAGCGTATGGATCTTGTTTAAGTGTATGGATCTTGTTTTTAAGTGTATGGATCTTGTTTTTTTAGTGTATGGATCTTGTTTTTAAGCGTATGGATCTTGTTTAAGTGTATGGATCTTGTTTTTAAGTGTATGGATCTTGTTTTTAAGTGTATGGATCTTGTTTTTAAGTGTATGGATCTTGTTTTTAAGTATTCTTGGTAACGAGTGATTTTGGAACGAAACAAACATTCTAAGTCTAAAGAGAAACTTTAGTTCGATGTTGATTGTTTTGCATTTTAGTAGGTAGCTCGTGTTTTATAGATAAAACTACACATATGTTAACGTTCAACACTGTTGATTTATTTGAGTTTACATTTACATAGATGAATATTCAGATGGATATTATATTAACTATCCCAATAAAAGGCAGCTTGAACTCACGAGTAAACAAGGAAATAATCAAATAAAATATTAAATAGGGTACGTGATTACTAGTATTTCAATTTTATATAAGGTTTATTTTTATTGTCTTTTGAAATTCTAGCCCCGCCTTATTATTACAAATATTAACTAGAAAATTTAAAAAAACTTTCATATTTTTCTATTTATCTGGGGCAGTCCATCCACCTACCTGACAAATTTCAATTTCTACCACACCAAAATTATTATCTTTTAAGTTTTAGAAACTTCCTATCCCCCCCCCCTTTTGCTTCCTTCTCCCCCTTCTTCACTTTGTTTTGAAATTATAAGTATTTAGAATTTTATGGTTATTTAAGTTTGTTCTTCTACATGTATAAAAGTATTTTAATTTTCTATCAAACGGGAAGGGTTTTATTTTATTGGTTTGAAAAAAAAAATTAGGAAGACCCGTTCCGCCCCTTTAACGGTCATTATTTTTTAATTAATTTTCTCGGAGTGTTTGGGGTGGCTCTTATATCTCTATGACAAATCTCAATCTTAATACAGTTTAAAAACTATCGGGGTGTTTGTAGTATCCCCCCCCCCCCACACACACAAACATTCATGGGATTTTTTAATGTTCCATGTCTCCTAAAATTATAGAGTGACTTTCGTTGATTGAGCAACAAGCTAAGAACATTTCTTTTTTATATAATTTGTAGGTGATATAAGTAAAATATTATTATTATTATTATTATTATTATTATTTATTATTATTATTAGCACTGCGTCTTACTAACCATTCGGGTTATGCGCACTATAAGTAAAATAAAACATCAGTGCGGTGGACCGGAGGGCTAAACACAAGGAAACACAGGGAAACACAGGGAAACACAGGGAAACATAGGGAAACATAGGGAAACATAGGGAAACATAGGGAAACACAGGGAAACACAGGGAAACACAGGTAAACACAGGGAAACACAGGGAAACATAGGGAAACATATGAAAACACAGGTAAACATAGGGAAACACAAGGAAACACCGGGAAACACAAGGAAACACAGGGAAACTCAAGGAAACACAGGGAAACACAAGGAAATACAGGGAAACACAAGGAAACACAGGGAAACACAGTGAAACACAGGTAAACATAGGGAAACACAGGGAAACACAGGTAAACATAGGAAACATAGGGAAACATATGAAAACACAGGTAAACATAGGGAAACATAGGGAAACATATGAAAACACAGGGAAACACAAGGAAACACAGGGAAACACAGGTAAACATAGGTAAACATAGGGAAACATATGAAAACACAGGTAAACATAGGGAAACACAAGGAAACACCGGAAACACAAGGAAACACAGGAAAACTCAAGGAAACACAGGGAAACACAAGTAAATACAGGGAAACACAAGGAAACACAGGGATACACAAGGAAACACAGGGAAACATAGTGAAACACAGGCAAACACAGTAAGACACATAGAAACACGTCACTTAAATACTAACCACAATTTATAACCGTTCCGGGTAGCCTGAAAAATCTCTCTTTCTTACTCTTAATTTTTTTTTACTAAATTCTCCATAGTTTTTTTGTAACCGAAAATTTAAAAAAAACTTTATCTAATATCAACTATATATTTAATTTAATAATTTCTTCTCACCATTTCAATTTTTCACTTTCCTAAGCATAAAATCAGGTTTCAACCGCTCCAGCCCTAAGAATAATCTAGAAATCTGCTCCTCAAGAGAATCGAACCTGAGGTCTACAGCCAACAAGAACTATTTTCGGGTTGAACCTCATACCGCCTCGAAGGTAGCCAAGGGTTTCAAAAATATCACACTTAAGGTGGTGGTGGTGGGGGTATGTGTCATATATCGATAGTATATGTTCCCCATTTCTACGTGAAGGTACTGAGAACGGCCACTAGAGCGCTCTGATGAAGTCTTCAGGGACTTTCAGACTATTTTATCTGTGACTAGCTCAAAGCTAGAACAAACATAGATAACACTTTATCCAGAAATAATATGATAAGCGGGAATGAACTGAAACAAAATTGTTTTTTCTGTAAATTGAACGAATTACGTTAACTTCCGCTGACAAAATATTAAATGGATGTCATCAAGTCGCGTGAGTATGATGGAACAAGACGTAAAGTGCACTCCCTGTGTCCCCAATCTCTCCAGGATAACTTCAATCCTAGTCCTGTTGCTCCTCGTGACAGATAACATGCTATGTTATCAATTAAATGTGTTATCAAACGATAAAAATACTTCCTTAAGGATTACTCTATAATCCTTTTCCTCGGCCATTAATTCCTATCTCTGAAAGGCTAAACTCACATTTCACCAATGATACATTGTTTGTCCATGCCGGGATATGAACCCGGGACGCTTAGCTCAACAGTCAACGCTTGTATCTTTATATAACTGGCCACCAAAATAAAACATTTGATTTTATAACTTAGAGAAAGAGCCATCCAAAATATAAGTTTCAAAATAAAGAGGTTTTGTTTGATCTGGTAAACCGCGCATGAACACAACCGAAGATAGTTTGTATGACGTCATCAACCACCCTTGTTTCAGCTGGTTCGCCATCTTAGTTTATAAAATACAACCAAAGCTTTAAACAACCTATTAATTGAAGCAAGTGTTGAACCCTCACACGAATGTTCCCTATTTAGGCTACTCTGCCAGCACTGGTGCTCATCAAGTGGTCTAAGGTTCAGGCGCTTGCAACGGACCGGATCACCTGTGTTGGAGAGGTCGTGGTTTGAATCTCAGTCGAGTACACAGGGAATAGATTTCCACGGATAGCTTATTGTGGTTTGACCATCTGCTCTTCACACCCCTGGGGGTGCATTTCTTATAAACTACCCTCTTCATCTTTACCCTTTAGTCTAAACCGTTAATAACTTCGGTGCTACCCGCTTCATTGGCCACATGGTCTAAGGCGCTACTCTAGCAGTAGACTAGACATTAGACCGCTGATGACGGGGATATCAGGGTTCGAATCTAGGTTGGGTGAGGGTGGTTTGTCCAAAATGGGTTTCCACTCTACCTCCACGCAAATTTGGATACACTTCCTCTAAATATAGCCTTCCTAACCCCTATAAACCATTAGCGTAATTGTTACATAGGCGTGTAACCCGAACGAGTAGTAAGACGCGGTGCTAATAATAATAATAATAATAATAATAATAATATATTTTGATGGTTTATACGTCATTAAGAATCAGAATAAAAAGTTCCCTAGACACTCAAGAATGACAGGCGCTAATCTTACTCTCCAGCAGAACGTTATTAGTTTGAATCACAGCCACCAGCGCGCTATCATCGAGGTGTAATCAAGGATCGCTCCCTCAAAGGCCCGCCAGTGGATGCTTATCGCCAGTGGGTGGATAAGTGAGTACTTGTTGGCGCTAGCAGAACATCACACAGCACTGTCTTGAACCGAGACCTTCTCAGCCGTCAGAGACAGGAGGAAACAGTACGTTGTTACAATAAGACACTCAATCTAGTATTAACACCTCCACACCACGCTGAGCATCTTTGTGTTCATGTGCTTTCAGTCACTCACAGAACATTCTAGTGGATAATGGAGGGAGCAGCAGTATTTTAGTTAACTTGTATCTTTTAACAAAGTAATAATCAGGGCCATGTTTACTGTTTTAAAAAGGAAGTAAACTAACAAATTCTCGCCATGATCGTACCCGTGTATCCAGTTTGTTTGTGTTTGCTGTGAGGTCAGAGATTTGGCTGTCGCTGTCGCCTCAAATACAGCGGGTACCTTTGTGTAGATAGAGAGAGAGAGAGTGTGTGAGAGTAGCCATGAAGTTCCCTCAGAGATGATATTCAGTATAGTCATCCCCTGCGAAACAATTCAGGAGAGCGACTAAGGGTTCGCTCAGTCTGGCCACCTCTCATCACAACCAATATGTTCTGTTCTATATTTTAGTCGGCCAGTCTGGCCGTGCCCTGAGACGTTGTCCCCACGAGGGTCTCGGATGTTGATGCACCAAACTGTGTTTTAACTCTTGTTACAGTGAGTTTCGTCGGTCTCGGCCCCCAATCCAGCAGCATCGAGTGTCCGTCCTGTCATCACAGCATACAGACCAGGGTGGAGCACGTCAGCACGACCAGGACCCACCTGATAGCCATCGTGCTCTGTGCTTTCCTGTGAGTTGACACTTGACAGTTGACAGTTGATAGTCCACACCAGGGACCACACGGTATATGGCGTCACTTCTGACTTGGGAGCTATCACTTTGGTTTTCCCATCCCCTCTCCACGCTAATAGGGTTGAACGGGCGTCTTTTAAAACAAACGTCCTTATTCATTCTTCGCTCGGATTCATTCGTAAATACCTGCTTCAGTGGCCACATAGTCTAAGGCGTCACTTTCATGTTGGACTAGACTGCCAATGACAGGTAGATCGGGGTTCTAATCCCGGTAGGTTTACTGAGGATTGTTTAAAAAAATTGCTTTCCATTCTCCTACACGTAAATGCGGGTACACGCACTTTAAATTCAGCCTTCCTCGTCCCTAGAGAATTGCCTAATTAGTACATAATTATGTAAATAACTTGAACAGGTAGTAAGACGTGGTGTTAATTATTTTTTAAATTTAGTCATTAACCAAGGCGTTGAGATAAATATTCAAAAAACTTCTTAAGATATGTTTAAGTTAAAGACAAATAGATTCATAAAAATCTGAATATGTAAAAAAACAAACTATCTTGGAGTGTTGTTAATTTATAATAAGACACACACACACACAATTTATTGTTTAACTAGGGCGGTACCTTGCTCCCAATTAGTATGACTGACATTATTATACAATCTACAATCATTACCAAGCATAAAGTCGATAAGTAGCCTACAAATGTCCTTTCAACTTTCATTTCCGAGATTTGCGCAGATACGATTACTAGCGAATGCTATAAGTGGTCGAATGTTGTATTACCGTGTGCACCTACACATAACATTGATACAATCAATCACATATGAGACTCAGTGCATGTCACCATATGTGCTCGGTGTGGCGGTCCTACAGGAAGTGTGTGGATGGCTGTAGTTCATCTGTATGCAGGCTCAACGGAAACATGGACACGCTTGTTTCATATACATCTACATACTCCGTGGCCTTGATCACTGAATATGGTGTCAGCTAATGCCAAAATAATAATACTTTGCCCAATAAACATCATATAATAAAACGATCTAAGCAAGTTATATTAATACAACCAAAATGTTCATGATTTTATTTTTTTATTATAAAATTCTTTGTATATTTAGGTTATCTTTAAATTCCCATTAAAGGTAGATAAATGAATATTCGAAATGTTAATAAAATGGCAACTGTTTCCTCTTCTGGCATTGATGCTTTCATTTCAATTCGCGTATCGTTGTTAATTTATTTATATCTCTGTTATTGGCTCTCCGTAACCCTCCGCGTTGGCAGTCCTTGTATGGGGTTCTACGGACCATGGACTACACACCTCACGAATACCGAGTATGTACGAGTGGATGGGGCCTAGCTCGGAAACGAAGATCTAACGGACATTTTGTACTTTTATACGTTATTTCACATGCGCCGCGCCTTACTACTCATACAGAATAGCCACACATGTACACTAATAAAATAGGGCTGAGCTAGGTAACGTTCATAGGAACTGAACCAGCATTTTCGTGGAGGGATGGTGGGAAATTATTAAAGGAATAAACATCAGTACACTCAGCTGAGATTTAAAGCTTGACCTTCCAACTAGAAGGTGTTGACGCCTTAGTCCGCGTGATCAGTGATGCGGGTCCCTTTAGACTCTTCATTCATTTTACTACCAACACAGCCAATATTAGGAGATTAATACTGAACCATTAACTGTATACATTCTAGGAAAGAAATAAACTAGCATTTGAAAAATAGGGGTTTTGGTTATTTTTGGTAGAATTAAATATAACCTACACTGAGAACTCCCTCGCATTTGAACTACTCTAATAAAATTTCTTGACTCTTTAAAAAATTCCTGACATTTTTAAAGTAAATGGTTTGAATTGGAAAAAAGAATATTGAAAATTAAGTCTAAGCCAGACCAAATTTGAAAGTAAATTATTCTAATAGATTTCAATCGAATTTAGTATAATACTTTGTTTTGATTACAATTAAGGGGAGAATTATTGAAATATTATCTTAGGATTGTATTTATTTTTATTTCCAAGGTAAATAGAAAATAAATACTAAAGTATTACTTTTATAGAGTTTTACCATGTTATTTTAAAATGTTAGTAAATTAGTTTATTTTACAGCTGTGACATGAGTCTAAATGATTGAGACATGTTGTGGTTTAATTTATTTGTTATGTATGAAAAATATCTTGAAAAGCACGATCAAAACGTAGTTGTGTGTTATTTAAGCTCTGTATGGACAGGAGAAACATAATGCTAGCTTCATATAATTAATTGTGGACCAAATGAACGATCTAGAGTTCTACAGTTCATATTTATTTCCTCTTGAGAGGTTTCCAGTGTGTATATTGTTTCAAGTCTTGTTCGGAAGATGCACGGTACCAATTATTTATACACGTGTATGTATGTTGTACTAGAGACAAATTCAGAACATAGATACAAACATTATGAATGTTGTTGTTGTTGTTTTTTCAGGTGTTGGCCTTGCATTTGTGTACCTTACTGCACGGACTCTTGCAGGAATGCCAACCATTACTGTCCGAATTGCAATGCATACATAGGAGCTTATGTCAACTAATTTAACCTAATGTCTGCATGTCAAAAGTAAGTTGAGCTTTGTATGTAAAGAAAGTTAACTGTAACAAGTACTTTAATCAAGGCTAGTATTACATTCACTGTCATATTAAAGTGTTTCTCAAACTGTGGTCAGTGACCGTGTGTTGGGTCCTCCGCAGATGGGACCATAAGGAGAAAAATACATTTTTTGAAATAGCTAAAGATTATAGTCAATAATAATGTAACAGTATTTTTTTTAAATACCCTCAGTACACCCAACCGAGATTCGAACCTCAAACTCCCCGTAATCTGCAATCTTGTCTACTGCGAGAGTAGTGCCTTAGACCAGGCGGCCACCGAGGCGGGTTATTACATGTTAACTGTGCAGTGTGTGGTGAGGACTGTTAGTATGTGTGGTGAGGACTGTTAGTATGTGTGGTGAGGATTGTTAGTATGTGTGGTGAGGACTGTTAGTATGCGTGGTGAGGACTGTTAGTACGTGTGGTGAGGACTGTTAGTAAGTGTGGTGAGGACTGTTAGTACGTGTGGTGAGGACTGTTAGTGCGTGTGGTGAGGACTGTTAGTACGTGTGGTGAGGACTGTTAGAAAGTGGGTGAGGACTGTTAGTACGTGTGGTGAGGACTGTTAGTACGTGGTGAGGACTGTTAGTACTGTGTGTGAGGACTGTATAGTATGTGGTGAGGACTGTTAGTACGTGTGGTGAGGACTGTTAGTACGTGTGGTGAGGGCTGTTAGTAGTGTGGTGAGGACTGTTAGTATGTGTGTGAGGACTGTTAGTATGTGTGGGTGGAGGACTGTTAGTACGTGTGGTGAGGACTGTTAGTAGTGTGGTAGGACTGTAGTACGTGTGTGAGCTTAACTGTGTGAGGACTGTTAGTACGTGTGGTGAGATGTTAGTACGTGTGTGAGGACTGTTAGTAGGGTGTGAGGACTTTTAGTAGTGTGAGGACTGTTAGTACGTGTGGTGAGGACTGTTAGTATGTGTGGTGAGGACTGTTAGTAACTGTGTGTGGTGAGGACTGTTAGTACGTGTGGTGAGGACTGTTAGTATGTGGTGAGGACTGTTAGTATGTGTGGTAGGACGTAGTACGTGTGGTGAGTATGTAGTTGGTGAGAGGACTGTTAGTATGTGTGGTGAGGACTGTTAGTAGTGTGGTGAGGACTGTTAGTATGTGTGGTGAGGACTGTTAGTAAGTGTGGTGAGGACTGTTAGTAAGTGTGGTGAGGACTGTTAGTATGTGTGGTGAGGACTGTTAGTATGTGTGGTGAGGACTGTTAGTAAGTGTGGTGAGGCTGTGTAGTTAATGTGTGGTGAGGACTGTTAGTAGTGTGGTGAGGACTGTTAGTATGTGTGTGAGGATGTAGTAGTGTGTGAGGCTGTTAGTATGTGTGGTGAGGGCTGTTAGTAAGTGTGGTGAGGGCTGTTAGTAAGTGTGGTGAGGGCTGTTAGTATGTGTGGTGAGGACTGTTGTAGATGTTGTGGTGAGGGCTGTATATGTGTGAGAGTGTTGGGGGTAGGGCTGTTAGTAAGTGTGGTGAGGCTGTTAGTAAGTGTGAGGTGAGTAACTGTTGTATGTAGTAGTGTGTGAGGACTGTTAGTAAGTGTGGTGAGGGCTGTTAGTAAGTGTGGTGAGGGCTGTTAGTAAGTGTGGTGAGGACTGTTTAAGTGTGGTGAGGGCTGTTAGTAGTGTGGTGAGGACTGTTAGTAAGTGTGGTGAGGCTGTTAGTAAGTGTGTGGTGAGTTGTTAGTATGTGTGGTGAGGACTGTTAGTATGTGTGTGAGGACTGTTAGTAAGTGTGGTGAGGACTGTTAGTAAGTGTGGTGAGGGCTGTTAGTATGTGTGGTGAGGACTGTTAGTATGTGTGGTGAGGACTGTTAGTAAGTGTGGTGAGGACTGTTAGTAAGTGTGGTGAGGGCTGTTAGTAAGTGTGGTGAGGGCTGTTAGTATGTGTGGTGAGGGCTGTTAGTAGTGTGGTGAGGCTGTTAGTAAGTGTGTGAGGCTGTTAGTAGTGTGGTGAGGACTGTTAGTAAGTGTGGTGAGGACTGTTAGTAATGTGTGGTGAGGGCTGTTAGTAAGTGTGGTGAGGGCTGTTAGTAATGTGTGGTGAGGCTGTTTAAGTGTGGTGAGGGCTGTTAGTATGTGTGGTGAGGACTGTTGTAAGTGTGGTGAGGCTGTTAGTAAGTGTGGTGAGGACTGTTAGTATGTGTGTGAGGACTGTTAGTACGTGTGGTGAGACTGTTAGTATGTGTGGTGAGGACTGTTAGTAAGTGTGGTGAGGCTGTTAGTAAGTGTGGTGAGGGCTGTTAGTATGTGTGGTGAGGACTGTTCTAAGTGTGGTGAGGACTGTTAGTAATGTGTGGTGAGGACTGTTAGTAGTGTGGTGAGACTGTTAGTAGAGTGTGGTGAGGACTGTTAGTAAGTGTGGTGAGGACTGTTAGTAAGTGTGGTGAGGCTGTTAGTATGTGTGGTGAGGACTGTTAGTAAGTGTGGTGAGGACTGTTAGTATGTGTGGTGAGGACTGTTCTAAGTGTTTTAACTAGTCTCATTTGATTGCAGGTGTTGCCCTGTTCCTTGATCCCGTATTGCACGGATAGCTGCAACATCAACTATTACTGTGGTCCATTCTGCACAAGAACTAGTCCTCTTTCAACGGGACTGAAAACTAACAAGCTTACGTAGTTTATACTGAAATGTAAAGTTGTTACCGTGGTTGAATGCACTATGGACCTTTCTTATAGTCTGTACCATAGACGAACCGATCAAGGAAAGCTCGCTAAAATCCACGGTAAACACCTACCCTGTAAGATAGCAAGCTTACCTGGCTTTATTCCACTATGGTGTAGCTTATAAGATAGGGTCATAGTGTAATTCGTTAAGGTTAGTCTGCTATTTTTCAGGGTAATAGAAGTGTACATAACAAGTCTATACTTTTCAACTATCATTTGTGGAACATGAATTTGGATAATTTTACTAAAGAGCTGAATTTAAAATAAAATATTACTTTATAACTTGGATACTGTTGGTTAAGTTTTACCCGAACTATTTTGAGATTTCTATTACTATTATTATATTTGTACAGCGTCTTAACACCCGTCCAGGCTATTCGCATATTTACACTCATATGTTATTAAGTCGACAACCTGAAAGTTGGTTCGATGTTATGTATATCCATCCGCTGCTGGTCACACACTCAGCCTCTGGGTTGGTTAGGGCTGCCTACACCATCTGGTAGAAATACCATGCACTAGGGTGGTTCAGGAAATGCGATAGTTCCCTGTTGCCTTCCACAATGAATTTCTATGAGCGAGAGCGAAATTGTCTACCAATTTTGCCAGGAAAGGTATTTCCACATACCATCCAGGGTTATGTTACAAGCCACAATCGACACGGGACTGACGGCTCTATTTCCACTCCGAAGGAAATTGTGCTACAGAATTTGATCGCTTGATAAAAACCACCGAGCTCGACACTAATGTGTTGGGGACAAGGAATGTGAAGCTGTTATAAAATATACCCTCATTTGCGTGGATAGAGAGTGGGAAACTATTTAGGAAAAAAACACTCTCAGTAAACCTGACCGGGATTCAAACCCCGACTTTCACGCCATCACCAAACAAGATTAAACTAGCCTGACGTGCAATCGGCATTCCCACCGATGTGGGTTTTTATAAGATACAAGATTATTCTCTCATTACTATTCATAAACGAAGAATGATGATACATTTCCCCTTGAGCCTACAAGAAGAAGAAGAAATTGTTTATTTTACGCGGACTGTACCTACCAGAAACGGACTAAACATGGGAACACGTGTGAACAGCTTGGGATGAAAGAGGAACAGAAAACGAAAATAAACACTTCAGACCTTGTGTGCCCAACCAGCCCCGTGATTACCCAGCTTGGCTCAAGAACACTTTGGACTGGTGAGAGGGCAACAATAGGACAACACAGGGCAACAATAGGGCAACATAGGGCAACAACAGGGCAACAACAGGACAACACAGGGCAACGACAGGGCAACATAGGGCAACAACAGGGCAACAACAAGGCAACAACGCGATTAAAGTGAGACAGGGCATTGGCCAATACCTGGTGAGTGATGAGTTTTGGTGTCTGTCGAACGGAATATTGGGATTATTAACTTCAATATGGTTGAGATCGGAGGACATGGGGTAAAGGTCTCAGGACTCTATGTTCGCGTGTTCAAACCCAGCCGAGGTTGACAGAACTATGTTTAGAGATAAAAATCCGTAACACAACTTCCTTCGGAGGGAAAGTAAAGCCGTCTGTCCCATGTCGATTGTGGCTTGGAAGATATGTGGAAACATCTTTCCCAGTACAATTGGTAGGTCCTTTCGCTCTCGTTCATAGAAATTTAACGGGGACCATCACATTTCTTGAACTTCCCTAGTACTTGGGATTTCTACCAGATGGTGCAGGCAGCCCTAAGCAGTAGAAGGGTTGAGTGCATGACCAGCAGCGGATGGTGTTCGAAACCCGGTTGGATCTTCTGAGATGGTTTTTCCCTCAATTAAACTTATTTCCCAATTCATCTCTGCACAGGGGTACATTTTCTATCAATTCTACCCTCCTCATCCTTACCACATTAACTTAACTAATCTGTACAGGCATATCTTTATCGGATGGTGAGATGTGGTGGGAAACAAACAAATCCATCGCAAAGTTTACTTTAATCTGCTACAGAGCTTTCAGCAAGTTAAACTGGCTTTGACTGGTGTCTTTGTGGTAGTTTACAAGATCTTTATTACGTTCTAGAACATTCCGTGTAAAATATTTTAATTTAATAAAAACTGGGCGGCTAGACATGGTTTTTTAACAAAAAGATATCAACCATTTCATTTATTTGTAATATATTCGGTCATTCGTATGATGTAAATAACATGTATTTTTAATAAAATTGACATTATTACATTTTTATTGTAAAATAATAAATAATTACTAAGAAGCTTAAATACTTGATTTTATTAATATCTCAATGGTTGTCAATGAATGCCATGTAATGAGGATGGTATGGACATGTAATGAGGATGGAAAAAGAGAGGATGCTGAACAAAATGTTGGAAGTGAAGTATGTGGGGGAAAAGAGCGCCAAGAAAGAGATGGGAGGAGAAGATAACTTGTGTTCAAGTGAGAGGAGAAGAATGGAAGAAATTATGGGAGGAAGAATGGAGGGAGATGGAGGCCTTTTACTAAACTGACCCGACCACAGGCTGGAAACAGATGATGATGATGATGGTGATGGTGATGGTGATGGTGATGGTGGTGGTAGTGGTGGTGGTGGTGGTGGTGGTGGATGGTGATGGTGATGGTGATGGTGATGGTGGTGGTGGTGGTGATGATGATGGTGGTGGTGGTGGTGGTAGTAGTGGTGGTGGTGATGGTGATGGTGATGGTGGTGGTGGTGGTGGTGGAGGTGGTGGTGGAGGTGGAGGTGGTGGTGGTGATGGTGATGGTGTGGTGGTGGTGGTGGTGGTGGAGGTGGTGGTGGTGGTGGTGGTGATGGTGGTGGTAGTAGTGGTGGTGGTAGTAGTGGTGGTGGTAGTGGTGTGGTGGTGGTGATGGTGGTGGTGGTGATGGTGATGGTGGTGGTGATGGAGGTGGTGGTGTAGGTGGTGGTGGTGGTGATGGTGATGGTGGTGGTGGTAGTAGTGGTGGTGGTGGTGGTGGTGGTGGTGGTGGATGGTGGTGGTGGTGGTGATGGTGGTGGAGGTGGTGGTGGTGATGGTGATGGTGGTGGTGGTGGTGGTGGTGGTGTGTGTGGTGGTGGTGTGGTGGTGATGGTGGTGGTGGATGGTGGTGGTGTAGTGGGTGGTGGTAGTAGTGGTGGTGTGTGTGAGGTGGGTGGTGGTGGTGATGGTGGTGGTGATGGTGGTGGTGATGGTGGTGGTAGTGGTGGTGGTGGTGGTGGAGTGGTGGTGGTGGTGGGTGATGGTGGTGGTGGTGGTGGTGGTAGTAGTGGTGGTGGTGGTGGTTGTGGTGGTGATGGTGGTGGAGGTGGTGGTGGTGATGGTGGTGGTGGTGGTGTGTGTGTGTGGTGGTGTGTGGTGGTGGTGTGGTGGTGATGGTGGTGGTGATGGTGGTGGTGTGGTGGTGGTGGTGGTAGTAGTGGTGGTGGTGGTGGTGGTGGTGGAGGTGGTGGTGGTGGTGGTGGTGGAGGTGGTGGTGGTGGTGGTGGTAGTAGTGGTGGTGATGGTGATGGTGGTGGTGGTGGTGGTGGTGGTGTAGTGGTGGTGATGGTGTGGTGTGGTGTGGATGGTGATGGTGGTAGTGGTGGTGGTGGTAGGTGGTGTGGTGGTGGTGGTGTGTGGTGGAGGTGGTGGTGGTGATGGTGGTGGGTGGTGTGGTGATGGTGATGGTGGTGGTGGTGGTAGTGTGTGGAGGTGTGGTGATGTGATGGTGTGTGGTGGTGTGTAGTAGTGGTGGTGGTGAGTGGGTGGTGAGTGTGTGAGGTGTGGTGGTGGTGGTGGTGGGGTGGGTGGTGAGTAGTGGTGTGGGTGGTGGTGGTGTGGTGTGTGATGGTGGTGTGGTGTGGTGGTAGTATGGTGGTGGTGTGGGTGGTGGTGGTGGTGGGTGTTGTCAATGATATATAATCTCCGTTCCAAATTTTAAGAGTCTTTGACATTTAAAATGGCCTAATAATTTTGATGCCGGACGGATTGAATGTTTTAGTAAAGTTGATATGATTTTAAATATCATAAATACATGTAATATTAATTAAAGGATATATAGTAAAACTTAACCTAAGTTTCATCAAAAATCAACAATCCGAAGGTTGGTCTGATGTGAGTTTTATTAATACAACGCTGGTCAAGCTGTTGTGCTGAGGATTTTTACCACCTCAAGAAAAATGTATCGACTTCGGTTAGGTTTGAACTCACGAACATCGGGTCTTGAGGTTAGCACTTTACCCCAAGGTCGACCTTATTTAAGGGAAGTTATTTATTTATTTTATATGGCAGGTAAAATAAATCACCAAACTAATTTTATTTCAGTCGAAGTATTTACAAAATGTTCATGTCCCTGAAGTTAAAAAATCATGTTCATCTTAGGCATAAAAAGAGAAAGAATGATAAAATAACGTGAACTGCATAGCTAAAGAAAGTTCTGGATTAGTTTTAAAGAGCACACTTTTGGGCTCAAATTTTGTTGGCTTGGAACAAAGAAAATTTGCAAAGTTTTCTGTATTATTATTATTATTACATATTAATTCCTAAGATATTTTCGACGTACCCCAAGGGGTACCCGAATCATAAGTTTAAAACCATTGCTCTAGATTGTAGATGGTTGGGTAGCAGGAGAAATATACCTCGTGTTGTTTTAGAATAGGGTTTATCAAGCTGTGAGCTGCGCCTTTGGGGGAGATAAGGTGAAGGTATTTCTCAAACTCATTTCCATCGCCCGACGTGTGTGAAAACTATTTCTAGCAATGACTGCACTCAAAACCTTGTAAATATATCGATTGAACTTTAAAATTACCTTCCCCTATTGTCTCATAAAAATATTACTTGAACTAAGCCATCTTTGTGATCGTAGACAAAATCATCCTTCTCATTGGCTGGTAGACACTTTAATGTACTATTTAAACATTATATTCAATGTAGTCTAGTATTTTTATATATGAGTATTCATTTACTCAAATGTAAAACGACAATACTTTAAAATTTATGTTTAAAGGTAGTCAATAATATTTGTTTAATTTTTTATATCTTAAGAATTTTACTAAATTATTGTCAGAAAATATAGTAATCAATGCAAAAATTCCTTTTTTATTAAATTTTAACATAAAATCGTTTTTTAATAAATATAGTGTGATAGTGAGACGTTTAGTTTTCAAACGCGGCCTGAGTGGATAAAATGTATCGGGAAACCGAGTTATAGAACGCCTTGACTCTTGTTACGTTTGCAATTCCTTTAACAGCTATGTATCTTGGGTTGCATAACCGTAGGATGAAAGCGTGAAAGATGAAATTTGAAGTTTTACGTTTTACGTTTTAAATGAAAGTCATTATTAGATTTATTTTATGTTTCATCTAGTTTGTTCTCGGGAATAGTTATGGTGGGTTGTCTACCACCGGTCTTGGAACTCCTGGTTTGATTCCTGGTGATGCTGACGAATATATTTATTCTACTCTTTGATACTACTGACCAATTAGTAAACATTTAAGCGCGCTGTTTACTTAATATTAAGCATAATGTTCCAATCGAGTAAGCTTTTGACATGTAGTATGGTATAAAATTTGTTTTAAGGAACTGTACGCTAAATACTCCAATGAAAAAATAATTATGGTTACTTAAAAATAATAAAATAATATATTTATAGGGGTATTTTAGAGATGGCAGTTTATAAAATGTGTTCACGCCAACATTGTTTCATGGATGTGAAGGATGGATTTGTCAGGAGAAACACAAGAGCAGGGTGAATGTGATGAGATATAGAAATGTATGTGGGAAAACTCGTATGGACAGTCAGTAATGAATGGGTGCTGAAGGAATGGTTTGTAAGGGAATCCAATAAGTCAATGAGAAAGAAGAAACGTCTCGCGTTGGTTTGGGGATGTCAAGAAGATAAGTATGGATCGAGTTACGATGCAAATATATGAAGGTAGAGTGTGTGGATCAAAAGGAAGGGGTAGACCATGTAAGACGTGGCTAAATGTTGTAGATGAATGTGTGAAAGAGAGAAACATTAATAGTTTTTTTAAGAATAAAAAAGTGACCGGGTGGAAATTATTTTGGAAATTATGAATTAAAAAAATTAAACATTAAAATTTCTCTTAATTTTTTCCATTTCTAATGTTTATTTTTTTAAATTCATAATTTTATTATATATATAATACATTATATACAATAATTTGAAATAACATTGGTTTTCCTCAGACTCGAAGATGGTGAAAATTCACCTAAACATGTAGTCATAGAATAAAAACTAAAACGTATATAAAATAAGGGGACGGGAAATATAATAAACAAGATGATATAACCTTACTATCAATTAATATTATTAGTGCTAGTTTATAGATAATAATATAACCTTACTATCAATTAATATTATTAGTGCTAGTTTATAGATAATAATATAACCTTACTATCAATTAATATTATTAGTGTTAGTTTATAGATAATGATATAACCTTACTATCAATTAATATTATTAGTGCTAGTTTATAGATAATAATATAACCTTACTATCAATTAATATTATTAGTGCTAGTTTATAGATAATAATATAACCTTACTATCAATTAATATTATTAGTGTTAGTTTATAGATAATGATATAACCTTACTATCAATTAATATTATTAGTGCTAGTTTATAGATAATAATATAACCTTACTATCAATTAATATTATTAGTGTTAGTTTATAGATAATGATAAAACCTTACTATCAATTAATATTATTAGTGCTAGTTTATAGATAATTATATAACCTTACTATCAATTAATATTATTAGTGTCAGTTTATAGATAATAATATAACCTTACTATCAATTAATATTATTAGTGCTAGTTTATAGATAATAATATAACCTTACTATCAATTAATATTATTAGTGCTAGTTTATAGATAATGATATAACCTTACTATCAATTAATATTATTAGTGTTAGTTTATAGATAATGATATAACCTTACTATCAATTAATATTATTAGTGTTAGTTTATAGATAATGATATAACCTTACTATCAATTAATATTATTAGTGTTAGTTTATAGATAATAATATAACCTTACTATCAATTAATATTATTAGTGCTAGTTTATAGATAATAATATAACCTTACTATCAATTAATATTATTAGTGTTAGTTTATAGATAATAATATAACCTTACTATCAATTATATTATTAGTGCTAGTTTATAGATAATGATATAACCTTACTATCAATTAATATTATTAGTGCTAGTTTATAGATAATAATATAACCTTACTAACAATTATTATTATTAGTGCTAGTTTATAGATAATGATATAACCTTACTATCAATTAATATTATTAGTGCTAGTTTATAGATAATAATATAACCTTACTATCAATTAATATTATTAGTGTTAGTTTATAGATAATGATATAACCTTACTATCAATTAATATTATTAGTGCTAGTTTATAGATAATGATATAACCTTACTATCAATTAATATTATTAGTGCTAGTTTATAGATAATAATATAAACCTTACTATCAATTAATATTATTAGTGCTAGTTTATAGATAATGATATAACCTTACTATCAATTAATATTATTAGTGTTAGTTTATAGATAATAATATAACCTTACTATCAATTAATATTATTAGTGTTAGTTTATAGATAATGATATAACCTTACTATCAATTAATATTATTAGTGCTAGTTTATAGATAATGATATAACCTTACTATCAATTAATATTATTAGTGTTAGTTTATAGATAATGATATAACCTTACTATCAATTAATATTATTAGTGCTAGTTTATAGATAATAATATAACCTTACTATCAATTAATATTATTAGTGTTAGTTTATAGATATTAAATGTGGAAGCTTAAGATCACATGACTTGACCTATGGACACATAAGTGTGGAGTGGATGATGGAACATGGAAGGTGACCTTGGAACCGTAGCAGCGCTGAAGTCGTTATTTCGCAGTGACGTCACTTCGCTATTCTGTCAGAGCGTTTGATGACAGCCGCGAATACAAAGCGGAAAAAGAGCGCTAGCTTGTTTCCGATCAAAGAAAAGGTTACTGGTTATCCGTGAACGAACCGGTTGAACGATTCTCGTTGTTCTGTTCGAGCGTTCATCCAAAATATAGAGAACTGCGATCAGAAGGGGGGGAGGGGATTTGGGGGCTCAACTTTCAAACTTCTTACAAAATTATTATCAATTATGTATTTCTCAGTAATTTAAGTTAAAACCAACTAATTTTATATTGTTTAAACCATGGGCGCCATTAATGGGCGATAACCCCGCCCCCCTTATCACTCTACAATATTTATTTATTTTTGTTAATTTTTATGAATAAATAAAAGTGTGTATTTGGGATTTGGCTACAATTTTCTACTTACTAACAACTTTGAATCGTCAATCTAGTGTTTACAGATAAAAATGATATCTCGGAATTATATTAAGTTGCTCTAAGATTCCCTCCCACGAGGTTAAATTCCTGAAATGTTCTTTCGAAGGAAAAGGGTGGTGCCGCCCCCAGTGGTTGGTGCCGCCCCCAGTGGTTGGTGCAGCCCCAGTGGTTGGTGACCACCGATGTTGCTTTGTTGTTTGTTGGTGTGAATGATTGTGTCTGGATATTGGCGGATGGCTATATTGGCTGTGTCTGGATATTGGCGGATGGCTATATTGGCTGACAGCCAGAGCTGATATTAGCGACCTGATGCTGACCTGCGCTCCACAAGCTTTACAACAACTGACGCTGCTGATAGGTCGCAGTAATTTACAAGAACCGACGTATTATTATTTATTTGAGTTATTTAACATGCACTTTCTAGACTTTTGAATATATCAGCACATGAGAATTTCTATGAGCGAGAGAGAACGGGTCTACCAATTTTTCCGGGAAACATATTTCCACATATCTTCCAGGGTTCTTTAACAAGCCACAATTGACATGGGACCGACGTCTTTACTTTCCCTCCGAAGGAAGTTGTGCTACGGACTTTTAACACCCAAGAAACACCTATTGGTCTCGGCTAGATTTGAACCCACGAACATCCGGCTCTGAGGAAAGCAGACTACCCCAGGTTGGCAATAATCTATGTGCAGTCACTTAGCTTTATAGTAATACATTTGAAAGAGTTAGTTTACAAGAATTTCCCAAGGAATAGTAATAAGAACATGACTTACAAACTAACTTAATTCTATTATTACACAACAATCAGTCCCTCAGCCATTAACTCGACGCTGTGAAAGAGAACAGAGTTGTTGGGGGTTTTCCCTGCCGGGAACCGAATCAAGATCCCTCCGCTCTCAAGAGAGACAGTTATGTTACTGTCATAGCTAAGGACTCAGACAACTCTCTACTAACCAGCTTCGGTGGCCGTATGGTCTAGGACGCTACTCTCACAGTAGGTTGTATGGTTTTTTTTTTTCAAAATGTTTTTCCACTCTCCCTCCAGATAAATACGGGTACACTTCCTATAAATGACCTTCTTAATCCCTGAAACAATTAGCGTAGTTAGTGCATAAGCAGTGAACGTGTGATAAGACCTAGTATAGTCTGTTCCCCGCAGGAGTGATAAGACCTAGTATAGTCTGTTCCCCGCAGGAGTGATAAGACCTAGTATAGTCTGTTCCCCGCAGGAGTGATAAGACCTAGTATAGTCTGTTCCCCGCAGGAGTGATAAGACCTAGTATAGTCTGTTCCCCACAGGAGTGTTCCATCCTGTTTTAAATCTCGCACGTGTTCGTGGAGACAGGGACTGGCCCATACTCACGTGTGGGGCAAACTCCACTCCCTCTAGGGGTTGTATGTCGACGATGAAAACGGAATGAAACCAAGTGAGATTTAATTCTGTACGGGACAATTTTGTCTTCATTTCCCGTGAGTTTAAGGTGGGATGGAAGGGAGGCAGGAAGAGGTAGGTGTTGTTGCCAAAATAGGTAAAATATTGCTTCAGTACAGATATATAATTTAAATTTGTTTATATCAACAGTTCCTTAATATCGGTCATGAGTAAGCTGGTATTATCTAACACACTTTTTAAATTAAGATAAAAATTTGTCATTAAGTTCTAAAAGACCCTTGACAAATATTCAAGAAATTTTGAGGTCACCGTGTGAATAAAATTAAATTATATGTTTGTACTGAAGCAATATTGTATTTATTTTGGCAAAAAAAAAAAGTTTAATCATAAAAACTGCAAACACACTGTCCTTTTATCGCGTCCCTTACATCCCACCTTAAAACTGTCAACAATCTCGAAAGTGTATGGGTACCTTAAAGTGCAGTTTTTAAAAACGTCCTTAAAAGTCGTATAACCATTGCTCTGATCTTTATCTAAATGTCTTTAAAGCTGTGTAGTTATGATTTGATCACCTTCTAGAAGACGGATCTAAATGTTGTGAAACCAAGGCTCTGATCCACGACAAGCTGGTCTCACATATTATCTAGTCAAGATAAATAATAAAACAATATGGAGTAGAACTTTTTTTAATCCAAAGTCCAAGTGATATCTAATAAAATTTGAATAACCATTTTCATGAGTATCTAGGCAGCTGGCTCCCAATAGATCATTAATCTCAAATATGCTTCATATGATCATACACATCTTATATGTGCTTTATAAAACACATATACACAATACACAGAGATAGATGATAAAACACACATACACAATACACCGAGATAGATGATAAAACACACATACACAATACACCGAGATAGATGATAAAACACACATACACAATACACAGAGATAGATGATAAAACACACATACACAATACACAGAGATACATGATAAAACACACATACACAATACACAGAGATAGATGATAAAACACACATACACAATACACCGAGATAGATGATAAAACACACATACACAATACACAGAGATAGATGATAAAACACACATACACAATACACAGAGATAGATGATAAAACACACATACACAATACACAGAGATAGATGATAAAACACACATACACAATACACAGAGATAGATGATAAAACACACATACACAATACACAGAGATAGATGATAAAACACATATACACAATACACAAAGATAGATGATAAAACACACATACACAATACACAGAGATAGATGATAAAACACATATACACAATACACAAAGATAGATGATAAAACACACATACACAATACACAAAGATAGATGATAAAACACACATACACAATACACAAAGATAGATGATAAAACACACATATACAATACACAGAGATAGATGATAAAACACACATACACAATACACAGAGATAGATGATAAAACACACATACACAATACACCGAGATAGATGATAAAACACACATACACAATACACCGAGATAGATGATAAAACACACATACACAATACACAGAGATAGATGATAAAACACACATACACAATACACAGAGATACATGATAAAACACACATACACAATACAGAGAGATAGATGATAAAACACACATACACAATACACAGAGATAGATGATAAAACACACATACACAATACACAGAGATAGATGATAAAACACATATACACAATACACAGAGATAGATGATAAAACACATATACACAATACACCGAGATAGACGATAAAACACACATACACAATACACAGAGATAGATGATAAAACAAGAGAAATTCAAACACAAAATATAAAAAACCGGAAAAATAATTATATGAAAATTGTAGACTTAAATCCAATTGATGACAGTCGAGCCAATATAGCCCTTATATTAGGCAACCCGTTTACCTCTGGTGCCCTCTAATTTACCAATAGGCCAATAGGCCAATAGGCTAGCTCTAAATTTATTTGACATTCTCAGCTTATGGAGGGTTGGGGTTAGTAAAGATCCTTAAGTTAGGTTTGAAAAGAGCAAAAACTAGAAAAAAATTAACAATGGATAGGCTTTGAATTATTCAAATATTTCCTTCTAAAACTCGAATCAAATGTTAATTTTTACCCTTATATTTAATCATCCAAATCCTATTTTACATGTTTTATTTAATGCGCTTCAATAATCGCGGCCAACAAACATTTCTGTGAATTCTGCGACTCTCGGGATATTTCTGTCTGCTCTCTCTTTTAGGCGAACCTGTAAATCAAGTTTTACTCCTACCTCGATATTATATAAATCTCGAATCGAGTTGACCTCCATTTTATCAACACATCGCTGAAAACAATATTATCTTTAAAATTTTATCCAAAGTCATGATGACATATTTTATCTAATTATTTTTAGATATAATCCTTTATATTGTGTAACAGGTTTCTTTCAAACAAGTCAGTTAATTAATGAAGTAACTTAAGATAAAGCTGAATAAAACCCACTTCTATTGTGAATGTAAATCAATATTTCAGATTTGATTTCTAGGAATGAATCAATTTAATTTTTCTATATATATTTCTCATTAATCCACGTGACTTCTATTTATTCGTGGAATGTGTGTGTGTATGTGTGTATGTATGTCCAGAGATTATTTAGTACTTCTCAATGAGCAAGAAAGTTGAAATTTGGTTAAATAGTAAGGTAACCATCCAAGTGGTGTACAAAAGTTTCAAATTTGAATAATGATATAGAATAAAAGTTATAAAAAAGAAAATCGTTATTTATTTAATAATTTTAATCAGTTA
Source organism: Timema cristinae (assembly GCA_039000515.1). NCBI lineage: Eukaryota > Metazoa > Arthropoda > Insecta > Phasmatodea > Timematidae > Timema > Timema cristinae. Next base: position 49,662,226 of record JBCFYV010003508.1, on the reverse strand, counting down.
ACTTGTATTTATTTATTTATTTGAGTTATTTAAGGTGCACTTTCTGAACTGACTGATTATATCAGCACACGAGAGTTTCTATGAGCGAGAGCGAAAGTACCTACCAATTTTACCGTGAAAGATATTTTCATATGATTTCCAGGGTTCTTTCACAAGCCACAATCGAAATGGAACCGACGGCTTTACTTCCCCTCCGAAGGAAGTTGTGCTACGGATTTGTATCACTCAATAAAAATTCGTTGAGCCCAGTTGGGTTTGAGCCCCCAAACATCGGGTACTGAGACGAGCACTTAACCTCACGACAACCGGGGTCAACTTGGTCATTAAAGTTGCACTTTAAATGCAGGGATAAACTAGAAAAGAAATTATAATGACAAATCCTGAGAGAATATGCAGACTATAATTATGTCTTTATAATTTTGTTTGTTGTTTCATATTCAAATTAGTAACTGAAAAAGTTTTTTTTGGCAAATAAAAATTATTAGGTTAGCGTTCAGCATGTTCATTTAATTCAAGTTAACATGTACATCTTTTTTTTCAAGTTTCTAGCCGATTATTCTGAAAAGTATGCTATATACAACAACAAAAAATGGGTGACTTTTAGGAGGAAAGAGAATAGTACTAATTAATGTTGATATGGTCAACATTTTTAAAGTTATTTCAAACTTAAACTTTGTAAACTTTATTAATTTTGAACAAAATCGTTAGAGCTATTTTAAGAAATTTTTGAATTTTCAAAAATCAGTCAGTCAACAAACAATTCAAAGGGAAAAAAAATAAAAATTACGATTTAGGAGGAGTTTAATTAGCAATCTTTTGGCCATATTGAAGCCCCTCCCCCCATTTGTAAGCCAAAATAAGTAAAGGGCCTGCCCTCATAACCCCCGTCTTGCTTACGTTATATTTGTTGACTTTTTTAGTAATTTTTTCACAGGAATAACCATTATTTTTTATGCAATTTAGAAATTACTGTTGATTATTAACGTCAAAGTGTAAATTAATGATGTGAAATATTTACAATTAGCACCGCTGTAAAATTAATTTAAATTTACCGTACTAAAGAGGTAAAATTAAAATATAAAGTTAAAAGATTATATACAAACCATTATTTTAATTTTATTTTAATTATAAACAAAGTATTATTAATAAATATATGAGTTATTACAATTTATAAATAAACTCTGAACCACTTTTACTCCGATGACCAAGGTCTTTGAATCCACGTCTGGACACTTTTTATTATTATATGTTTATTTGCCATTCTTTGTCTTGTGCAGGTATTGTTCCGACCCCTTGACAGAAAATATAGGCATAAGCTAAGATGTAAACCCCCTCCCCCCGAGTGCCCCCTAGCACATCACATCTAGTCCAGAGTTGAGACTGTTTCGACTGCAGTCACGGGGACCATGGGTCCAGGAACATAGAGAGAGACTCCAGATGCATCATGCCAAGGCCAGGAACAGACCCGCACTGCAGGGGGCCCCAATGGTGTAAGGGGGCCCGCGAAAGGGAACTTTCAATTACTATAAATTTGGTGGAAATGATTCTAATTAATTAGTTAATCTCCTGATTATTGACAATTTAGACAGTTGAATATATATATTTATCATAAAGTGTCGCAAATCAAAACTAGGCTATAGATTTATATCATTCTGTTTTAAATAGCGCAGGGTTTTTTTTATCTTCGTGCAGTCAAGCTGACTGACTGTTGACACAAAACAGAAGCTAAAACAGTCATAAGGTGTGATTATTAAATTAGTAATTATTTATAACTACCTATATTAATAATTTCTTACAACTTTCTCTAGATGAGAAATTTAAACTTTTAAATTATCATAAAATCTATTTTTTTTAAGGGACAAAGAAGCCATTTGTTGCAATTTAGATTTCTTCAAGATGAGTCATAATATTATTTGCAGTAACAATCTCTTATAAGTTGTGATAAGCCGTAAGTGACGTCAGAGGAAGTAAGTCACATGGTCGTGTTGACGTCATGTTCTACAGCTAGCGACACTGTTGTGCCAAGGCAGGCAGCGGCAGTTCAGTTCACCAGAAGATACGGCCGTGGTTAGTCGAGGATAGCTAACAAGAATACGTCACAGACAAGTTCAACTAGTCAAGGTCACATTCCTGTTGGCAACATGGACAAAGGGTATGTAGGAAAAATGACAGGCTTCGTTTAGAGATGTTTTAAAACTGGTAAAGACAGGTATTAAAGAGGTATCGGCTCACTGATATACCTAGTCAAACACTTTTCTTCAAATTAACGGTTATTTGATTTTATTTCATACAAAAACAGGTTCTCGCCCGACCTTTTTACTTCTATCTGGCTTTGTGTTTACTAAATACATTTCCTCCCCGCTACCTTAATTAGTTAGTGTGCTTGATAATTGCTCCTCATTCTTTTAATTAGTTGTTGCTCTTCTCCAAGGACAGTTTAGTGTAAACAACAGAAATCCCAACCCACGCTACTCTCGTGTTGGACTAGACTGCCCAAGATCCAGTCGATCCCAGTCGGGTTCACTAAAAAACGGCTCTTTTTGATAGTCTCGTTTTATGTCGACGTGTTCAATGAATTTATTTTTCAACTTGGTATTGATTTGCTGAGATAGAAAATTGTACTGTCGAGAGTTAAAAAAACAGATTGACTTTTATTTTGGTGGTATTTTCATCTGGATTCTGGAGTAATTATTTCCTAGTCATTTCTGTGTTAAAAATATAAACCAACCTTAAAAACTAGTTTCTAACCACCCCATCACAGTCGTCGTAGCTACATTCGAACCAAATTTCATGGCAAAATGTTTTTGCGGAAACTGAATGCTTTAAAAAAAACCAACCAAACACTGACTACCCATACATTTAATGTTCCCCAACTATTTATAATCTATACTACTAACCATTTCTGAGGGGCCACTTCATGTTTATTGGGACATAAAAAATAAAGCTAGGTTTAGTTTGCTGGGTGTATATTAAATTATAAACGTTAATAGTTTAAAAGCTCGTAGTAAGGCCGAGGGGGGGGGGGGGTGTTAGATAAGTAGATAAACTCGCTGGTGAATAATAATCCACGGTACAGAAAGATAATATAAGGGCTAAGCCCCGTCTACACTCGATAACCAAATAATTCTTAGTAAGTCCTAATTAAGTTTAATTTTTTGCACATAATAATATGAATATTTAATCACGTGACATCGCACTCAAATAAAAAGAATGATACATTTTCTGATTAAAATCCTCCAAATAAAACTATTTCATCAAATATGATGAGCACAATCACAATTTTCAGTTTAATTTGTTTCTTAAAGTTATTGTGGAGGTGGGTATATTGGAGGAACGTGGTGAGAGGGTGGAGGTGGGTATATTGGAGGAACGTGGTGAAAGCTAAATATAAACACCCCCCTCCAATTACCTGACCGATGTTAAAAGAGCAATTGCAATAATTTACACGGGGCCTAATATTCCCATATTTATTTAAAACTGTATTTTGGTAGCCAATGTACTTACGAGTATTTATGTTCGGCTCATAACTTGCCTACAACAAGATGCGCTCTGGCTCTAGCCAAGACCATTTCTAACCGTTGATTTTATAAAGCTGGCAGTAACACGACATTTATTGACATGACTGTCGAAATATTCATTTAAAAAAAATTATACAACGTTGGGAAAAGTTTTTTTTTATGTCCGCGTGTGCCACCTAAACAGTATCCCGCGTGCCATATATTTGCCATCCCTGAGATGAACCACAGAGTAAACGAAGAATACAATCAACAGTGCTAAATATAGTTTTTAAAATGATTGTAGTTTATAGTTGGAGAAAGTTACGTTGCCAACATAACAAAGAAATACGACAGATCCACTAGAAGCTAATATAATTACATCGACTTTATGGGGGATTGCTGAACTTATATTTATTGAAAGCAGTCACACATTATTTAAGATCATTAAATGTTTTTAGTTTCAAAGCAATTGTAAAATAAGATTTGCGCTAACCTCGTAAATATAAGCCATTAAAAAGTTGTTGTTAGAAAAGATTGAGTTTCTTTATTTTTTTTGTGTGTTGTTTATTTTAATTTTTTCCATCTGGAAAGTGTTGTTTTGAGGTTGTGGTAGGCTGTCTACTTATAGACCTGTTTATTTCCACGGCTGTTAACATTTCCCTTGGCAACAAATACTTTGTGAGCGGTGCGCTAAACTAAAACAATCCGCTGTGTGAGAACTATCACGTGCTCATAGCAAGAATAATTCACATTATTTATTAAACATGTTTTTTAATGTTGACCCTAAGATTTATTAGTCGATTTTCTAGATTTCCAATCAATACTTAATTATTAATATGAATCACTGCTGGCTACCTTATGGAAGTATCATACACGCTTCAGTAGTCGCATAGTTTCAGGTGTCACTCTCACAATAAACTGTACTTTCGATTGCGGGGAGATTGGGATTCGATCCCAGTCGGGTATACTGAGGGTGATTCTCCTAAATGGTTTCCCACTCCTCTCCACGCAAATATTGTTACACTTCCTTTAAATTCAACCGTTCTCATCCCTAACTCATTAGTGTAGTTAGTAAATATGCGTACAACCTGAACGGGTAGTAAGACGCGGCGCTAAAACAAACCAAAGCAATGATTGTTTTTAATTAGTGTAAGTTCATTTCCATCTGGATGGTTGGTTCATTTCCATCTGGATGGTTGGTTCATTTCCATCTAGATGGTTGGTTCATTTCCATCAGGGTGGTTGGTTCATTTCCATCTGGATGGTTGGTTCATTTCCATCTGGATGGTTGGTTTATTTCCATCAGGGTGGTTGGTTCATTTCCATCTGGATGGTTGGTTCATTTCCATGTGGATGGTTGGTTCATTTCCATCAGGGTGGTTGGTTCATTTCCATCTGGATGGTTGGTTCATTTCCATCTAGATGGTTGGTTCATTTCCATCAGGGTGGTTGGTTCATTTCCATCTGGATGGTTGATTCATTTCCATCTGGATGGTTGGTTCATTTCCATCTGGATGGTTGGTTCATTTCTATGTTAAATGTTGCTCTGAAGGTCACAAGGTTTCAATGATCTTCTCTCCTTTACCAACCAGCAAGTTAGTAAAGGATGGACAGAAGATATGGTGACCTTCACACCATCTTACTGGTGCTTTGACCGGCCTCTTGGTCGAGTGGTCAGCGCCCCCGGCTATTGATCTAGGGTTCGATGCCCGGTGGTATCATAAAGGAGAACTGTTCCTATGGTCGCTCAGGTCTGGTTATTTAGGTTTAATATCCCAACTGGCTCCACACCATCATAATCACCATCATCATCATCTCATCGCGGGTACGACGTGTAGACAACCTCCAAGGTGTACCCTGGGTACCGTTCTGTTTCCCCGGAGCGGCTGGAAGTCTACATACAGGGGCGACCAAACTATATACTATGTATATCCTAATTTTGGTTGGAAGAACAGTAGAGAAATTTCAAACATATTTTTTACATAACATTTTACCATATTATTTGTGTATTGATAATATTTACCGAAAGTGACAACTGCAGATAACATGACTTGATGTATGAATATATTAACATTGTTTTAGTAACTAACTTCTACTGTTCTTTCTACCAAAATCATACTATATCTCTCACACTCACATATGACGAAAGTTAAAATAAACTTGTGCTTTCTAACAATCCCATATAGAATTTCTTTCTTTTTAAAATTCATATTAACCGTATCAAATTTAGTTGAGCTTGTAGGTACTTTAAATATAGACGTTGCGTATTTTTATGTTTAAAAAATACGTTCAAATGTCCGTGAACGAGCTAATATTTATTGCGACCAGTCGAGGCCACGCGCATTTAATACACTGATTAAATAAGGACGAGGAAGCTGAAACTTCAAGGATATGTATCCACATTACCATGGAGGGAGAATGGGAAACCATTTAATAAAAAAAAACACCCTCAGTACACTGGACCTGGATTCGAACCTTGATCTCCCCGTCATCGGCAGTCTAGTCTAGTGTGAGAGGAGCGCCTTAGACCATGCGGCCACTGGTTTGTACACACGTGCTTACATATTTGACCAAGTTTGGATATACTGTGTGAGAATACTATGTCCGTGAGAGGCTGTGCTGAATTGCGTCAAACGGCCGTAACATATGTCGCACGCATTGTGTGCGTATGTGTGCATGTGTGCGAGACTGAACGTTCGGTCTGACTGCGTGAGTCACTGTATGGTCGTCCATAGGACTGTGTTGGGCACTTGCTGAGTTAGCTGACTGGATGATGTATTGGTCACGCGGTCTGAGATGTTAAACTCGCACTATGTTCACTTGGGAGATCGAAATTCAGCTGGATACATGGGGATAAATTTCACTAGATTTTTCAATCCTTTCTTTATGCTAATGTGGCTGCACTTAATCTAAAAGCTAATCTCTCCATCAGGCCTCCGATGGTGACCATAAATTCTTATCTGGTGAGTTTTCTTAGTTCTAATTAAAAATAATTATTCATTTAGGAAAAATTACCTACAGTGCATTCGACCGGAGTCGAGCCTCGATCATCTCAGTCATCTGGAGTCTAGTATATTGCGAGAGTAGCACCTTAGACCATGTGGCCACATCATATAAAGACGTTAGTTACAATCACCCGCGGTTCACTGAGCTACAAACTTGTAACTTGTTAGCACGGATTGTAGGTACATGTTGGCGACCGTGAGTGAGTACGTCTGTTAGCGCCTATAGAAGTTTCCACGTCTGAACAATGTTTGAAAGGAAAGTTGATTGTTTTCTGCTACCAAGCAGCTTTCTCGTAGTATTAATGTGTGAGACGGTTTTACCACCGAGTTTCAATTTCAATATCATTTATTTCCATCTTACACTCTCAAGGTCAAAATGATATATTTTCTGTAAAATGAAACCTTGTTGTTTTGAAGGAAAATGTTGAGATTATGTAACTCCGCTGCGCTGGGAGACAAGGTTTCACTCGGGGTGTTGTAAAACATGATTCTCTACCACATTGAAAAAAAAAAGTATAATTAATTTGATGTCAGCATGCAGAACAAAATAAACCGATAGTGAATATTTTTTATTGAGACGTTAGGGACCACCGCTAACTTTAAACAGCTGACTATCAACATATTTTATTATCTAGTAGACAAACATATATTCTAGATCGTTCTCCCGATGTATGTTTTCAAATTATAACGCTGTGTCGGGGCTCAATACAATACATCGATACAAGCTTTACATTAACGGGTTATTACAAATCTCCTCACAACGGACAACGGAGCTGTCTGCTCGCTTCTAGCTCTACAGCGCATGCGCACTGATGTGAGATGAACTTTAGCGAAACACCTCGCACCGATTTTTATGACAAATTATAAACTTTAATGAAGTAGTTTAATTAATATGGTATATTTTAATCAGTTGAATATTCAGGTAAATAAATGAGAGACCAGATTAAAAGCAACGTTGTCGGTGAAGAATGTTTTCACGCGGGCTCGGCTCAGTGCAACATATCAATCAAAGACCAGTTAGCGCAATAATATCCCAACTGTTGTAAGAGTTAGACCTTGACTCTAATTATTGCTCGTGGGAAAATAAACTGTCAATGGAAATTGTAATTTTGGCGGCAAAACGTTTTTTTGAAGATAATTTCACTTTAGGAATAAGTACGCGCTCCTCGCGAGATGATCCAATCAGAATTCGGCAATCATTCCTGCTGCTGTGAATGGTCACGCGGACTAAGTTTCGGGCTCATTCACTCTGGTTTGCCGATAAAAGGAAGGTCGTGGTTTAGATCCCGAGCATGTGTACAGAGGGTGTATTTCTTTAAATGGTTCACCACTTTCCCTCCAGGTGAATGCGCGTACCTTACCTCTAAATTCCACCTTCCTCATCTCTTTCACCATTAACGTAGTTCAGCCCGAACGGGTGTTAAAATCTGGGGTGGGAAAAAATTCAAATTCTAGTAGGAAAAAATCTCAGTACACCCAACTTGGATCGAACCCCGATCTCCTCGTCTTCAGCAGTCTAGTCTAACACGAGAGTAGCGCGCTAGATCACGTGGCCACCGAAGCGGGTACGTGCATAAGAATGAACAATTAATTAATAATGTAATTTTAAGACTGATTTATTAAAACTGTCCTCTAGTTGTGATCAGATACGTTCTCCCCTGTCGCAATGACAGTAGTGTTGATGCCGTGCGTAGCAACAGGTTGAACGCAACCCCCCCCCCCCCCCCCCCCATACAATCGATATCTTGTCCGGCTCGGGGGTAAGGGAGGTGTCGGGAGACAATCACGCCTCTTTTCCTGGCGAGACAACGTAGTTGCCTATAAGACAGGGGTGGACACCCAGGGAATGTAAGGTCGATATTTTTACCGTTTTTATGGAGAAATAACAATGAAATACCACTACAGAACTAAGGCTCCCAACCTGGGTGTCCGCAGAACAAATCTAGATTTTTAGGTAATATCTATTTGTATTTTCACATCATTTAAAAACTATTCACAATTTGTGTAAACCTCTTTTTTTTTAATGTTATAGTTTTAAATAGGCTTAATAGATTACTAGAAATGTGTGTGTAGGTTTTTGATTTCCCCTCGTATGGAGGGGGAAAGCTTGCTAAGGACTGCTCTAGAAGATACATTTAGTTTAATTTTCTACACATGGGCCAGTTCCATAGTCAGACTTAGTACGTCTCAAGTGTGGTGCTATAGTAAATACAAGACAATACCTAGACCAGAATGGACTGGGACAGTTTCATAGTCACTTAGTACGTCTCAATGTGGTGCTATAGTAAATACAAGACAATACCTAGACCAGAATGGACTGGGACAGTTTCATAGTCACTTAGTACATCTCAAGTGTGGTTCTATAGTAAATACTAGACAATACCTAGACCAGAATGGACGGGACAGTTTCATAGTCACTTAGTACGTCTCAAGTGTGGTTCTATAGTAAATACAAGACAATACCTAGACCAGAATGGACTGGGACAGTTTCATAGTCATGACTTAGTACGTCTCAAGTGTGGTCTATAGTAAATACAAGACAATACCTAGACCAGAATAGACTGGGCTAGTTTCGCATATAAAACTGTCCCAGTCTATTCTGGTCTAGGTCTGACTATGAAACTGGTCCAGAATAATATCAGCACACAACGTACTAACCAACTCAATTCTAGAACCAATACAACACTGATTCCCTAACCATCCATTCACAGCTGTAAAAGAAAACCCCTAACTATAAAAAATAAAAAATGCTGTGTCAGGAATTGAACCGGGATCAGATCAGTAAACAGACGCGACCTCGCTAAGGTTTTATAAGTCTAGGAATGTTAAGCGAGTTACTGAGCACGAGCTTAATATCATCAGCTCATGGTTTTGAAAAAATAAAAGGTTAATTTTAAACAAATTTAAATATCTAGATTATACACCAGGAAAGATCAAATGAAATACCAAGGCCTATGAGTCCTACGAGGGTTAAAATAACTTACTCGCCCTAATTATTTGAGAGGCTTGTTCACACAAATTACGGAAAGTTTTCTTTAATTACACCTGTCCCACCCCTGTCCCACTTACGTGAACATGTGGGTAGTAATATCGAGATGCAGATAGATTCAGTTATTCCCTCAACTTTAGACTTCATTAAACATTCGGATTATATTAATCTCCTAAACCAAGTCATGGCGCCCACATCCCCTAACTAAGTCTCACTGAGAGCATTATTTAAAGAAATATAAGACCACGTTCATCTTATCACCGATGACAATCTCTGGAGATCAATCAATCAATCATTATAATTTCTTAGACTGATTTTGTCAACATCAAATATACCTCTCTTGAAAACAAATTATTTGTAATAGTAAAGAATGGTATTATTACGTTTAGTTTAATGCTAATTGTAAAACCTGTTCTTAATATAAATATAAGATCATTTTATTTATCTTTTGCCCACATGCGGGCATTGAATAATGTGTCATCATGGCGTTAGGCATGTACAGTCGCAGGAAAACAAGATAAAGGGAATAACCCGGAATTGTCGGTTGATGAAATTTGTAAATTTTTCCTCGTAGTATCGAGTCTTTAATCAGCGGGTTCAGTTTCCGTCCACAGACAAAATAAACCGCGGTTTGCAGTGGTGTAGCGAGAACTGTTCACTCAACAAAATTATCTACAATATACAGTAGGGGTAAGGTGTCAGACATGTGCTGAGGGTCCGGGGTTCAATCCTCGGTCCCGGCACAGATTTATCTGATTACCAAACCCTTCCTTCACCTCTGACAAGACAACTTGTGAATGTGGGGAATGCCAGGCCTCCACCGTGGTTCGGATCCCACGTTAAACTGTAGGTCCTTCATTTAATCTCACAATCACCCTACCATTACACATTAGCGTAAGTGCGTATAACCTGAACGGGTAGTAAGACGCGGTGCTAATAATAAAATAATAATAATAATACAATATACAGGGAAACCGCTTCAGTGGTCGCATGGTCTAGTTAGGTCGGGTGAAATGAGGGTGGTTTAAAAAAATTATTATACTCTTACTACACGCAATTGCGGGTACACTTCCTCTAAATATAACATTCCTAAACACTTTAAAAACCATTATTACCATGATTAGTACATAAGAGTATAACTAACGGGTTGTAAGACGGGGTTATTTTGAGAGAGTTTGTTTTCAAAGATTACTCCCATGTCTGTGTTGTGTGGGGAGACCCGGGAAAACCACCCCCGCGGCTCTAATCTGAAAGTGGGAGAAAACCACCCCCACGACTCTAATCTGAAAATGGTAGTATTGGGAGGGAATACAAGCTAAGGGAAGTATTTTTTAGTTATTTAATAAACAATTCCAAATCGTTTGTCAAAATTGTTTAATATAGAATAACTTATCGTAAGGGTATAGAAAGTACGCAGCACCCGAACATAGTAGAATATTAACGGCGACCGGAAAGGGACCGTTTAGACTCATCAGATGGTCACATAGAGGTACAACCCGTGGTGGCCCTTCCAGCTGACTACTGACACGTTACAGTTAGAGTTCACCATCCTCATCCTGTTGTGCAACTTCCCTAGCTAGTAGTTTGTACTGTGTCGCTTGGAAAGTGTACAGATGGTAACATTGACACTATCTTCTCTTATCTGCTATTAGTTGATAGCATGTAGGATGCTCATCTAGAACATGTTGTCCTTGCCGTTATGATCAGCCCCAGTTACCGATCATAGATCAACTCCTGTAAACTAGTCTAACCAAAAGTTTTGTTTTCTGTTTTGGTAGCCTGGTTGAAGAGTGAATGAAAAAACGCCAGTGTTTTGTTGTTACAGCAAATATTGCTTCAATAGAAACACAGGGTTTAATTTTCTTCACACGGTGATATCAACACTTGTTGAATATCTGTCAAGGATGTCCTGGAAATTAATGACAACTTTTTCTCTTCATTTAAAAAGTTCCTCATCTAATGTTGCTATGCTAATGATAGCTATTCAACAGTTGTTGAAATCACCACGTTAAGGAAGTTAAAATATGTTTCTACTGAGCAATATTTTATTTATTTTGACCAACAAAGGTTTTGTTGTAAAAACTGCTAAAACACTGCTCTTAGCTCGCGTTATTTACACCCCCAACTTAATGTTCTTATTTACACACACCAGAGTACCAGTGACGTGGTATTTTTCATGATTTTTCAACGTTCGAAAAACACTACTCTATTTTAAAATGACCCATAACCACCATATTTTGCTAGCCTGTCGGTGAACAACATGCGTATAGAGCAGGGGTCTCCAAACCTTCTGCTACGTGGGCCACATAATATATTTTCCACATTTTTGTGGGCCAGAGTAACGTTCACATGTTCTTCAAGTAGCATTATTTACAAATCAAATTTGTTTCAACATACAAATTTAGATTCAAGTCATATGGCCGGTCACGCGTGTAAAAAATACCACTTTCCAAAACCAGTGAGTGTTTGATCAAATGTATTGAGGTTGGTTCGTCTCTGGAGAAATGAATAAATTAATATGTAATGAATTATATTTTTTAATAACTAGTCAATATAATTACTCATTTTTAAAATTAGGTAACATATTTCGGAACTTTTCTTTTATACCCCTCAGCAGGAAGACTTAGAACTACTCAAAAATAATCACAAGCCTCTCGTCACAAGTCTCGTGTTAGGCGAGAAGCGTTGCTATCAAGCTTTCTAAATACCCACTTGGCTCGTTAATTCACTTTTGAAACATCTTAGTCGCTTTCATATAAATAATATAGCATAATATAGTTTATAGGAATGAAATCAAACACGTGGGCTTAACGGCACGCTAGTTTGGTTTAACTGATGAGGTTAGGATTCATATTCTGACTGACGGTTCTGGGGTTGATTTTCCCTATATAATTTTCCACTCTTCCTCCTCGCAACTTTGGGTAAACTTAATCTTAATTCTACCTTTTTCATCCCTAACACATTAGCGAAATTAGTAAACATGTTTATAATCCAAACAGGTATTAAGATTGCGATGGTCTCCAAGATAAAAATTTATATCAAACCCGGCAAAAGGTTGGAAACCACTGAACTAAACTCGCATTTCACCCACAGGTTAATGTTAGAATTATACAAGTGAATTGGGCATTTTCTTCTTAATACTCATCAAAATATTAGTGATGGATGTTATCAATATATTTTATGGCTAGGAGGTTTTAAAATGTGACTTGATCATCGTTTTAGATGTTAATTCTCGACAATTAGCTATGGTTAAACTCTATAATTTAGGCTAAGAATGTGTAACGATGTTCCAAACAACAACAAACATCTAACGCCTATCACCCTGTAATATGGAGTTTCAACACTCACCAAGGCTGGCGTGGCTTCTCTCCGTCAGATGGAACACTAACTCACGCACCAAAACAACCTCTCCCGTGGCTACAATGAATTAGACTGAAAAGAAACGCTGGTCGACGCCTCGCTCGTCATCTTGGCCCCGGCCCACAACAAACTAGAACTCAACTTGACTAAGCCAATTTCCGTCTCCGCTTCTCGGATGTTCTCCCTTCTTCGAGTAATTACTGGACTGTCCGATACGCTTCCAGAGCGCTAGTCTTCTCCCCTCCTTTCCCCCCCTCTTCTGAGAACATGTGTGGCCTGTTCGTACTATAAAATAGCTGGTGTTGTTTAGAGCAGCACTCATTGTACCACTGGCTTACACACGGTGAGGGCGCCGGTATAAAACTAATGTTTGGGAATACTCTTCAAAATTCAGTTCTGGTTTAAATGGGGGGGATACTTATTCAAAATTACTGTTTGGGTTTTTAATGTTATTATGATTCATGGATGGGTTTTCTAAATGGGGTTTAACGCGGGTGAACCGCGAGTTCATTATGTTAGTTTTCAAGGGGAAGTCTTGATTGACTTCAGTACTTCTTTTGTACTAGAGGCGCGCCCTTATCTTAACTTAGAGTAACTTAGAGTAGCTAAACGGTTGCTTTGATATTTATTATACAACATTCACTGATGCATCTAGTGAACGCAATATATACTAAAAAAAACTGATTTCCTAAACCACTTTTTTCAACCAAATTATGAAAATTAACATTGTCTTTCAGCTTCAAAAGTCTACATGTTAATATCACGCCATTAGTATATTTCCACAAGTGTGGGAAATACTGTAATTTTATGATGGTTGTAATAATTGGGGTGAACATCGCTTGCAAAATCTTACATGGGATTTGGAACAAATTGAATAACTTTCATACCTCTTAAAATGTTTATATGAAAACATTAAAAAGTTGTCTTGTAAGAAACTTTTTTTTTTAAATCAGTATACCTATATTATGCTTAAGATATTAAAATAATATTTCAATAGACTGGATTGTGTTGCAATTGCCGAAGCAATATTAAATTTTTCAAAGTGTATTTTATGTGCATAGATACACTACCGTACAATTCATTTACTACCGACTGAAGAAACTTGCTACCCTCACTAGGGGGTCGATCGGTCTAAGGGTTATTTAACTCGCTATACTGTCACTGTTAGTAATCAGGTTGGGGCTTGAATCTTTAACGAAACACCTAGAATAAATTCAACACTACCACAGTCCCGAGTTCCATTCCCGATATGTTCATATGTGATATATTATTGATAAAATGTCGAATGGGGATTGACTATTGTTGTAAATCGTGCGCTGATAAGAATGACTAGAAATGAACTGTGTAGGAAAAAATATTTGTATTAACATAACACGTTAAACAAGCCAACTAATATTGTGTATTATATCAGAAGATAAGGAAAAGAAGCAACTATTTTTACTCGAGTATTTCCGGAAGAATCGAGTACAGCCGATTACGATACACAAAAGATGTAGTCGACTACTGTTACTCGATTCTTCCCATCACTAGAGATCACAGAGCATAGGACATGAGTAAAGCAGTGCTGCCAATTCACATTAATAAAATTCTTGCCAGGATTCATAAACAGTGTCTCTTTCTCACTAGATTTGTATAAATTTTAATTTTAATTTTAAATTTTAATTTTAGATTTTCAATAATCATTTTTTGACATAGTTTCTAAAGTCTGTTGCCAAATAAAATAATTGATTTATCTCTTTAAAATTATATAAGTATATACATACTTTAAAATGTATTGACCCGAAAAAAAAAAACTTACCAGTTAAATAAGATTGCAAATTAATTTTCTAGTATGCAGTGCAATCTTTAAAGAGAATGAATACTTCATGTTTAAGAAAATATTTTTAGACAAGGCTGCACTCTAGTAAGTTATACAATTAGTAAGTTAAGAAAATTCCATCCTGCTGCCCTTTACCAGAAGTGTGACAAAGTTTTTACGTTAAACGTTCCTTCTGTTAAACCTCAAGTCAGCCATTTGTGGATATGACTCAGGTTTTTTCTTAAAGTTCTATAGTTCAAAACTATCGGAATGGAGACAATTCAGTCCCCTCGTTTTATACAATGTATGCCCGCTCCGTTTGGAAACACGCCATCAAGAGAGCGCCACATATGATAACATATGTGTTGAACACATAATGTTCGATGCAGTGTGCAACCAGCCTTAAGGGCGTTAACGGCAGAAACATGGCCACATGAGTTACAACAAAGCATTGGCAGCAATTCCATTCTTCTCCTAACCAAGTATCGATTACAGCGCCAGGTGGTTGAATGTAGATCTAACGTAGAATAAGTTAATACTTCATTATCATAATCCAAACCCCTCCAGGCATTCCCCCCATAATTTAGATATATTGATAGTTTATCTGAGAATTTAGCCAGAAAATGTTCAAATTGAGATAGTTTACCTTAAAATGAAGATGTCTTTTAGATTCGTTAAGCTCTTGATTATAATGTTTGAACTTACCTAACAGCAGAATAAGATAAGGGGTTTCTGCGCATGACAGTACACGGTACACAACTTCGTATGTGACAAGTGATGTTTGATAACAGGTTGCAAACAATGAGAAGATAAGAAAGATGTGGGCTTTTCCAGACATTAAGCAAGTTTTTAAACACTACTTAATATTCATCCGGTTAGCAAATATGTTTGTACCGATTCAAAACACTTGTAAAAGTACACAGATATTTACGAAGTGGATCAATATGGAACTTTTTTTTTACTTTTCAACTGTCAGAAAAAGTCCGAGTTACCGTGATTGGACCATAACAGGTTGTAAGGTAGCCTGTGTACCCGACATTCGCATGTGGAGAGTGAGAGGATTCCCTTTAGCAAAGACCACTCAGTCGTGGCGGTAGTTGTTTAGTAAAACACAAATTATGCTCTATATTTGTTGATATTTTCGTGGTCGATAAAAATAAAGCCCCTCGTCTGTTAAAAACTGTCCCTCCTATTCTGTTCTGTATTGCTCGTGAAAATGTCCTCACAGCTTTGGAACTGTCTCTCCTAGTCTTTATTGGTAATGCCCTCTTAGGAGGTTCTTGTTCTGTTTAGCTTTGTAAACTTACCTAACCAGTCTGTCTAGTGGGTTAAACTGTCCTCCTAGTACAGTTCTAGCTTGTGTAAACTGTCCTCTCCTAGTCTGTTCTAGCTGTGGTAAACTGTCCTCTCCAGTTCTGTTCTAGCTTGTGTAAACTGTCTCTCCTAGTTCTGTTCTAGCTTGTTGTAAACTGTCCCTTCCTAGTCTGTTCAAGCTTGTGGTAAATGTCCTCTTTCTTGTTCTGTTTCTACTTGTGGTAAAACTGTCCTCGTCTAGTTTGTTCTAGCTTGTGGTAAACTGCCCTCATCCTAGTTCTGTTCTAGCTTGTGTAAACTGTCCATCTCTATTTTGTTCATAGCTTGTGGTAAATGTCCCTCCTATCTGTTCTAGCTTTGGAAACTGTCCCTCTCCTAGTTCTGTTCTAGCTTGTGGTAAACTGTCCTCTCCTAGTTCTGTTCTAGCTTGTGGTAAACTGTCCTCTCCTAGTTCTGTTCTAGCTTGTGGTAAACTGTCCTCTCCTAGTTCTGTTCTAGCTTGTGGTAAACTGTCCTCTCCTAGTTCTGTTCTAGCTTGTGGTAAACTGTCCTCTCCTAGTTCTGTTCTAGCTTGTGGTAAACTGTCCTCTCCTAGTTCTGTTCTAGCTTGTGGTAAACTGTCCCTCTCCTAGTTCTGTTCTAGCTTGTGGTAAACTGTCCTCTCCTAGTTCTGTTCTAGCTTGTGGTAAACTGTCCTCTCCTAGTTCTGTTCTAGCTTGTGGTAAACTGTCCTCTCCTAGTTCTGTTCTAGCTTGTGGTAAACTGTCCTCTCCTAGTTCTGTTCTAGCTTGTGGTAAACTGTCCTCTTCCTAGTTCTGTTCTAGCTTGTGGTAAACTGTCCTCTCCTAGTTCTGTTCTAGCTTGTGTAAACTGTCACTCATAACTCCTTAGTTTTACATTGTTCTAGCTTGTGGTAAACTGTCCTCTCCTAGTTCTGTTCTAGCTTGTGGTAAACTGTCCTCTCCTAGTTCTGTTCTAGCTTGTGGTAAACTGTCCTCTCCTAGTTCTGTTCTAGCTTGTGGTAAACTGTCCTCTCCTAGTTCTGTTCTAGCTTGTGGTAAACTGTCCTCTCCTAGTTCTGTTCTAGCTTGTGGTAAACTGTCCTCTCCTAGTTCTGTTCTAGCTTGTGTAAACTGTCCTCTCCTAGTTCTGTTCTAGCTTGTGGTAAACTGTCCTCTCCTAGTTCTGTTCTAGCTTGTGGTAAACTGTCCTCTCCTAGTTCGTTCTAGCTTGTGGTAAACTGTCCTCTACTAGTTCTGTTCTTTAGCTTGTGGTAACTGTTCCCACAACAATAAACTCTTCAAACACAACAAGATCTGTTGGGATAATCAAATCAGTAGCCCTACTTTCCACCCTAAACAACCACAAAAATAAGTCAATTATCCGATTTTTACTAAAATGTCAATATAATCATAACATAATGTATGCATATAAAGTGTAATTTAAATAAATATAACTTAAGCCAAAACCAGATATTAAAGCGAGATAAAATGCATAAGATATTATGGCTATTAAGTACCACATAATAATATTAAAAAAGTTTAGTAAAGAAATTTGCTACTTACCTTGCTCTGATCAAGAAATTCAAACACATCTTTCTTAGTTGTAGACATGTTGCATGATGAAGTTGTAGACATGTTGCATGATGAAGTTGTAGACATGTTGCATGATGAAGTTGTAGACATGTTGCATGATGAAGTTGTAGACATGTTGCATGATGAAGTTGTAGAGATGTTGCATGATGAAGTTGTAGACATGTTGCATGATGAAGTTGTAGACATGTTGCATGATGAAGTTGTAGACATGTTGCATGATGAAGTTGTAGACATGTTGCATGATGAAGTTGTAGACATGTTGCATGATGAAGTTGTAGACATGTGCATGATGAAGTTGTAGACATGTTGCATGATGAAGTTGTAGACATGTTGCATGATGAAGTTGTAGACATGTTGCATGATGAAGTTGTAGACATGTTGCATGATGAAGTTGTAGACATGTTGCATGATGAAGTTGTAGACATGTTGCATGATGAAGTTGTAGACATGTTGCATGATGAAGTTGTAGACATGTTGCATGATGAAGTTGTAGACATGTTGCATGATGAAGTTGAGGTTAACCTTTTTTCTTCACACTCGTTATTAGCTAAATGAATTAAAAGAGAAACTCTTTCTGCAAATATCCTACTACATTTCTTACAGATCGTTTTATTTATATTTTAAAATAAACTGTACACTGATACCAATAACACCACAATAATTAATAAACTGATAGTATATTAACTCAATCTCAACAAGAACGAAAAAGTCATCAAATAGAACCTTAAGCAGGCATACAAACATATGAAAGAAACAGTCAAAAATCACTAAGTGCATTTATGTAGTTTTGCCTGATCTGAAGGCTTGTACTTGAATAGAGAATATTACTAAGTGCACTTAGTGATATTTGCCTTTAAAATATAAAGTAGCCAATTGGATTTAGTGAGAAAGACATTTTTCTCATAGTAAAAAAAAAACCAATAAGGAGTTAGTGAGTTTTGCCAGTTAATAGAAAATGAAAAGCTGAATCCAGTGATATAAATATCTCCAAATTGCGATTTTTGGAGTTAATGACTTTTGCCTGAACATAGACGATATATTTGTGTATGTAATGCTGGCTTGTGTAGTTAGTGACGTCACAAGCTCAACCAATCATCCTATTGCCCATTATTTCTGCTTATGATATAGTCACCATCCATTAACTTCGCGATAAACTTTTTTTCTCTAATCATAGCAGAATGTACTCGCTATGACGATATGCAGCGCATGGCCTGACCTTAAACAAACTTGTGGGTCACAACCTATTGGGTTCACAGAGCAGTCACAAAAAGACCATTGATTAAAACTCAACATAAACAAGAAATAACTCTGTTAAATAAGAGTTAATTATAATGAATCCTATAATTACAATATTAAACAAACAGAATCTAAACATGTAGAGTCGTTTCATATTATATATTTCTGGAAATACAATTTCGCGTTTAGAAGAAAAATGGAAATCTCAAAAATGGACTAATGAGTCAGTCTCGCTTCTTGTCTGGTTTATCGGTCACAGGAAGGCTGGAGTTCGAAGTCCAGCTGGGTATACTGGGGTATTATTATCCTAAAAGTTTTTATTTCTATTCTCCTTTCATACTAATGCGAGTATACTGCCATTAAATGATGCTTTATTCAAACCTACGCCATTTGTGGAAATGCACGTGTGGCCCTAATTGATAGTAAGACGATAAGAGAGAAATACTACTGCATTAGTAATTTCGTGATAAGCGTAACTTATCGCCCAGACGGGTAGTAAGACGCCGTGCGAAAGAAAAATTGTTTACAAAGATCGAAAAAAAGACGTCTATTGTGTTCTTTTTCTACTAAACGAATATTTGACATCTAAAAATGGCTGTTAAAACTGTATAACAAAAAAACCTTCTTCTAAAATGTATAAAATAAACGACTGAAAAGGACAGCTGTAGAACATTTGGCTTGACGTACGAATACATTACTTTGTTAAATGTCAGGATCAGATTATTCCTACAGCGATCCAGTAGAAAATACAAACAGATTTCCTTCGGTCAACATTGATACCACTTTATTAATACCAAGTGTTATTTCGCAGAATATTGATCATATCTAGCAGAAGTGACTTGACGTATGACGTGAGAGAATTATTATTATTAACACCGCGTCTTACTACCCGTTCAGGTTATACGCACTTACGCTAATGTGTAATGGTAGGGTGATTGTGAGATGAAATGGAGGACCTACAGTTTAACATGGGATCCGAACCACGGTGGAGACCTGGCATTCCCCACTTTCACAAGTTGTAATTAATACACGTCTTGTCAAAGGTGAAGAAAGGGTTTGGTAATCAGATAAATCTGTGTCGGGACCGAGGATTGAACCCCGGACCCCAGCACAGAATCCCGACACCTTACGTGAGAGAAGATCTAGTAGCTTGAATAGCTGACCTTATGGAAATTCTATCGAGGATCTTGACAGTTTCAAAAGCTACCAAGCTATCTATGTTCATACGTCAAGTCGTGTGATCTGTAGACGTCACATATCTATTAGGGTTCTGGTAGGAATTGTTCTTCCAAGCAAGATCGAGCTATGTCAACGTTGACCGTATGAATGTATGGTCTACACGTCCAAGGCCTGATGTGAACATTGTACCCCGCTGCGAGGACCGGGCGTGGGCTTCACCATCTTAATTAGTTTTATCGCCGCAATAAGCGTACTTGACACACACGGATAATTACTGCTCATGTGATGGTCACTTATTGCCAACCAAAATTATGTGCTACACACACATTCTTAGATGTCATTTTACTTAATAATATTATCTACAAAACATTAGTGCATCACACTTCTATATTTTACATCCATTATTGTTCCCAGCCTGTGGTCAGTTTTTTATTCACGCCATATATTCTCCACTACCGGCTGCTAGGCAGGCATGCTACCGACTGAGCTAACGTGTCGAATTTCAAGAACTTTATGAGAATTTAAATTTAATATATACACCAAAAAAAGTGCAACTTTTAATCTGATAAGTCTCCTTGAACTAGATGGTAATTTAATGGTCTGGAGTCTAGTTGCTGTGCTCGTGTTACTAGACATCTTCACTAGACATATTTTTTGTGCGGTCAACGCGGATGGCGTTTTTTTAGTTTTATTATTGTTATTATTTTGAGAAAAAGGACTGTATGGATTAAGGGAGGTTCGGTAATGTTCTCGCATTTGCGTGGAGAGAGCGTGAAAAACCATCTAGGGGTTGAAGGGGACTCGCTCAGTAAAACCAGGTGTTATTCGAGCCCCGTCTCTAGAAAAACCAGACGACACGAGTCTGATGCCTTAGCCCGCATGGCACCAGATACGGGTCTGGGACGTGCACGAGTAATATTTGGTGTTAAACACTTTGATAAGAGCATGATAAGAGCAAAGGCCCTATTACACGAGGCAACTAGTTGCTGCCACCGCGGGCCAAGAAAGATGTCACGATGTTACCTTCAAGACTGGATAAGGGTCTGTACTACCCGTCATTTGAGGATATGTGGTCAATAACCCTTGTTTTAATTACTTTCATATGTCTACATCTTCATCTGATGAACTGTTGATCTGTATAAAAACACTCCAGTGAGGAGTATCCCACCAGAAGTTGCAGTTGCTTAGTGTGATAGGTTACATTTTAAAGCAATCCCCAGCTCTGCGTGGAAACTGTCTGCAACTTGTTACATGCAACAAGTTTCCCCCTGTAACAGGAGTCTAGCTACATGTATAACATGTTATTGAATGCTCAAGGCCACGCACATTGTACTTTCTGTAGATTATAATAATGTCGTGTCTGGACTACATTCGTGGAGGCTCTCTCCATGTCCTGGTGAGAGGCAGTGAGATATTTCACCCTCCATCTCAGCATTTCATACCTTAAATAAACACTTTTATGAGTTGGAAACAGTCTTGATATGTAAGACATTGGAGACACCGTCTAACTAGCATCATTATATCTCGTAAATATATATGCATTTTCTTTCGTTGGATGCAAATCGTGTGTCACTGTTTTATAACGAACTCATTGGTAAAACAAAATGTTCTCTCTTCTTTATAATGTAAAATGCTAGGGTTTAGGTTAGGTTAGTTTTGGTTAGGGTAAGTTAGGCAAAGCTATCCTTAGTGGAAAAGAAAGTATCAAAACGAGGCATTTCGAGTGTTAGTGCATTGCCACGATACAATCTGGTTCCTGGATACAAATAACGATACAATCTGGGTTCCTGGATACAAATAACGATACAATCCGTATTGAAAGTTGCTTAGTTTTACAAATAGTAGTATACTCAACGCTATCTAAGCCTTGCCGGCTAGTGTCGAAATTATCCGTAAAAGGTTGAACACAACAGAAATTACTTTCTATTTCTGAATTATCCACTGAATTATCATCTGGAGGCAAATGTTACGACTGTGCACCAGTTTGAACCAGCGTGACTCGATTGATTAACTTTGTTTGTTTAGTAAATGTTGTAATATAAACACGTTGATTGATTATTTATTGGACCAGTCTTTATAAATGAAGGTGATACAATCGCTGCCAGTAACAACACAACCGTTTTCTCTCAAAACTAGTTACTGAACCAGCACCCTCTTGTCGGTAGAGATGAACACTGTCCATCTCTTGCGTTGGCTTGCGTTCAGCCAATAAGAAAAACAATATGGATGAACTACTAAAATCAATATAAAGTTATTTGGTCTATGACAACAACGCTTGGAAATGTATAGGAATGAATAGAGGATTTTTAATTAAAATATGTATTTAACCATTTAAGTATTTTTTTAAATTTATTTATTATTTGAAAACGTTAATATGAATTTAACCTTTATAGTCATCTTTGATGTTTGTTCCTATTGGTTGAAATTACGTCTTGCGACTTTTCATTGTAGACAGTCTATTTTATATTTAAGAGAAGAGTAATTGCTAGTCCGACAAGTTGTAGACGGGCCATAACCAGTCCGTCTGTCTGTCTACCCAACATCTGTCTAACCTTGTCCACACCGAGCTGCGCACGATAACTGCGCAATGGCCGTCTAGACCGAAAAGGGCGATGGCACCGTTATAACTGTCATGACGAGTATTTAAAAGAAAAAAAGTGCTACCATTGTTATAAAAATAAGAAAGTAATAATCTTGTTACTAGACCAGTAATTTATTAATTTATACTTTGTTCTTGTTTTATTCCTCAATCTTGATCAGCAACACTTTCTCCCTCCATTTATCCCTGTTGACAGCAAGTTATATCCAAGTCTAAATGTTTAGATGAATATCTTGATGAACTGGAGTCTTGGTCGTCCTTCTATGGTTTCTACTATGGCTAGACAGTGTCTATTTAGATGCCCAATCCAGCAAGTCTTCATTCGTTGATGGTTCTCCACAATAATTATGTCTGTCCATGGAATCTTCTCCAGTAACGTGCTTCAAAGGCTTCCAGCTTTTATTCTTCTATGGTTTCCCTATCGTCCAAGTCTCTGGGCCATAAAGAGCCTTTATAATAAGCTACGTTAAGATTGTTTAAGAAATCTATAATATAACTCTTATCTTGACTCCCATCTTGCTATAAACTGTCTCACAAAGAAGAGGATGATATTTTAATGAGATCCATCAGATTGTGTTGTTGTGCAGAGGAAACACACTCAATACATCCGGTTGGGTATCGAACCCCAGCCTAACTGGTTAGTCAAATAAACTGGTGCCTAGATGCTGGAACGTGTGTAATGTTCATACACAATATTTAATTATATGTATATGCTTATTTCATAAGTTTAAAAGCTATGATATTTATATTTATTTTCCAGAACGAACCAACCAGGTACCCAGCCCCAGGGCCCACCCCCCGCATACGGAATGAACCCACCCCCTGTGATGGCGCAACCCCCACCACCAGGAACTGTCGGTAAGTACCAGGCCCGCATTACTCAGTCATAATTATTTTAAAAAAGAGTAATATTGTTTTATAAAAATGTCTGACCTTACATTACACCACAATTTTTTCCAAAGTCTGTGCAATATATGAGATTACGAAAAATGGACACCAATCATGTTAAAAAATGTTATGACTGGACTGTGAAACTTTGAAAAATATAAAGTCACCAAAGCTGTTCCATTAATTAAAAGGAAATACACTTTGGCTCAAGTATGGAGTTTATGTTTGCAACTGGTCCAGGTTAAACTTTCACATTTATACATTTCCTTTGGTAAAACGTTAACACAGAAAATGTTTTATTAAATATTTGTAAAATACATTTTTTAAAGACATTTGACGGGTCGACAAATTACATAATAGGCCTGAAAGTTGAGGTGGTCGCCTCTGTTAGCGAGAAATTGTATCACAGACTTTCAGTTTTATTCTACGATGCGTTATTTCAAAATATGATTCACGCCGAAATAGTCTAAAGATTCCAACAGGGCTCTTTTTCCTTAACAACCCTCTAGTGTGAATTTCATCAATAGGACAAAATATGCGAAAATTTGACATTAGCTCATTTTAAACGAATTTTTAATCATATTTGCGGGGCTATGAGACTAGAATTGATGACAAAGGCCTCTAGATTCAACAAAATGGTGATATTTTTGATAGGCTCATAACAGAACTTTTTAATATATTTGAGAGATAGCAGCAAGCTTTCCTCTTTAAGGTTTCGTAGTTTTCTTTTCTTTCTACCTCTTTCTTATAGATATGATAAAGAGTGGTTGCAGGCGAAGTGTGTAAGAGACTACAAGCATAGACAGAATAGCGAACTAGTTCCAGATAAAGACACAGGCCATTGTATTTTAAGCCATGTGGCCTGACAGCGATTGGTACTTTCTCGCTGACCAAAGAGGCTGGCTTGGAACATATTTGTGCAAAAAAAAAAAAATCTAAGAATTCTCCAGTAAAAACCTAGAGTTTAATTTTCTTCACCTGTTGATATCAACAGTTAATGACAACTTGTTCTCTTCATTTGAAAAGTTTCTCATATAATACCGCCATGCTCATGACAGATATTCAACAATTGTTGAAATCACCAGGTGAGGAAAATTAAACTCTCGCTTTCTATCGGAGCAACACTTTAATTTATTTTGGACAAAAAATGTCTTTTGTGCTCATAATTCTCGCTCTCTACATTCCCACTGTAATGTGGGAACTCTGCTTGGCAATCTGCTGTGGATATTTCCACTCTACCTTCATATATTTGTTCCGTCACTCAATCCACTCTCATCCTCTCAACATCCTCAAACCAACCAACATAAGACACTTCTCTTACATCAACCTATTGGATTCCTATCAGCCCATCTATGTTTTAATTCGTGTCAAAAAGAGTTTGTGTGTTGAAAACATTACTTTACATCTCCTGCTCTAAGCACACCTACATTTTGGCACTAGAGCAGCTATCTAGAGACTTGCCAGGTTCGATCTTCGGCTAGGGTAGAAAAGGCTTTATAGATTGCAAGAAACAAGTCAGGATGGATGAGAAGTCATGTTAAATATACCTGGATAGGTATTTAACGTGAACTTAACTAGTAGATGGCTATATCAAAACATCACTGGGTAAGAAACTAATAACCTAGGACAACTCATTTTAAACTCACTACTGATCTTTGTATCAGGATTATAATTATGATACATGCCTTATCTGGTCTCCTAGACTAGTCAGTCACCCCAATCACTCGACCAAGTGGATTGTGTGTGGAGATCTACCCAAATAAGTCAAACTTGTTAGTCTTGAATAGTTCATGACAGACTCTTATGCGAGAGTCATGTCCGTGTGTTTGAAACACTCACAAAAATAAATATAACAAGTCTCCCTAACACCCTATACTGATGTGCCCCCCACCCCCCAGAACTTTCCCAAGGGGTAGGGGGAGCCCTTAAACTCAACACAGCATCTAGCCTATCATTTATAAGTATTTATTTGTTTTATTGGACATTTTTAACGTGTGTGGTGGTAGATCCCCTGCTTTCACCCCCCCCCCCCCCCCACAGTGTTCTACCTTCACTGACATGTTGCTGGTAGTTGTGACTAATCGTAACTTAGCACAGAATATACCCGGTGTTGTGCGAGTCTTACCTTCACTGACATGTTGCTGGTAGTTGTGACTAATCGTAACTTAGCACAGAATATACCCGTGTTGTGCGAGTCTTACCTTCACTGACATGTTGCTGGTAGTTGTGACTAATCGTAACTTAGCACAGAATATACCCGGTGTTGTGCGAGTCTTACCTTCACTGACATGTTGCTGGTAGTTGTGACTAATCGTAACTTAGCACAGAATATACCCGGTGTTGTGCGAGTCTTACCTTCACTGACATGTTGCTGGTAGTTGTGACTAATCGTAACTTAGCACAGAATATACCCGGTGTTGTGCGAGTCTTACCTTCACTGACATGTTGCTGGTAGTTGTGACTAATCGTAACTTAGCACAGAATATACCCGGTGTTGTGCGAGTCTTACCTTCCCGTCAAGTCCACTGCTTTTGTTTTGTCCACAAACTAAATGAACCTTGTTATAATATTCTAGTTTACGTAAACGCTCAAAGCAGAGGGGCCTTTGGGCTGCCGGCCCACCAACAGTGGTCTGGACAGGGCCATCAACAGACTCAGTATATAGGCCCACCCGTGGGGTCGCACCCGTTGCCGGACAGAGCATAAGTATGTGGATACCACTGGTGTATATGGGGGGATGAGAGCTGTTGGTAATATACTGGGGGTACAAATATAAACTGTCTTTTCGGTACTAAACATGCTTCGTTACTACCTTATAGAAAAAAGACCAACCCTCTTCCCCTGCTATGAAAACACAGGAGAAACTAAGCCCGGGGAAATGTTACTTGGACAGGTAATATATGCTGATGTCTGAGATCATACCAACCTCACACAATCCAGTCTTACTGTTGTCCACCAATGCTCGCATCGTTTCTTCAGAACCTCACCAAGAAGGGTTATCTTGATGTCCAGCAACCTCAATGCCGGGGAGAGTATCTTATCGGAGTCTAAAACAATTAACGGTACATTCAAAGCCACACATGAGGGTTTTTAAACATTAAGCTGGAGATGTGGGGGATGCGAGAACAGGGCATGGTTTTTGCAGAGTTTATAGCAAAACATTTTTTTTTGACCAAAATTAATCAAATGTTGCTTCAGTAGGAACAAATAGTTTAATTAGATCTGTGCATTCAGCCATGAAATTCTTTATTGTGGCGAGGCCTCGACTCTGGGAATAATCCTAAGAAAAATATTAAGACTTTGTTTTTTTTCTTCTTCTCATCATAAGGTCTCTTTTTTTGTGTGATTTTTCTGTTCAACATCTAAAAGCTAAAAAAACAACCTACTTTGAGTCTAGATATATTCAATAGCTACAGGCAAGACGTGTATTAATCACAACTTGTGAATGTGGGGAATGCCAGGTCTCCACCGTGGTTCGGATCCCACGTTAAACTGTAGGTCCTCCATTTCATCTCACAATCACCCTACCATTACACATTAGCGTAAGTGCGTATAACCCGAACGGGTAGTAAGACACTGTGATAATAATAATAATAATAATAGCTACAGAAGCAAAGATGGACCCAAGGTAATTTTTTCTGTGGAGCTAGAACACGACTGCGAACAAGGCTGATTTTTCTTTGGAAATGTCACATAATTTTGAAATTGAAATGTATTATCTCATTTCTCCTGCTGGTAATTTCAAGGTTCCCTAACATTATCTTTTGAAACCTATTCATACAGATAAATCTGTCCACTCTGTTTACACTATGGCCCTATCTTATAAACTGCACCATAGTGGAACCCATAAAGGTAAGGTAAATGAAGTATACAAGGTAAAAACCATAACATTAGTCCACCCAGGTATTTTCGCCTTTCTCCATAATACAAAATTCGAACTATTTTAATATAAAGCTTGAAAGCAAGGCTAGAAAGCTGGTTTGCCTGAGGAGCATCTTAGGTCTAAGCCCGCACGACTTTTGTTTTACTGCTACTGCCCACTGGTGTTGAATTTTGACAAATTTTAAGCAACTACCCTCATAATATGAATTAGAGTAGATTATGAAACACAATGCACAATTTAAATAAATGTTTGGTCAAGGTCATTGCGAAGTGGACAGTGGAATAGATATATGGAGGTCCAGCCTTCTCACCATTTTCACATGTGATGGTATTCGTGTGTAATTAGTTAGTGTTAAGTTTGTAGTGTAATAATTAGTGTTGTACCTTGTGTCAGTGATTGTGGGAGGTGCAACTGGTCTGGGGCCCAACCCTAGCAACATCCAGTGTCCTTCTTGTCACCACAGTGTGCAGACGAGAGTTGAGCACGAGAACGCTACCAAGACACATCTGTTTGCTCTTCTACTGTGCCTCATCGGGTGAGTGCCTCAAACAACTCTCTCTCTCTCTATGTTCACACACATCTACTGTCCCTCAAACAACACCTCTCTCTCTCTACATTCACACACACATCTACTGTCCCTCAAACAACTCTCTCTCTCTCTACATTCACACACATCTACTGTGCCTCAAACAACACCTCTCTATCTCTCTACATTCACACACACATCTACTGTGCCTCAAACAACACCTCTATCTCTCTACATTCACACACATCTACTGTCCCTCAAACAACACCTCTCTCTCTCTACATTCACACACATCTACTGTGCCTCAAACAACACCTCTCTATCTCTCTACATTCACACACACATCTACTGTGCCTCAAACAACACCTCTATCTCTCTACATTCACACACATCTACTGTCCCTCAAACAACACCTCTCTCTCTCTACATTCACACACATCTACTGTGCCTCAAACAACACCTCTCTCTCTACATTCACACACATCTACTGTGCCTCAAACAACACCTCTCTATCTCTCTACATTCACACACACATCTACTGTGCCTCAAACAACACCTCTATCTCTCTACATTCACACACATCTACTGTCCCTCAAACAACTCTCTCTCTCTCTACATTCACACACATCTACTGTCCCTCAAACAACACCTCTCTCTCTCTACATTCACACACATCTACTGTGCCTCAAACAACACCTCTATCTCTCTACATTCACACACATCTACTGTCCCTCAAACAACTCTCTCTCTCTCTACATTCACACACATCTACTGTCCCTCAAACAACTCTCTATCTCTCTACATTCACACACATCTACTGTCCCTCAAACAACACCTCTCTCTCTCTACATTCACACACATCTACTGTGCCTCAAACAACACCTCTATCTCTCTACATTCACACACATCTACTGTCCCTCAAACAACTCTCTCTCTCTCTACATTCACACACATCTACTGTCCCTCAAACAACACCTCTCTCTCTCTACATTCACACACATCTACTGTGCCTCAAACAACACCTCTATCTCTCTACATTCACACACATCTACTGTCCCTCAAACAACTCTCTCTCTCTCTACATTCACACACATCTACTGTCCCTCAAACAACACCTCTCTCTCTCTACATTCACACACATCTACTGTGCCTCAAACAACACCTCTCTATCTCTCTACATTCACACACACATCTACTGTGCCTCAAACAACACCTCTATCTCTCTACATTCACACACATCTACTGTCCCTCAAACAACTCTCTCTCTCTCTACATTCACACACATCTACTGTCCCTCAAACAACACCTCTCTCTCTCTACATTCACACACATCTACTGTGCCTCAAACAACACCTCTCTCTCTCTACATTCACACACATCTACTGTCCCTCAAACAACTCTCTCTCTCTCTACATTCACACACATCTACTGTCCCTCAAACAACACCTCTCTCTCTCTACATTCACACACATCTACTGTGCCTCAAACAACACCTCTCTCTCTCTACATTCACACACATCTACTGTGCCTCAAACAACACCTCTCTCTCTACATTCACACACACATCTACTGTGCCTCAAACAACACCTCTCTCTCTACATTCACACACACATCTACTGTGCCTCAAACAACACCTCTCTATCTCTACATTCACACACATCTACTGTGCCTCAAACAACACCTCTCTCTCTCTACATTCACACACATCTACTGTGCCTCAAACAACACCTCTCTCTCTACATTCACACACACATCTACTGTGCCTCAAACAACACCTCTCTCTCTACATTCACACACACATCTACTGTGCCTCAAACAACACCTCTCTCTCTCTACATTCACACATCTACTGTGCCTCAAACAACACCTCTCTCTCTACATTCACACACACATCTACTGTGCCTCAAACAACACCTCTCTCTCTCTACATTCACACATCTACTGTGCCTCAAACAACACCTCTCTATCTCTCTACATTCACACATCTACTGTGCCTCAAACAACACCTCTCTCTCTACATTCACACATCTACTGTGCCTCAAACAACACCTCTCTATCTCTACATTCACACATCTACTGTGCCTCAAACAACACCTCTCTCTCTCTACATTCACACATCTACTGTGCCTCAAACAACACCTCTCTCTCTACATTCACACATCTACTGTGCCTCAAACAACACCTCTCTATCTCTCTACATTCACACATCTACTGTGCCTCAAACAACACCTCTCTCTCTCTACATTCACACAATCTACTGTGCCTCAAACAACACCTCTCTCTCTACATTCACACACACATCTACTGTGCCTCAAACAACACCTCTCTCTCTCTACATTCACACACATCTACTGTGCCTAAAACATCAATCACCTCTCTATCTCTCTACATTCACACACATTTAGTGTTTGGGGGAAATAGTTTGGAATAACAGGACCTACAAGAATATCGTTTTATACAATGGTTATTTTTTTATTTAGCCTTACCATTTACTACCTATTCGGGCTGTAAGTATATGAACTAGTTAGGCTAATGTGTTAAGGATGAGGAAGACCAGATTTTAGAGGAAGCTTACCCACATTTGTGTAGAGGGAGAATATAAAACCACCCTTAGTACACCCGACCCTCAACCTTCCCACCATCTGCAGTCTTCTATAGCAAGGAACTAAAATTAATTTTCAAAAACTGCCAGCCAAGGACCACTCCAAATAGCTTCTATACATCCATTTATTGAAAATTAACGAAAATAAATCTTCAGTAATTTTACTAATTTAATATAGGTGTTTTTTTTTAGAAAAACCAATATATTTAATTATTTATTCATGAAAAATCTTTAGAACAATTTTTAGAATATTTCAGGTTTTATAAAAATCACTCATTAGTATAACAGTTACCCATAATATCGGAGCTAGGGTCAAAATAATAGTTTCTAGATATAAAGTTTGAACAAAATCCATCAAAGTGTTTAGGATCCGTGGCCAGTGACAGACAGTTTCCCACGTACCTCAACTTACATTCCCTCTAAACTCTAGTTGGCCCGTGGCGGGTCTATCTCCCTTTGACTAATGAGTCTAATCCTGTCTAAAACCAGGAGTTCAAGCTTATTGTTAATCTAGTGTGGTAAGTTATTTACAATCACTATCGCCAAACAGAGACACAGCTTGAATGAAACTGTTGATCGCACATCACCTTCTTGTTGCTTCTCTTTGGGCCTTTTCACAAGCAATAAAGGAAACCAATAGAAAACTCCATGTTTTCATACAGCAAGTACATTCTAGCAGTGATGGGGAGGATTGGATTTCGAACCCTAGTCGAATGTACCAAGGTTTTTTGCTTTAATGGTTTCTCACTATATCACCACACAAATGCAGGTACATTTATTCCAAAATGCTATCGTTCTCATCCATATTTACATGATTAATGTGGTCAATCTTTAGTTTTTATGGACTGTTTATATTAACCCTCCTATTTACAAACTTTACAATAGAACGGCCATTAATCTATCAAGTTGCATCGTAACTTACTGTCACAGGTAGGTAATTAAAATAAATTTACCAACATAATTAATGTTATTCCTAACGCAGCCTTTTCAAAGCTATTTTGTTGATAATAAATATAAAATAAAGTGCGCTATTTTAAATCAAAGAATATTGAATAGTTAATACCAATTCAACTTTGTTATTTTATTAATTGATACATGATAAATAATGTTTGAGTTCTACTGTTCCAAAAAATATAATTCATTTTATCTATTTAAATTATCAATAGGCCTACCACTCTCTCTCTCTCTCTCTCTCTCAGCTGCTTGCACTGCATGTACACAGACATTTTACTTTAACAACTTATACATAAATCTTACTAATTAATGTTCAAAATTATTAGCTGTGTGCATGGCTTATTTAAAATAAATCATTGTGTTAGCTTTATATTGGAAATTTTGCAAATTCTAAAGTTTGGCTGAACTTATATTCCATTTGAATGAAAATTACATAATATATTTGTTTTACACCTCAAGTTGATATAGTTAAGTAGACAAGAGGATTGATCTTTGTTTGATCTCAGAGAGCATTCCTCTTTAACTGTTTAGGGTCATTGAGCATATAAAAAAAGGAACAGTTGTTTTTCACTTGCACATTTTCTGTTATCTGTTCCTCCCATCTCTACTATCTCATTCCTAATCCTGTTTCTCCTGGTGAGAGCTAACATGCTCTCCTAGTCTCTCTTACATTTATTGTCCAATGTCTTATGTTTCTGCTCAATGTGACACCCTGTACAACACTTGAAGGTCTCTTACACACCTATAGAACAATTAACTCCCCGCCCACCATTTATTCCAAACTACTGTTGGTTACGTATCTTAGCCTATGTCTGTTGTAAATACTGCTAGCGTTTACCCACCCCTGTAAAGGACTACTCTCTTGTCCTCTTTCCACTGTTACATTTCAAACTGAACAAATGCTAACATGTCACATGTATTTTTGCAGATGTTGGCCTTGCGCTGTAATACCGTATTGCACCGACTCTTGCAAAAGCACGAACCACTACTGTCCAAGTTGCGGTGCCTACCTAGGAGCTTATGACAATTAATTTTGCTCACTACATGTATGTTTTTTGCGAATTGCACTTCTTATTTTATTACCTTACCTAAGATGGGCCATTGCACTATTAATGTTATGTTTGTGATTATTCTTGGCATTATTCTTTAATATGTTTTTCCTGAAGTAATTTAAATTTTCTTTAAAAATAATTAGAGGTCATATTGTTGTACAATATTCTAAGTTTAATAATATTGAATAAATTAGTTTTTTTCCAAGAGGCATTCTCATAGATTACAAAGAAGAGCAATGAATAAAAGTGTGTCAATTTTAAAGTCAAATCCTCTTATAACTGAAGCCCACTTGAAACCTACAAAAAAAAAATTTAATAGCTTGGAAGGAATAAAACCTATTTTTCAATCAAGGCACGAAGTTATTTTGCATATTGACTTGTTAAAAGTGTTTATTTAGAGCTAGTTCTATCCAGTCCACCTCATTACCCCCTCTCTCTTTCAGATCCATTCTAAATGATAAACAGTTCTAGAAGCTTTCTGAAGTGTTTTTTTTAGCACCCTGATTTGTACTTGTATCTTAATTTTGATATTTGAACTATAAATAAAACCATATATATTTTGTTCCTAAAATTTTAGGGAGGGAGGGAAGGGGTTTGAACCCCCCCCTCCCAATGGTCCCCTATTGGGGGTTTACCAGCCAGTACCCTGATGTTACAAATATTTCAATAATCCTCCCCTCGATCTTTTACCATTTAAAAGGATTTCTGTGAGACCTATTATGTTTGATTGCAGATGTTGCCCTTGTGCCTTGATCCCGTATTGCACGGATAGCTGTAAGAACATCAACCATTACTGTCCCAGCTGTGGGGCCTTCTTGGGGACTCACCACAACTAGTCCCCGTCCGTCGTATCTGAGAGCTGTTCACACTTTGCAGCATCTTGAGTTAAATCACCTATCTGTGGGCCATGCACTTGGATAAAGATTATCAATCACATATATTTACTTTTTACTATTGTAATAACAATCAAGTGTTACTTTATAGCTTAGAAATAAATCAAAGAAATATGGAAACGCTTGGTAAAGTTCAACCTTCATTTAGTTCAGGCCGACCACTGATTTTACCCACAGTAATTAGCTTCGAGATAAATTAGTAATCTCATTATATACTAAATGGTCCAAACTTTGAAGGAAGCCAGAAAAGTTACTAGATATACTTTCATGTACGTCATGTAATGAGAGCGACAGCTGTCATTTTTGATAGATATTACCAATAAAATTGTAAAATATTAGCAATTTTGGCTTCAAATATACGTTTGTATTTTCTAATAGCCCCCTTTCCAATGAAAATTGGACTTAAAAAAAACAAACAAAAAACTGTTCACCAACCGGTGAGTGACAGTGAGATTGTCTACAACGCGTGTCGAGAGTTCCAAAATTATGATTTTTAAATCCAGGGTAAATGAAAATATATAAAATATTCTATTTGGCAACATACATAAATACAATTTTGTTTTAAACACTTTGAATTCCTTCAAGAAGAGTTCAATGCTAGAAATAATATTGACAGCTCCTGTTTTGGGGACTTAACCCTCGCTCCCCCCCCCCCCCCCGCCCCGCCCCAAACAAAGAGCTCCGGTACTGCTACATTTGGGAACCGGAGGACACAAGTTTGATTCAAGAGATGAGGTTATTTTCCATACTTAAAATAATATATTTAAGTTATAGGTTAACACCTAAAATATAATTATTCTAAGAACCTTTGATGCATTTCAGTGTTATATACTTAAACTATTTCTTTATTAAAAGAGAATGTAGGAATTTTCTTGTACAGAATTCGTCACTAATCAGTTTTATTTTTTATTTCAAGTTTAAACGATGGGAGTTTGCCCTTTCACATTGATAAATTAACAGCCAAGGACTAATGAGAATGGAAATGAACAAAGTGTCAGGAAAGATTTATCTTCACACAGCCTTAATTGTGTTCAAGTTTAAAACATTGAAGTTTATTACAAGATATCAGGAACTTTATTTGCAGAACGACGAAGATATGACACTCACATACTTTTGTGCGCATGTGACTTTATGAATTATAATATTTTTATATGTTATTAGATGTTAGAAATAATATTTTGAAAGAGCAGGATAATTATAGGAGGCTCAAGGAAGAACATTTTAATGAGTTTAGCCGTTTCATAATCTCTGTCTGAAAAACAAACAAAAAATTGTCACATATATTAATTAATAAATTCTATGTGATTACTTTGAATCAACTGTATTGATTTATAAATGTTTTAAATAAATAAATGTGTGATTATGTGAATCAAAATGCTAATAGTTTAGCCTTTAAATTATGTTATAAAACTTATTTGTTAGTGTTCCTTTATGCAAATGTAATTAGGGTACATTAAAGTATATTTTATTTTGCTACATTTAAACAATTCTAAACATTCATATGAAGATGAATCAGAAATACAAGAGATAATATAGGATAGCCCCCATAAAATCAATTTTCTGAATTTAGAAAATCTACAAATTTTTATTTTGTTATATAAACGGGTCAAACATGACTTTTACAATGGAAAGAAGAACACAGTTCACACTTTACACTGCTGCGACTGGACAAAGTGGTAATGGTCGCCTCTTGAAGAAAGTCGATTGTCAGTGCCCAATCCCCTGACCCAGGTTTCATTCTATCGGAACTCATCAGGGAGGAGTATGAAACGCGCAACACAACTTCCTAAAAGAACTGCTTGCCACATCATACTTACCTCTCGTGCCACCGAGGTGTATTTTGTTCCATTATTCTCTCTGATTACCACATCATATATAGTCGTTCCTATTTATTTCTTAGGTATTACTTTTTTTCACTTCAGCAAAACATTTCTCTCCTATTTCCTCTTTCTCTTTTGTTCACATTCAACTTTGCTACCACTACTCGGTGGTCTCCTTCAAAGTCTCTCATGGGTAACCTGCAACATCCTCCAATTGTCTCCGATATCTCACCGCGTCTCAAGACCTGTTCAGGTTATACGCATATATAACAATTACTCTAATGCAGTAGGGATGAATGAGACATTTTACAGGTAATCTACCTGCATTTGTATGGAAGGAGGGAGGGAAACCCAACACAAAGAGTAACATCTTGAAGTAATTTAAATAACCACAATAAACTAATTTCTACTCCAGTATCACTAAGGTAAGTGTGCTGGTTATCCCTCCTAATTCAAACCATGATTTATCATAGTGCTCTATAGCAAATAACCTGTTATTAAAAAAGTCTCTCTAAGTCACTCGATTAAAAGAGTTACTTTTAGTTGAAAAATGTTTATATTTGGAAGAAGTTACAGGAAAGATGGCTAGAAACATATGTAGGGGACGGTAAAAAAGTTAGTTATTATTTTGGTGAAAATAAATCAAATGTTGCTCCAGTAAAAACAAAGTTTAATTTTCTTCACCAGGTGATATGAACATTTGTAAATATCTGTCAAGGTTGTGCTGGAATTTGATGATAGCTTTTTATCTAATGTTGCTATGATTATGAGAGAGATCTCCAGTTGAGGAAGCAATATTTGTTTTGATACGAGAACCGCAACATCCATCCCCTTTCCTCGCGTTCACTACCTCCTCTCCCCATCTTAAATCAATAAAAGTGTTAAAATTCCAATTGCTTTTATTACCATGAAGTGTGTGAGGAATACAATTTTGGTTATTTATGAGTAAATATTAAGCACCCTTCTAATATTTCAGAAGCTAAAATGGAAAAATCCTCTAAGAGTAGATAAATATATGAATTAATCTTTATAAAAAAGAATCACTCTGTTTAATATCATAAATAAGTAGTAATTAATTGCCTCATAAACCAGGATTTAATAACCTATAGGTTGGGACATGCAAAATTGGAGTTTTCGAAACCGCTAATTTTTATGTAAATTTTACTGCTTTTACTCAAATAACGCATACTGTGGAGAACTAGTTTAGGTTATTTCATGTCAAGTGATCCGCTATTTTAGCACTGCAGTGGTTTTTATGTCATGGTGTTTTGAATTCTAAAAGAAAAAAAATTAGCAAATTTCTTGTGACCTCCAACTACAAAAAGAATTTAGATTGACAACTTTTGTATCTTATTTGATAAGCTTTCATGTGAGATGGTACATTGCTAGTTTTTACAATTTTTAATTTCAAGGTCTTGCTATATATTAGACCTTGAATTTCTAAAAAAACTTTTTTTTATTGTATATTTTAGCATCATGGATTAATGTTAAAATATTGGATCACTTGGCAAGGAGTTACCCTGCGGACTGAAGCAAAGTGAGAACACTGAAGGTATAATGTTGCATGTTGAGACGTAGTGCTGTACAGCAACGTTCTGACCGACAAAAGAACAAACCTTGGCTACAATTAAAACGTTTTCATTTGAGAGTAGCAGGGTCAATAATGTTAGCAAAGTTTATTTTATCATTAACTTGCCATGGAGGACTTATAAATAAATACTCATTTTGGAACAAGTCCGGAATACTTTTGAGTCATAATGGAGCCAATGATATACCGGATGAAAATAAAACCCAACATTGTCAATGTTGGTGAATAAATGGCCGTGTGTCCGGAATTCCCTCAATTGTTTTTATGATTACTAATTCAACTTGTATCAATGTGAATAAAAACACCACCTTTAGCACAAAATACCATCGCGTTTTTAAGAAAAATAGCACGGCTTTTCCCCAAAAAAATAACCTTGCATGCCTCTACCTATAGGATAGTTAACTTTAATATAAAATTTACCATTTCTGTCATATTAAATATGTTTATCAATATTGAATTAAAATAAATTATTACAAACCTTAAACAATCTAATTTAAAACTAAAAGCACACCTAAACGAGACTAATTGTTATTCCATAAAGTAAGGAAATTCTACTTTCTACACATTATAAGGAATGATTATAATTTACACTAAGTACAAGCAAGAACAATTAAAACAATGATAAAGAATAGTAATCTTTGGATCTAAAAACCAACCATACACAATAAAACATCAAAAATAAGTTAGCCCCTTGACGTATCTTGACGAGAGGTGTTCGTCATAACATACTACTAAACATAGGTATGACGACAAGCAGGGCTCACCTAAACTTGTGGCTAGAAGTCAAACGTAGCCATCTGCAAAACAGCTCTTTGAGTTAAAATCAAATCATATCCTAATTAAATATGCTAACATTATGATGTTAGATAAAAGATTACACATTAAAAACCCATTATATTAGTTTTGGACCCTAGTGCCTGTAACCTGTTCATGCAACAATAGTCACCTTGTCAAAGATTAGCAGTGAAAAGCACCCTCTGTTGTGGTGATTATAAACTATTTCAATATATATCTTCAGTCCTCGAAGCTATATTTATGTAATATAGGCCATGTGATGGCTGTCATAAAGGTGGATATTGGCGGAAAGGGGGAAGTGCTGCTTATTTACCAGTCAAAATGCTAATAATTAAAAAGCATTAAAAATAAATGTTATTAAAAATATATACATATTTTAGGCAAATTGTAAGGTTTGCAATGGTCTAAAACCTTATTAATTTTTAACATGTATGATTTGATTCGAGTTATCGAATAATATAAAAATCGATATCGATATTATCGAAAGCTTCGCAGATCCCTAGTTAAATTATTAGGCTTGATGCCTTAAATAAAAACGTAGTTACATACAGGTATTTAAAATCTCAATTAAATTTCCAAATTTTACTCAAAGCATTATATAGCCTTTTATATATATATATGAAATAAAAATTACATACTTTTTAGGAAACATTTGCAAATCATTAAAAAATAGTTCAAGTTCTTTAGCACATTTTTATTTTTTTTATTTTGCATGGTGTGTGAAATGTAATCCTAGTAGGAGCCTTTGTGTAAATAATTAAAACCTTTAATAAGATTCAATTCAAGTCAGGCACATACACACAAATAGAGCGAACTTGTTTCTATTGTCACCAAGAAAGAAGTGTAAAACAAATGTAAATTATATTTTTAGAATAAGACATTTTTTCTAGTTCTTGTTTCACTTTTTTTTTAATGCTCATTTTACTGTTATGAATAGAAAAAATACTCCTCACATATATCTAATAAATAAGTGTTTATAATCTTTTAAATAAATTTGATTTTCTGGGAAATTCATTGATAACTAACTACACAAATAGAGATAAATATATTACAATTATGTGTCTCACAATAAATCGTATCATACTGTGTCAAGTATTTCAGAAACATCTATGATAAAAAAAAAATCAGGGTTGCCACTATTTTATTCAAATAAAATTACCCATGTAATTCCCATTATTTTAAACCCCACAGACTTTATAAAGTAGTATAGGCCGCTGTGAAGTTATTTTATTGGTTTATATTCATGGAGTTGCTAAGCAACCCAATATTTCATGGATAAATAACGAAGGGGAAGAGACATGTATTTGTATCAGAGGATTAGTTCCCTTCTAGGTCAGGTCATATTATTTAACGCAAGCAGTTTAATGTCCCAAAGTCACAATTTTTTTTTACAAATAATTCCCCGAGTTTCCCCAGTTTGTGGCAACCCTGAGTATTCAATGTTCTCGACCATGAGGCGTTGATCTTAGTAACCTCCTCGGAAGCCATTTCTGTTGCCACCAAAGCCTCTGTTGGTACCACCTCCCTGATTGCCTCTGTAGCCACCAAATCCAAAACCTCCTCTTCCTCCTCCACCACCACCTCCTAACCACCACCTCCATAACCACCCCTCCATAGCCACCACCTCCATAACCACCGCCGCCACCGAATCCACCTAAAAGCAAAGAGAGAACGTACAATTTACTATCAAGCTAAATGGTCTGGTTCATGCCCAGAGTGAGTTTGTTGTAGTGAAACCATAGTACAGTTTGATTTTCATAGAACAAACCTTTTTTACAACTAAGATTGATAAATAACATTTTATTTGTATTGATATGAATTAACAAAACTGATGGCTGCAGATAACATGACTTGAGATATGAATACATGAAAGTAGTAACTTTTCTAGCTGTCAGATAACCTTTCATATAAAAATT
Organism: Timema cristinae; assembly: GCA_039000515.1. Lineage (NCBI taxonomy): Eukaryota > Metazoa > Arthropoda > Insecta > Phasmatodea > Timematidae > Timema > Timema cristinae. The sequence goes on along the minus strand of JBCFYV010003508.1, from coordinate 49,622,737 downwards.
GGACTGTTGGTAAAATTAAGAGAGAGAGAGAGAGAGAGAGAGACTCTGAGTTTATGAAATCCAATGTGATAACTTAACGAATCAAACACGATAAAAAGAAATATTATTTTAAACAATTTAACTGGTGAGAGATTTAGAATTCACCTAACAAACCATGACCTGGGTCAGTGGTCGCATGGTCTAGGGTGTCAGACTCATGTTAGACTAGAATAACAATGACAGGGAGATCAAGGTTCGATACTTGTGGATGTATTAAAGGTGGTTTTCCAATTTCCCTTCAAGTGTGGGTACATTTCCTCTAAAATTTCCCCTTCCTCATCACTAAATCATTAGTGTAGTCAGTATAGATGCGGATAGAAATATGCGTTGCTAAAAAAAGATGGAGAATACTAGGGGTGTGCAAAGCTTCAGAAACTTCGACGTCTCTTCAAATATTCGTTTGCTCCGACTTCGATTCAACAGTTAAGTTCCGAATTTGACAATTACGAAGTGTCGCAAAAGGATATTAAAAAACACATTCTTTTCATTATCTTTTGTTATTTCCAACACAAATTAATGTTTGTATAAAAAACAAAATAATTATATTAATTTTGTAAGGAAAACTTTAACTATTTAAGACAAAATCTACTAAATATTTTTGAAATATAGCATTTTATAAAGTGTTATATTTAATAATTAAATTTAGATAGTTAAGAAAAGTATATTATTTTTATCGAACATTATTTTTTTTAAATATTCAAACTCTAATTTGACTTAAATTCTTACTCCTCCAGCGAATTCTAAAGACGAAGATGTTCTTCAATAATTGGTTAGGTGAAGAGTGAGCAGAATTGCGGGTATTTTAACATGAAAATGTTTAGGTCTATCTTAGAGTACGATAAATTAATTACTGTAAATGTTTTTGTTTATCTATATTATGGCAGTATAGTATATTTTGCCTTTACAAGGAGAGGACTCCCATTGGTCCACACTTACCTCCCCCTCCCCTCATCCTCTTGGCTGGGGGTCCATCATCAAATCCTCGGCTCATGTGGCCCCGAGGTGGGCGCCTGGAAACAAATCTACAAGGGGAGAAAGAACATTTATTATAGTCTTTAAAAGAAAGTGACATGATAACCAATTTGTTCATTTCCTTAGCTATTCCGAAAAGGGGTGTCCAGTAAATTATTCCTTTTACTCACCCGCCCCCTGAACCAACCGGGTCCAACTCATGACGGCCAGCATTCAGCTTTACCAACTGTCTGATGACACTGACGACCTTCTCGTCAAGTGGGGACAGCTTTTGTAATAGTCTCAGGTTCCTTAGAGGCTCGGATCACCATACTCTCCAGAGCAGGCCGGAGGGCGACTATTCCTGACGCTACTACAGGGTCAATGGCCAGGTTGATCCTACCAACATTACCATTCCATTTTCACTTTATCAAAAATTCCTTAATTAAGACCTATATTTGTAAGAAGGTACAGGAAAGGTGGATAGAAATATATAAAAGGGATGAACACAGTTCACACTTTACATTGCTGCCACTGGACAGAGTGGTAATGGCTGCTTCTTGAAGAAAATCAATCGTTACTGCCCAATCCCTCGATCTAGGTTGCATTCTATCAGAACACAACAGGGAGGAGTGGGAAACCTAGGTCAGGGAATTGGGAGATAACAATTGATTTTCTTCAAGAGGCAGCCATTACCTCTTTGTCCAGTGGCAGCAGTGTAAAGTGTGAACTGTGTTCGTTCCTTTTATATGTTTCCATCCACATTTCCTGTAACTTCTTACAAATACAATACAAATACCTCAAAAGCGATAATAAGTTCTCCTTATAGAAATATATCTTAAGTAAGACTTGAAACTTTAAATAGAAAAAGTAAAACATTGCTAGTACACAGTTATTTATTGTCTTAGGTCATGTTTTTATATCATCACTTTTCCATGAAGTGAAGCTAACAAATTTTATTATTTAAATTTAAACACAGTAATGTACTAAACTCCAATCAATAGTAATAGTGATACTTTAATTAATGATATACAAACAATTATAAAACACTCAGTACTTACTAAGAATTGGTTATAAATATAGTACCAAAATGACTGGACACATGAAATAGTTAAAAGAACAAAACCAGCCAGGATGGAAATATTGTCTTCTTTTCAATAGTACAATTATTAAGGACAAGCAGTAAGATAAACGCTTACCAGCCATCGAGTCGAACCACATTGTCCACAAATTCTACCTTACGAGAACCGAAGAGTAGCAAGTTAATGGGTGTCACCATTGTCATTTGTTTGCAGCTAACGGCTCTGGTTCGGATCTGAAATAACACACATGTAATTAAAGTGCTGTTTATCACAATTTGTCACTTAATGCACCAAACTGAAGTTAATGGACAACCATGGATTTAGAGGCTTCAAACATTAGAAAACATATGTATATTAGTTGAAAAACAAAAGTAAAACATCGAGAAAAGTAGTTCATATTAAGGGGTTGATTTTTACAGGTTTTACAAACAATTCAGAAAATAGTATAGAAGAATGCAGCTAGCCTGTATTCTATGCAAAGTCCTAATATTTATAGTTTGCACTCAAATGTCCTGAATTAAAACAATTCCAGTTTTTTTTAAATTCCCTTTGTTTTTACAGTTCTCTTGAGTTTCCGGGTGCACCCAAAGGTTTTTAAATCCATTACCTTTTCCAGCCTATGGTCTGGGTCAGTTTTTTATTCAAGCTTGCTAGGCCTGTCGTAGCTTCATATGCCTTATAATCTAACTTAAAACTACACAACATCCAGTCCCCGGCCGTTAATTCACCACTGTGGAATGGTAAACCCCCATTTCACCAATGATAAATATTTCGACTATGCCGGGACCCTTAGCTCAATGAAGAGACACACAACCAACTGAGCCAAGGCGTCGGACTCACACGGGCAAGGTACCAGTTAGACAGTATTACATCAACAACCAAGCCACTGACCTTTTCCCCGAAAATGAAGAACGGGTAGGGAAAGTTGAGATCAAAATTACTGCAGTTTACAGAAGTCTTGTGGACAAGAGCTGTCTTGGACTGTGCTGTCAGAACCTGTGGACGTCAACAACACAACAGTGATTTGACATTTAAAGGAGAACACACAGATACATAATAGAATTATATTTGAAGAAGGTACAGGAAATGTGGATGAAACATATAAAAGGAACAAACATAATATGGTACATTTTACACTGCTGCCACTGGACATAGAGGTAATGGCTGCCTATTAATAAAAGCAATAGTTACCCCCAATCCCTTGGCCTAGGTTTCCATCTATCGAAACTCATCAGGAGTGAGTGTTAAATATGCAACGCAACTTGCTAAAAGAGGAAACCAGTGACAATGTTTTATCAAACAATAACGGCCGCACCTTTCTCTTCTCCTTGTGAAAACACACGTTAGGGTAGTAGCCCATACACATGAGGGCTGTGACCATGTCAAGCTTAGCGTCGGGACCGTGGTAGTTGAACACTTGGGGTATCAAACATTCCTCGGGGAACCCGAGTGATGTCAGGAGCTCCTTCAGCTGGTTCTGGAAACAGAAGCAAAACATTATCTGTGTATCAAACAAATATAGACTTCAGGAGGGGTTACAGTTAACAATGGAAAGGTTTATATTCAGGGTGTTAGGTTGATAACCGAGCAAAAATAATTATATATATAAACCTTATCTATCCACACCAATATATAACTTATTGCATTGTAATACAAGCCAATTTTTTTTAGTAAAAAGTTTAATCTACCTTTTTTTTACTGAGATATAAGATACAAGAAACTGTATACCTTAGCTTCCCACGTAACTCTCAATGTGGGCATCGACAACATCTTGTGATCGCAGAAACTTGACTCTGCCATTTCCCCTCCCATTCGTGCGTCCTCCCATGACTGGAAGGCATTTAGCATCGCAACATGGTCTGAGAACCGATTACCCGCAAACGATTTCTGCTGATAGGTCAACCGTCGTCGATCCATACCTTAAAAAATATTAAGATCAATTTTCAACCCTTTGTCAAGTTGTAGATTAAAGAAAGGTATGACAAATACTAATAATAGCAAAGAAGAAGATTAGATGATGAAGAAAGGAGTTGCTACTTCTGTGTATCGTCCAACCTAGGTTTGTTAAGTTGAAATCCTTCGACAGGGACTGTGAAGAAATTCCCAAAAAGAAAATGTGTAAAAACTAAACTTTGTGTTCCTTTCAAAGTTTAATTGGGCCTACAGGATAAATATCCAGGGGTGTGTGAATCGAATAAATAATAAGAGTCCAATCTCCCACTTATAGATAGTGAAGATGTGCTCTAGTACATTCCTCTTGAATGAAGAAAAGACCAAATCAGACATTTCTGGTTGCAGTTATCTATCCCATTTAAAAAGATGGGAACTGGCACAAAGTTTAGAAAACCACCCAACCTAAATATTAGTTAATTTCAACCCAGAGGCTACACTAGCACCACCTACCATCCACAGAGTAATAGAGGAACCTTACGAGAATTTCAACTGCACCAGAGAAGTTTTCTTCCTTCCCAATCAAGTTGGCATCACTGAAGAGAACATACTGTTTAGTCTACTACTACTACTTCCTGAAGAAGATGCTAGGCATTGAAATATTGATGTGTGTGTAATGTGTGTTAGTGTTTTTACTTTTATTTACTACAAACTACTGACAAACAGTAAAATAAATATCAAACTTACTGGTGGCAAACACCTGGGGGAAAGTGGAGCTGTTGGCAGCCATGGTTGCGAGAGCATCGCCACAGAACATCATGCAGCCCATTATCATCATCTTGCCCAGACGAGGCTCGATGGGTAACTTGGCAAGGATCCGGCCCAGGGGGGTCAGCTCATCGTTTTCATCCAAGCATTTCATCTCTGCACGGACACACAAGCAAAATGGTCGCTCGATTCCTTAAGGATATTTGAGGATTCGAGAACATCTCAGATTTGAGACACAAATCCTTTTCAATTTTTCAACCAAAATTTGTTTTATAGCTCTAACACGGCTTATTGATGCTTTATAACTATTTATAATTATAGTATAAACTCAACAACCAGCCCCCAGACTAGTAATTTAAAACTTAACCAAATATCAGATTATAAGAAATAAATTTAACTTTTAGTTACTATTTATAGTTCTAAATAAAGGAAAAATGGCGCTCAACGGCTATTTTAAACTAAACATTTAAAGAGGATTATCTTATAGTTCATTCAAACACTTTAGATCAAACTTGTACACCTTTTAAATGTGATTAATAAAATTGTGATGGTTGCAATGTTTCATTTATAATTTAATTTGGTAGTGTAACAGTTTATAATGTCAAAGTTTTAAATCAAACATTTAAAGGATGATAGAAAGGCAAGGCCTTAAAGTAAACAACTAAACACACTATAATGTAATTTTGGGGTTACATCAGTCTCCTTCAGCAGAAGAAAGGAGTGGCTGAGATCATGAACCCCCGGGAAAAGTTATAACTTTAACAAGTCATACCATATTAGTTTGGAAATAAATATTTTTAAAATCCAAGATTATTATAAAGAGTAATTTCAAAATTTCCCGCCCTGAATCCCGGTATTTTGACTCTTTTCTCACCACGTTCCCATCCCGAAATAAAAAAAGTTGTTCCCGTCCATCCCTAAAAGAGAGTAAACCAGAGAATGAGCTTTGGCAGAAAGTGTGTAGGCCTTGCCTTTCTATTCTCCTTTAAATGTTTGATTTAAAACTTTGACATTATAAACTGTCACACTACCAAATTAAATTATAAATGAAACATTGCAACCATCACAATTTTATTAATCACATTTAAAAGGTGTACGAGTTTTATCTAAAGTGTTTGAATGAACTATAAGATAATCTAAAGAAAGCACCAGTTAAATGTCTAAAGGAACTTTCAAAGGTTGTTTTCTTGTCTTGTGTCTCAAATTGTAAAAATAGTTCTTGCACATACCTAGTTTAGAATAATGCTTATATAAGGTAGATGTTGTTAAATAAATCACCTCTCAACAAAACTTCAGCTTCTATGACAGCGTCTATAGGCGGAGGTTCAATAGCCTTGCTGAGAAACTGGCCTATGGAGCCCAGACGGAGCAGCTTGATTGATAGGGCCAGTTCATGAAGAGGGGTTCGGAACATCTCCGGAGTCATGTGCTCGTCCAACTTCTCGAAGCGAGCCTGAAGTTTGTAAATAATATATATTTTTTGGTTAAAAGTGGCAAAAAAAAATCTACACAAACTTAGAAAAATTACAGAGCTAGGAATCAGAAGTAATGAGAATTGTAATACCAAGATCTATTTTGGTTCTTTGGATACCAGCAAGAATGAGGATAATGAGGTATCGAAGAATTAAGTGTAACATCCTCATTTCACACCACTAGTCTCTGCTGGCGAGAAATAATTTTTATGAACTGGAAATTTTGATTTGTTGAAGCAATATTAAAAGGAAAATTATAATTGTGCATTTGGTGCTTGTTTTGGGGATTCCCACTAAAGAAGAAACCACATGGTCACCAACATGTAGAAGAGTGGTTGGTTCTAAGACTTTGCATGAAACAAATACTTGTAATCACATTTACATTTGATAGGCTCTTATTTTACTAATCCGAATCTCCAATTTATCTTCAAATTCCAAATTTTGAATCTAATCTTGAAAGAATTATCAACATAAGAGGAAATATAAATATAATATAAAATAAAAATAGTAACTAAATGTTCTTGAATCCCTGAATCCCCCAAGAATTTGAGGTATCATTTCCCAGGCCACCAAAACTAACTTACACGAGTGAGGAGATGAAAGCAGAATCCCGGTCGAACACGGCCGGCGCGACCTTTCCTCTGTTCCAAGTTTGTTCTTGACGCCCACACAGTGGCGTAGTTGGTCATGTTGTTGTGGGAGGTGAATAGTTTCATCTTGGATTTACAGCTGTCAATCACATACACAACGTCGTTAATTGTGAGCGATGTCTCTGCGATGTTGGTAGACAAAATTATCTGTAGGAAAAACACGATACAGATGAAATATATTTCTTTGAAAAGTTTTTTTAATGTTAGAAGGTTAAATACCTTATTTATAATGATAGCAAAACTGTATGACTAAAAATATATAATTAATAATAGTTGACACAGGAATATTGTGCTCGGGGGTAAAGGTCCTGGGTTCAGTCCTTGTTTAAACTTGTTTACCAACCTTGGTGACTCCATCAGGAACAGGCTCAAACACACGACGCTGGTCCTCCCTCGGTAGTTGTGAATGTAGTGGTATCACGCAGTAACCTTGACCACCTGAAACAAACATATCATCGTTACCAATATTGCATTCATCTATTAAAGAGAAAATACTCAACAAGATTCATTACTTTCAATCAAAATAGTTTTAAATTGTATTATAGACCTCAGCGAAGATAAAATAAATGGAGAGATATAACAATAGATTCGAGATATTCTATTATGTATGTTGTGTTCTGGGGTTTTAGGTGTAACTATATCTATATCATATGGGTTTGTCATAGTTTTTGCCTTCCTATCTCAACAAAGTCTATGGCAAATTTAATCAAATCAAACGATTTATTTATTATAATGTCAGAATAATGATAAAAAAATTGATCCAAATCCCGAATGAATGTATGATTAACTTAACAGATTTTAAAATAATATTTATAAACATTGAACATAAACTTCAGGGAAAATCAAATGAGTAAAAAGAATATATATATATATATATATATATATATATATATATATATATATATATATATATTATATATATATATATACACATATATAAAATCAATAATCTTTAGTTCTTACCAAAGACTACATGTTGCTGAAGATGCCGCATCAGCGCAAATATTAGATTCCATCCCGGGAGGAAAATCAGCACAGCTCCGGGAACAGTTAGCCCTTTAATGTACTTCAGGAGAGCCTGCGGAAAACAAAACAATGACACTAGATATATCGTAATAGCAGGGGAGTACAAAATACACATTTTAAATTTAAAACAAACTCAAATCACATATTTGAAATATTATCAATCTCAAAGTGAAGTTTGAATATTTTATGGGTTTTTATTCTTGAAAAAAATAGTATATTGGGACTATGTGAACTAAAATTATTTGTAAAATGTTTTTTGTGATATTTAATCCTACTATGATAAATTAACAATTAATGTACTAAAGGAAGCAAGACTGGGCATGTTATGTAGGAAAAAGATTGCAAGAGAAACCAAGAAAGAGATGGAAGGTGCAGATAACAGCAAATGTGTAGATGAGAGAATAAGAATGGAAGAAATTACAGGAGGAAGAATGGTTGAGGGATCTAAAAAAAGTTTTACAAAGTATAATATCTTTATCTAACACTAAACATTTTTTTAAATATTCAGACTTCAGCTCGGTTTCAGCAATATCTCATATTATTTGATTCGACTTAGCTAAGGATTGAAAAAGTGGATTCAAGAAATCTCTAGATCCCGCATGTATTTTTTCCATCTAGATGAGTCAGTGAAGTGAGTTAGTTTGTTACCTCTATTAGTTCAAAGGTGAGTCAGTGAAGTGAGTTAGTTTGTTACCTCTATCAGTTCAAAGGTGAGTCAGTGAAGTGAGTTATTTGTTACCTCTATTAGTTCAAAGGTGAGTAAGTGAAGTGAGTTAGTTTGTTACCTCTATTAGTTCAAAGGTGAGTCAGTGAAGTGAGTTAGTTTGTTACCTCTATTAGTTCAAAGGTGAGTCAGTGAAGTGAGTTAGTTTGTTACCTCTATCAGTTCAAAGGTGAGTCAGTGAAGTGAGTTATTTGTTACCTCTATCAGTTCAAAGGTGAGTAAGTGAAGTGAGTTAGTTTGTTACCTCTATCAGTTCAAAGGTGAGTAAGTGAAGTGAGTTAGTTTGTTACCTCTATCAGTTCAAAGGTGAGTCAGTGAAGTGAGTTAGTTTGTTACCTCTATCAGTTCAAAGGTGAGTCAGTGAAGTGAGTTATTTGTTACCTCTATCAGTTCAAAGGTGAGTAAGTGAAGTGAGTTAGTTTGTTACCTCTATCAGTTCAAAGGTGAGTCAGTGAAGTGAGTTAGTTTGTTACCTCTATCAGTTCAAAGGTGAGTCAGTGAAGTGAGTTAGTTTGTTACCTCTATTAGTTCAAAGGTGAGTCAGTGAAGTGAGTTAGTTTGTTACCTCTATCAGTTCAAAGCTGATCTCCTTCTCGCTGAGCTGAGCCACAGCATTGCGGGTCTGAACCGTGTAGTCATTAGACACAGCCTTATTGAGGTTCTCCTCAGGTTCCTCTCCGGTTTCAGAGTCCTCCTTTTCCTTCCTCTTCTTGCGAATGTCCGGCGGAGGAACAAAGTTCAACATCTGAACACAGTCCTCCAGGAAGTACTCTGAAGATTGTAACATTTAACAGATGATTAGACTTGAACACAACAATAATTATATCTGCCTGTTTGTGATTTTAAGTTTCAACATTAGAACATAACATATCTCTAAGGAAAACCTCTTTTCACTCTTTGAGGTAGTTATATTATATTTGTAACAAGGTAGAGAAAAGGTGGATAGAAACAGATAAAAGGGAACAAACACAATTCACACTTTACACTGCTGCCACTGGACAAAGAGGTAATGGCTGCCTCTATCGTTACCACCCAATCCCCTGACCTAGGTTTCAATCTATCGGAACTCATCAGGGAGGAGTGTGAACCCCGCAACATAACTTTCTAAAAAAGGAAACCAAAAAACATAAAAGGAAGAAAAAGGAAATTTTAAAGCCATTACTTCTTTGTCCAGTGGCAGCAATGTAAAGTAAATAACATTCAATAATTTTAGTGTCTAAACTCTAAAGTACAATGCATTTTTTTAATATATAATAAAAAAAATCCAACTTTGATTCATCTATAAAAGCATTAAATTTATATTAAATTCGGCTTCCCTTTGTATTTAAAAAGTGGAACCAGCCTACCCCTATAACCAACTATAATCACCTTGAACAGGAAAAGCCCTTCCCATGACCTCGATGACAGGACAGTCGTTGAAATATCTACTAAACAGTGTCGTATCAATCGTGGCGGACATGAGAATCAGCCTCAGATCTGGATAGGTGTGAATCATGTCCCTCAACACCACCATGATGAAATCAGAGTTGACGTCTCGCTCATGGATCTCATCCACTATCACGTGAGACACGCCACGAAGACCGTTCTCCAACTTGCGCAACAGCACGCCTAACAAAGACAAATTTATAATCAGGACGGTTAAAGGTAGTGATTGGCCCTAAAATCCTTAAAGATATTCAAGATTCGAGGATTTGAGAAAATTTCAGATTCAAGACTTGATTTGTTTTTAATTCAGATTTTCAAGTGAAATTAGTTTTAGAGCCTTAATAGTTATTGCTGGTTCAGAACCAATTATAATTAAAGTATTAACTTAATAACCATGCCTTAGACCAGTAACTTAACACTTAACTGAATGTAGTAGGATGTGGTGCCCTTATAGCGAGTTTAGGACAGACTTGATAGGACTAGACCAAAATGATCCCTCCTGCTGCTTGCAGGATAAACCGATATAGCCTGATGTTTTTAGGAAGAAATAGTTTTCATTCTTCTTAACTCATACGATGAATCGACCTTGCACAGGTTTCAACATTCATAGTTCACGCGCAAATGTTGTCAGCTAACCTAACTAACGTAAGCCTGGTTTGGCCTAATAAAATTGTGGGCTATATTAGTTTATCCTATGAGCTAGGCCAAGATCTCAGTATTAACAAATTCAGACTAGGCTGAACTTGTACATCCTGAGGCTCTTATGATGTATCTATTCGGCCCAGTCTGTTCTAGTTTGTCGTGGAATCAGGTTCGGAGAGATGATGAACTAACATCGTTAGTAAAAAGACTCACCAACCGTACAGAACATAATTCCCCCATATGGCCTTGGCAGACAGGACTCAAAACGAACACTGTAGCCCACACTCATGCCAAGTTGTTCCACCCTCTCAGTGGCCACTCGGTCTGCCACAGACACAGCGGAGATTCTCCGAGGTTGTGTCACTACAATGTTGCAGTATGCGCCTTGACCTGATTGGATGTAGTCGTCCAAAATATACTGGCAAACCTATTACAAGACAGAAAACATTTGAGAGTATAGTCAACATACGTGGAACACAGTCTGTTCCTGAGACCAGGTCATTTGTCTATTTGACCATTTACACAGATATTTCAAAATTGAATTGTATATTTAAAATTATAAAAATAAATTTAGAAACAAAATAAGAACATTGAATGAAACACAATTCAAATGTTTTTCATTTTTAAGTTGCTTGCAATGTAAATATGTATAACTTTTAACCTGACATAACAATTTTTAAAGTGATGATTAAAACTAATATTCTAAACAAAATATTCTACTAAAAATATGTATTTACTTTATGCCTATTTATAAAATTAATATAGTGACAATTAAGTATGGTAACAAATAAAAAAAAAGATCATTTTATTAGGCAAACTTTTTTTTTTGTTAGGTGAACGATTTAACATCTTGTGATTTTGAGCAATATTTTAAATGAAACTGATTTTGATCGCAGCTAATTCTAAAATATATTTTCTTTATTTTCGATCCAGTATTACGACCAATTATCTGGGATATTATATATGTGATTGTGTTCAAATTAGAAATCACATTGAAGTGCAGTTTTCTGCATTCTTCAATTGACAACAGCAAAATTGAGATCAGTGAAATAATTGCTCGATCTATTACAATTATTTTTAAATTTTGGTAAATTTCATTAAATATGATGGAATAGTTTGATTGTGTTTTGTTCAACATTTTCTAGTGAAGACCCCCTGGTTTCCACACTGTGATGCAATAATTCATGCTATATTACTAGGTCCTACCAATTCTACCAGGAAAGGTATTTCTACATACCTTAGAGTGTTCTTTTACATGAAATCGAATATTTTACTTCCCTATGCCACCACCGTGGTTCGGATCCCACGTTAAACTGTAAGTCCTTCATTTCATCTCACAATCATCCTACCATTACACATTAACGTAAGTGCGTATAACCCGAGCGGGTAGTAAGACACGGTGCTAATAATAATAATACTTCCCTATGAAGGAAGTTATGCCACATATTTTTATTATTCAAGAAAAATGTGTTGACCCCAATTAGGTTTGAACCCACGACCATCAAGTCCTGAGGAGGCTCTAATGATAGTTGTTTACTCAAGCTCGGAGTAGCAGATGTCCGATATCCCACGCCTAACTATATTTACCTCAACTGCAATTGTATCACTTTAAGACCTTAATAAGATACAAAACACAATCTCTCTACGATGATCGGATATAATTCTGCTTGTTGGTGGTTTAAAACCTATTGCAACTCAACAAACAGGCCCCAGCTCAGTAATTTAACACTTGACTACAATTAAGGATATTTGAACAGACCTGAGTGGTTTTTCCACATCCGGTGTTGCCTCGAATTATTACAACAGAGTTGTCATTGACAGCTTCCATGATGGCTTGCCTGCTGTTGAACACGGGCAAGGAACTCCTATCTTTGATCGAGGATTTCAGAGCTGTGTCGTTCTGAATGCGTTCACGGTAAGTGTTGTTCAGGTCAAGGCTTATTTGATCCATGGATGTCTGACAATTAAAAATAAAAAAACTTAAATGTCTAAAGGTATAAATTAAACTTTCTATTTTTATGGCTATGTTCAAAAAACAACTAATGTATATTCACAAATCCAACCGTTTATATATCAAAGATGTCATAATTTTTTTCAATTCAAATTCTTAAATTATAATCTCGATTTTTTTTAGTCTAAATTCTGATTCCTCGACATTCACTTATTAAATCATTTTTTATGAATCCAAAATTAAATAAAAACTATTTTATTTAAATGTTTATAATATTGTTGTTAAAATTATATCTTTTTTATTTTATTCCCTTCTCCTATTTTGATATTAGCTTTAGTCTTCTATGACGACATGTTTTGGTGTTTTATATATATTACACCATCTTCAGGTCTGAAGAACACCAGTTATTATTGTAAAATAATGTATAGAGATATGACAATAAAATTGTAAGGTCAATAAAGTTAAACATTAAAAATGAGAATAGTCTAGAGGAAATAGAAGATATTCTTTTAAATATCCTAAATTTTATCAGATAGTTTGTGAAAATGTTAAGATGTGTTCTATCATCATTATCAATTTCTTTTTTCTCCCATTTGTGTTTGTGTTTTTTACTTTTAGAAAGTTGTGTTGTGCATTTACACACTCCCCCTGTTGTGTTCTGATAGAATGAAACCTAGGCGGGGGATTGGGGTAACGATCAATTTTCTTAAAGGGAGCAGCCATTACCTCTTTGTCCAGTTGCAGCAGTGTAAAGTGTGAACTGTGTTCTTCTTTTCATTGTAAAATGTACCATATTGTTATGTTTCTTTACACCTTTCCTGTAGCTTATTCCCAATATTTACCATAACAATGGTATTCAAAAAGCATAAAATATCAAATTTGACCCCTTATAGCTTGTGAACTGTAAGGATTTGAAATTGTATAAGTATTTAAGGATTGTAATCATAAACTTGTTAAAAGTGTGTGATGAATTAATTTAGTTCATTAGAATTATCATTATCTAAACTAGCTAATTGTGCTCTTACGTGAGCAAGTGGGCCCTCGTCAATGTTGCAGGCTGTCCAAGGGTTCCAGTTGGGCTGTGGAGGGGACCACGTGACTACACCCGCCGATTGGGGCTTGGACGCAATGAAATCTTCCAAGATTGTGTTGGACAAAAGAGACACTGGCCCTTCAGAATCCTTTGGCTGAAAATAAGCATAGCAAATATTTTCTGGAATGTTCTCCCCAGTGCGACATTGGAAACTACCAACTTAGGCCAATTAAATAGAAACAAATATTTTAAAAAATTATAATAATATTTGTGCTATATAATTTTTCAGGAACTTTTCAGAAAAAGTGTGGTTACCACTACTTTATTTCTAGACATCTGCAATGGGTTTTTTTGAGTTTGAAGAGAAAGATGGAGAAGGCATGTTACTAAAGAGACCCGACCATACGCCGGAAACAGTTGTAATTATTATTATTAGCACCGCGTCTTACTACCCATTCGGGTTATACGCACTTACGCTAATGTGTAATGATAGCGTGATTGTGAGATGAAATGAAGGACCTACAGTTTAACGTGGAATCCGAACCACGGTGGGACCTGGCATTCCCCACATTCACAAGTTGTCTTGTCAGAGGTGAAGCAAGGGTTTAGTAATCAGATAAATCTGTGCCGGGACCGAGGATTGAACCCCGGACCCCCAGTACAGAGTCCGATACATTACCCCTAGACCGCTAGGTCACCCTGGAAACAGTTGTTGTCGATGATGATAAAAGAAAACACATATTTTTAACTGAGGTACTTTGGAAAGGTTGAATTGATCAGTATACTTTTTGTTGAACTGAATTGTTCTTTTCTCAAAATTTCTGGAAAAGTGTATATTATTTGATCTATGCTCTTTGGTGGAACGTGTTGCTCTATTTTTCCAATATGTTTAACGCTGAAACTTTATACACAGACAATGTGACATAATACAAAAGAGCCGGATTTTCTATTTTTTGTTCTGATTGAATGGTAACCTGAAATTACCATAGGGGGCTCCCAAAATGAGGGTGTTAAGAGGGGGTGGGGGGATAGAGAAGTTTTCAAAAAACAAAAACCAAAGAGATATTAAATCCCATAAGACCTAGGAAGGTTAGCTGTTGGACGCAGGTAGACCTTAAACTGGAGGGGTTCTCCAAAAACTAAAGTAGAAAAATAATCTCTGAAGCCATTGGATACAGAAATTATTCAGGCAGCCCTCAAAACCAACTAATCCTTTATTGATTTTGTGGCCATATATAATTTCCTAATGTGTGTTTCCACAACCTCCAGAAACTAGTTTTTATAGACAAATGACACGTATTTAAAAGTGATTTTGTAAAAAAAACAATGAATTATACCTTTTTTAGACAATAACTTATAGAAAAAAAGAATTCATAAAAAACTATCACTAATATTCTAAAAAAAATACAATAGAAAGCACATTTATATTGCTGCACCATCTGCACCAATTCTAAACATGTTTGGATCAAAATGTGTGTTAGTACTCACAGATGGAGTTTGTTGTCTCTCAGGCTGGGGGGGAATTGGTTTCTTACTAACATCTAGTCCATGTCTAGGAGAGCATAATGTCCAATGAACGTCTAGTGAGGACATTGTTGCTAACAACCTATTAAACCTACTGCACCCTATCTGACTCACCCTCAGAGTAGAGTGCAATTTTTGGATTCCCCTTACTTAACAGGGGATGCAATCTCATCTTCATTGTAGTAAACTCGTTAGCATTTATAGTCTAATGTAGTGTAATGGCAGTGAGTGATGTGTGGACCATCACTACTTCATTGCTGCATGACAAGATATTCAACAACTGTTGATATCACCACATTAATCAAATTAAACTCTGATTGTACTGGATAAATTATTTTATTTATTTTGGTGATAAAAACACTAGTGTTTTCTCGCATTCCCCACCTTAACCACCAGGTGGCTTAGATAACCTAGCATAAAAACACAGAATTAAAAGAAACTGTCACAATTGGAGGCTTCGAGTAAGAACAAAGTTTAATAAAATAAATTTTTAGTCATATAGAATTAGAGTTTATTTATTTCCTAACTTATCGGAGAGTTTTTAAAAACGATTATTTTCTTCCAACAAAAGATGTTCTTGTTTTCAACTAAACAAGTAGGCCGGCCATATTTGACAGAGTGTACCAAGACTGTACCAAGAAGAGCAGGGTCTACTCACAATGATGGTTGACTGTACCAAGAAGAGCAGGCCTATCACAATGATGGTTGACTGTACCAAGAAGAGCAGGGCTACTCACAATGATGGTTGACTGTACCAAGAAGAGCAGGGCTACTCACAATGATGGTTGACTGTACCAAGAAGAGGCTACTCACAATGATGGTTGACTGTACCAAGAAGAGCAGGGCTACTCACAATGATGGTTGACTGTACCAAGAAGAGCATGGCTATCACAATGATGGTTGACTGTACCAAGAAGCAGGCTACTCACAATGATGGTTGACTGTACTAAGAAGAGCAGGCTACTCACAATGATGGTTGACTGTACCAAGAGAGCAGGGTCTACTCACAATGATGGTTGACTGTACCAAGAAGAGCAGGGCCTACTCACAATGATGGTTGACTGTACCAAGAAGAGCAGGGCTACTCACAATGATGGTTGACTGTACCAAGAAGAGCAGGGCTACTCACAATGATGGTTGACTGTACCAAGAAGAGCAGGGTCTACTCACAATGATGGTGACTGTACAAGAAGAGCAGGGTCTACTCACAATGATGGTCGGGTTGATCTGAAGCGCATCCAACACGTCAAAGATCTGTTTGGAGAGTTCAGGACTGATTGACACAGGGTACGGCTTCATCTGTTCCTCCTCCTTGGCCTTCTTAAGGGTGCCAGTGAACGCCTCGATCACGCCGAGATGAAATAACTGACGTACAAGTGACAAAGCGCAGCTCCTTGAAGCAGACTGCTTGTTGGAGCCAGTCTCACGAGCACTTATGTCTGGGAATTCCAACAGATTATTATTAAATATTATGTAGGTGGTAGTATTTATAAGCTCATATATGTCTATATAAAGCCTAAAGTTAGGCTTAAGACTATCACACGTTTGGAAACCCCGCAGTTTTGAAAAAGTGGTTTTATATCTTTAAATATGATTGTCACCAAGTTTTAGGCGAAAGCTATCAACAGGTCCTTATCTAGCTTTGAAGTTTAAATTTAAGAAAAGAAATATTCAACTATGCTTTACGCCAATATTTGTACTTCTGAGATTAAAGTAAAACAATAGAGACCTAGAAATAGCCATCCTCTATCAAATAGTCATTTTTTGATATGATCACGACAGAAAATTTGAAGAAAATGCAGGATTGTTTTTTTAAGGTTTTATATATAAGTTATCAGACTTTTGTAAAAAAAATATTTAAATTTAAAGTTTAGACTCTTTAACTGGTCAAAGCTTAAGCCTAAATTTTGTTGAAAACCATTTTAGGAAATATCAAACCACTTGGTAAATAATCCAGAATTTTGAAACTGCAACACTTTCAGTGCCCCCCATGTAACACCGTAAAGGTTAAACTTGACTTGGACTGTGATCCTGTCAACTGGAGACAGTCCTTTAGGAGTCACAATCTTCAGAGCTGGGTACTACATCTCGATCAGATTAGAAGAATGAAGGGGAGTTTTGGGAAAGGCAGCCTTGAAGAAACTTCATAAAATTATAGCAAGATTTGAGAATCTCAATCAAATCCAGGATATATTGATTCAGGTTGTTGTCATCGTAATAAACTGTTTCCAGACAATATATTACATACAGTAGCCCCATGGCTTCTTTGGTGATGACTGACAGCTCACAGCTTTGAAAATTACCAGACCAAATTATGTATTCTTACGCCGAACCATATGATCTGCTAAAACATGTGTTTAGCAGCTGTCAGTCAGCACCAAAGAATCAACGGGGCTACTGTAGATGGTTTATGCTCAGCAGCATGTGCATTATTAATTAACAATTGTTTGTAACTGGCAATATACAAGGTGTAAGAATAAAGTTTATCAATATTTTTAATGGTTTTAATGTTAAAACCTAACATCACCTTCAATTTGAAATAAAAATTCTTGGATTTGCACAAGTTTAGGCACAATTAAAGTATAACGGCTTAAACAGTTAGAGAGTTTTACATTGGTCCTTGGCTCATAGGACTGCCTGGTAGAGGTGCCCCCAGGGTTTTACATTGGTAAAGCCCCTTCAATGCTCTGGAGTCTAGAATAAGGGTCCCCAAAAGTTTTAGCCCAAATTAGCCCTTGTAATAGAGAGAATACAAGGTGGAGCCCTAGTAGCAATTTTTATGAACAATCAATTACAGCTACCCGTAAGGGTGGTCACGTAATCTAAGGCGCTACCCTCACAGTACACTAGACTGCCAATAATGAGGAGGTTGAGGTTCAAATCTCGCTCAGGTGTAGTGAGGATGGTTTTACCAAAATGGTTTTCCACTCTCCCTCTACACAAATACGGGTACACTTGTTCTAAATATATCCTTCCTAATCCTTAAAATAATTAGTACCTAAGCGGTGCTAAATAAAATTACCGGTAGTTTAATTTTAAAAGTATAAAACCAATATTCTGGCTACGCCTTTGCCAAGTATCCTTTACTCAGATTTGAAAAGATTGGCAGTCCTATTTACTGATGCTATTTTTAAAGTTGACGAGTCTAAAACAGCCTCATGGCGGAGCAGAGTTTGAAAAATGAACCACTAGAATGCTCCACCCTTTCTCAAATACACAACATAAAAATATATATAGTTTACTTACTTCTCCCAAGTTTGTTGACGAAAAAACTCATTTCACTAACAAAACTCCTGAAAATATAATCAAACAAGTTAGTAACTAATTTACAAAGACAAATACTTTGGAAAGAGAAGTTTAATGAAATTATGTAAAATAAACAGATAGAAGTAATGAGTAAGGCTTAAAAAAATAATTAGTAGCACACTCATAATATTAGCTAACACCTGACCTGAGAGTACAATTATTCAATAAATTACAAGAACCAGGCGTTAAAGAATCTATATGGCAAACTAGAGCCAATGGCGCTAAGGGCAGATAACAAAAAATTGAACCACTTGAAAACTTTTATTTGGTTGAGTTTTTATACCGGTTTTAATACCAGTTACAAAATACATACTTATTGTTAAAAAATGCAAAATTCTCTTGTTGCTAATAAATTTAGCACCCAGGGCACATGCCCCTCTTGCCTCGCCCTAGTTACGCCACTGCTCTATGGCAGACATTTTAATGTTGAATTGTATCTTAATTAGGTTAAATCTAACTGCTGCATTTTGTGTTACAGATCTAAGTAAAATGTTATGTTTTTAAATATTTAATTAATACCAGACATTCTAATGTCTCATTTTTATTTCATAACATTTAACTTTAAAAAAAGTGTAACTAAATTATTGTAGAGTTAAATATAATTTAAAACTGTCGTTGTGAGGTGAGGAATGATGAGCATACAATGAGTATCACCTGGGCCCAGTTGTACTCACCGACGTGTTTCAAGCATGGGGGACATCTAGACAAGAAGGCAGAGCAACACCATGAAACAACATTCCCATCTCGGCCTCTGGAAACCAACACTCCGCAAATACAACATTATCAAGAGTTTGTACACACAAACACAAATAACCTGGACACATGGAATCCAACCTCGCACCCACAAATATTACCTAGCAATGTGACGCACAAAAAGGTACTTTAAAAAAAAAATATTATGTTAATGTTATTATTTTTTAGGGGTGTGTGAAGTACACTTTTTTCAATTCGAAGCAAACTCAAATCAAATACATGAAATATTCTTGAAGTCGAATCGAAATTTGAATATTTTCTTTAGTTGTTTTATGCTTGAAAAATATATTGTGGTTATTTATATAAGTAAATACACTAAAATTACTTGGAAAATGTTATAGGCATCATTGTTTGTAATATTTCTTGTTAATCTGACAAATCAAGTTATTATCTCCCCTTACAATTCAATTACTTCAGTTTTTTCCACATGAATATTAATTTGTAATAAATAAAACCACTCAGAATCGCTATAATTGAAAATAAATTCAGTATTTTAGCTGTCGATATTTTTATTGGCAAAGCTTCGAAGCCGTAATTTTTTTCAAAGCTAAGTCAAAGCTTATGTTTGTTTCGAAGCCAAGTCGAAGTTTCGAACCTTCGTACACCCCTATTATTTTTCAATGATGATTCAAAATCATGCGTCTCTCAAAATAAAAACAAAATTGGTTTTGGTTTCACAACAATGTTTGTAGGTGGTAAAATGCTACCCAGATTTTAATAGCATTATGTTCTCTTTTTTGACACATCACAGAGAATGTCCGTGTGTATATAAATTCTGGGTGTTGACAATGTTCTTACAGGTTATTTTTCTCATTTTGGGTTTTTAGGTTTGTGTCCTATTTAGTTAATTTGAAATGGGACGAAAGGTGACGTGAGAAAAGGCCTGTCGGGCTATTTTGACCATTCAACGCAAAGTTAGTTGCTACCACTTGAGGAAAAGATAGTGTTTGGGTTAGTATGACCACCACACTTTGTATCGTCCGCTAGTTTCAGATTCGACGTTTCTTCTAGCGTCAACACACAGAATAAAATCAGTTTGCGTCAACAGTTGGTAACACTTTTCCAAATAATATTACATTTTAAGAAGTTAGAGACTAGAAATTAGGTAAATTTATTTCGATAATGGTGTTATTCATTTTTTTTCCCCCCAAGCAGCTGATCACAAATCACATTATTTGCAAGAAACATTTAACCTAGCTTAATTTAATAAACCTCTTACATAATTTTGTTTGCCTAAGGTTGGAAATGAAAAAATACTAGGCTTGCATTATTCAATACACACAACGTATTTTAGTTGAAAACTCATAATGTAAAATATGTATCTAAATAGTAATGTCACTCGGGGAAATCAAATAGTATGAGACGTTGGCCAATAAAGAAACAATGTTTTTTGTAATATGTATACTTTATGAACCAATGCTTTATTTTCATATATTATTTGTGTTTTTACGGGAATAAGTTTAATATGTTGTGTGAATATCTTAAAAAATAAAACTAGTTATTTAAAATTAATGAAAGCATTCAAAGAACTCCCAAAAATAATTACACTGAATATTTTTAACAATTTAATGTCAAAACAATGGACATTCATACCCAGTCTGTCAAATAAATCAACAATAAAGTGAGAGAGTGGTTTGGGTGGCTAAAAATAATAATGGTTGTAAGATACACCATCCTGGTAAGACTTTGTCGTTAAGGTGCAGTCAAACTCCAAAAAATAACTAACACGATTAGGGATGGATTATACATAGTCCACAGTTTATTGGCTGCCCCAGAGAAATTTTTACAGAAGCAGTTATTTGTAAGTTTACTTACCACTAGTTCTAAGCTATGTCCAATGTAATGATCATAAAAGATGGGAAACTTTTTTTTAATGTAGTGGCCTACCCGGAAAAAGATAAAGCCTGCAGTTTTCATGGATTGTGTGTGTTTTTAGCGGATTCTAAACGTATAAAATGAAATGCAGATTATTCGAGTAATTTCTTAAATATTCAAGCCTTTTTGGAGGGATAACATTAGATTCCCAATTCCTACTTTCAATCTCATATGTTTCTAACCACCTTTCCTGTACCTTCTTACAGATATTATATAATTACCTCATAAAGGGAAAAGAGGTTTTCCTTATACAGATATATGTTAAATTCAAGTGAGGTATAATCCTGTGTTTGCGGACAATGCTATAAGCAACCATATTTGTTTCAAACTAGATTCCAGTGTCCAAGATTCGGTGTTTGTTTTAACCTAAAGACACCATAATTCTGGCATTTAGATGATTTAAAAAAAAGCTAAGAGAAATATTCAGCTTCTGAATACAATCTCATTAACACATTTCAAATGTTTTTCTTTTAGCACATGACAAAAAAACAACCAAAAGAAAAACTTTTGTCTCGGCAAGAATGATAGCAACATGGACCAGTGAGCCGTTACGGCTGACTAATGCATGTTTTCACATGTTTACACATGATAATATATGGTTTGTTTCATGGTGTTGCAATACATCTTGACAGAGACTGTACCTTGGTAAAACTAGGTTTCTCTTGGACCAGGATGTTAGATACGAGAAAACGTATCCAAGTGTGGTTTTCTGCATTCTTCATTTGTCAACAACAAAATTGGGATCAGTTTGGTAGTTTTATTTTTATTCTAAAAGACAACTTTTAAACATACTGGTCTCAATTTTGCCGAGTTTTTTTTTTTTTCAAGTTTAATAGAGAAAACCACACCAAGATGCAACGTCTGGCTCAAGCTGAATTACCTACTTAAGTTCTAAGGTGAGATGGGTTCCTAAGTTTGAGTTAGACCCAAACATAATTATTAATGATATACTGTATCCAGCTCTGGCATTAAAAGTGAATAGGAGCACTTTTTAATTGAATAATAACACTTTATTAAAATATGAATAGAAGTTTCAATCGTAGGTTTCCCCCGGTGCTGGTGTAAGAGCTTCACCCCCGAGGTCTAGCTGAGACTTAAAATGTGTCTCCCAGTTTTATTCTGTATAATATAAACAAATAATAATAGGTAGGGTGCCCCGTCCCCTCCTCAAACCATGTTTGCCAAAATATGATCCCTTCCTTTTATTGTGATAGTTTCAGAAACTTTTAATATTTTTTTCTTAGCACCGTGTCTTACTACCCATTCAGGTTATACACCCAAGCTTTTAATTAAATTTCAAAGTGATTGACCGACAAAGACACCCCAAATGTCATAAAACCATAAAAGTAATTATTTTGTTCGTCAATATATATTTAGAATATTTTTCTTAGTATAAGATCAAATATGTAGATGTTATGTCTTTATTTAGAAATATTTATTAGCTTATTTAATTTAAACTATTATTCTCTTAAACATCAAACACTATTCATTGATTTGGAATGCGCCCGTAGGAGCCCTGGGTGACTGTCCTGTGGCAGAAAAGACGATAATGAAGTGACCTTGAGCATGTCCCTCATTGGCTGAATGGTGTAAGGCCTCACGCTTGCATTAAGACTGGGTGGGTCAGCCCAGGAGGGTTTTGGGTTTATAACTCTCCTTCCCAGGGGCGGATTTACAGGCGGGCTGAATGTTTTAGTGATCGTCACTGACAGAGTCAAGCTCAGTTAGGCTACCTGCAGTGTTATGTTGTTTAGTCTATTTATCACAGGACAGGGGTTAGAGTGTGTGGGGGAGACAAGATCTGTGTAGCCCCTAGGAGGTAAGAGTTTAAACCCACCACGCAGGTGCAGGTGGACCACCTCTAAAATACTTGAACAGGTGGTAAGACACGGTGATGTAAAGAATAGTGATGCTCTTACTACCCAGGTGAATGTTATATCTGTCCCTCTTTATTATAATTACATGATCTAGTTCATGACGCAATTCCTAGCTACCTAAATCAGCTCCCAAAGTTAAACAAAAGAGGGATTAAAATTATCAGTTGTCATCGATTATTTTAGTTATCACTTTTGAGTAGATTGATTTGTATGGAATTTAATTTTTAAATTTTGAATATAAATAGTTTTGAGAATAGTGTTTAGTATTAATAAGAGATGTTTAGCATAACTTATACTTTATAAACACAAAGGTTATACCAGTACACAATTTACAAACTAGCTTAGCCTAGAATCGTATAAATATTTAACATCTTTAGTCTCACTCAGAATCGAACCATAGTATCACCGACTTGTGGGGAACTTAAACAACTTAGACACCAAGATGGATATATTGCCCTCATATGATCTATGATACTATACCTTGTGTGATCCGGACCAACCATTGTGTACTTATATTCTGCCGTTATTTTATGGACTTGTAAAAACTGGTTAAGTCTCGCTTTGGCATTCTCCAAGGTCCAATTGCCATGGATACTAGCATTCACATCATAGTCTTCCGCCTGAAGAAATTAAAACAAATAATTAGGATGGAGAGGGAGAGGATGTCAAAGAAAATGTGGGAAATGAAGTTTGTCTGAAAAAGACAGCAAGGGGACCGAGGAAAGACATGGGAGGAGCAGATAACAGAAAGTTTTCAAGTGAGAGGAGAAGAACGAAAACAATTAAAAGAGAAAGAATGGTGGAAGGATAGAGGATGATGATGATGATGATGTATGAAAGGTTTTTGATAAAGTTGGTTCAGATCCACTATTTTCCTAATTCAAATCTTAAATCTAAATCTTCAATTTATTTTGAATCTGATTAATAAATCTAAATTTTGAAAAAAAAATCATGATTTTTTTTTTACATCTTCTAATGTTTCCCTCCTGGGGCCTAGGCCAGGTTTATATTCAAGACATATATTTTCCACTACTGGCTTACGAGGCCTGTCATAGCTTCATATGTCCTAGAGCCGAACTTTAAAGTAGGACTGGTACAATATCCAGTCCCTGAGGATAATTCCTCACTATTAAAAGGTATAAAATGCTCTCATGCTCTCTCTCTCCTCACACGGAGATAAGTTTACCTCTTCAACTCTCTTCTGCTCGGCAATTCTGTCGATGTAAGAGAAAGGTTTGTCTCCAGAGCCCTGGTAGGGACGGTAAGCTTCTCCTATTTCATTGGGGCCCATCCCAGGTTGGAAGACTGGTCTTGAGGTAGTACCCCCTTCTGGAAGCGGTGGGCCCCCATCGGGCAACGACCCATCACCAGAAGGTGCATCCCCAACACTGATACCAGTCGCCTGAAATCACACAACATTCAATTATCCGACTATTATAACAGGGTGGCTACAAACCTTTCAGATAAAATTTAAGTATTCCCGGCTTGAAATTTTTACTTTTTTTTTCAGTGTGGCAATTTTTTATCATTTATTAAACTGATCGCACATTTTCAAAAACCAGCTTAATGCATACTACACATCAACATTTGTATAAGTTTATTTTTCAATAAAATGAATTATTGTTTAACGGGTTCGGAATGTATAATAAGACACTGTAGACAGGTTTTTACAGTAGGGCTATTTTATGCATTTAGTTATAGAATGTATTTTGTTAGCAATGAGAAAGAAAATCTATCAGTTTGGTTTAAAATTGTAGGTGCAAAATTAATTATGTACTTTAATTCCCTGATTTTTACTTTTTTTTAAATTAAATTCCCTGACATTTCCCTGTCTGTAGATTTTGTTAAACCTTAAAACCAACAAAAAACATTGGAAACATGTTGAACATTCTTTTTAAAAACCCACAAAAACATTGCCGTTTGTTGGCGGTAAGGTCTAATGAGCTATTCTCATGCTAAGCCCGACTGCCGATAACAGGGAGACATCTCAAAACCATCACCCTCAAGTGTTAGTCGATGGCCCAACAATGTTTAGATCAAACATGGCCGCCTGTAGCAATGTCCCTCTCTACATATTAATGTCCTTGCTTGGACCTAGCACTAAAACTTTTAGAGACTGAAAACAAAGTACCTACAGATTTATTGAAATTTAAATTTAAATATCATAAAGGATACAAGTAGGAATCGTGGTTAGCCTAAAAAAAAACTGAATATCTGTGAATAAACTCATATATCCTAAGATTCATTTAATTTCTTTAAAATCCAAAGAAAGAAATAACATTTGTAAAAAACAGCAGCCCCTTAACTTAACCAATGCAAATTTATTATAAATTGTTTTTCTCAGTGAACAAACAAAAATGAGTGTTTAAAATAATATAACCTTTTGAGCGAGTGCAAATTGTTTTCTTCTTCTTTGACTTTAAAAAATATATATAGCTACTATTATTAAGATATTCTAATATTTCCAGCAAATGTGATGTGTGTTGTATTTAATCTCTGATTAACTAGTGTTAGATCAATAAAAGTCATTATTATTGTTATGCCTTTATTTAAATAATCTTAAGAGCCCAGAAACACTTCTCAGATTGATGTCCACTAAACGTAGATAAGTTCCTGTGTGGAGCGGACAATTAGTTTGGTACAACGATACACTCACATCTTCTGGTAGATCACTTGCTTTCACTAGACCTTGGCGGACAAGGTACTGGACAAAGTCCCTGGACGCATTAAACTGAGCATCCTTCTTGCTAGTCGAGTTACCAGCCCCAACATAGTCAAAACCTTCGACACGAAGTTCGCACAGGAAGCGCTGTCGATGCTTAGGACCTGAAATATTAACAAAGAAATGAATAAAAAAATAGCAACTTTATTATTAGGCATAAAAGAATGATGTAGCAACCTTTTCAAACCTGCTTCGGTGACTGCATGGTATAAGGTGTAGCAGTAGTTTGTCGATGACAGGGAGATCGAGGTTAAAATCTCGGTCGGGTGTACTGAGGGTGGTTTCCACTCTACCTCCATGCATATGTGGATACACATACTCTAAATATAGCCTCTCTAATCCCTAAGACCCCTAGCGCAAATAGTACATAAGGGTAAAACACGGATGGGTAGTAAGAAGTGGTGATAAAAAAAACCTTTCTCAAGACAGTCAAACTCTGCCATTTTTATCATTTAACTCTTAAACACCCAAACAATGTAAGGGTCCCATGACTCCATCTCAGCTGGTAAGAATGAGAAATATAATATATAAAAACTACCTTGAGAGAAACTGTAAGAGTCTCAGAACACACCTACAATTACCTGGATATACTCGTGACGAAATCTCCAAATAAAAGATAACAATGGATTTATATTGAAATTTAATCCATTTAGATAAAATTAGGGGTGTATGAGTTGGTATTGAGGCATATGGAAATCTATTGTTAATAATATTTTCAGAATGGAGTTAGTGGTCAGAAATTAACAACCCCCCCCCCCCCCAACGTGATGTTAACTCCAATCTGCTATTTATATGAAATATTCAAGTTGGGTGGCCAGTTAATAACTGCTTCAAGAAAATGTCAGTAGGAATTATTTTTGATAATAATATACTTTTTATAATAAAACTGAGGCAGTTTAAATACCTGTTGGACGAACATCAAACTGAGGTGTAACTTTTTTAACACCACACCATTGGTGGAAGAAAGCCTTTATGGAACTCATAGTGGAAAGCAGTCAAAGGCTGTAAAAATAATTATTAATACACCATTTTAGATTTCGCAGAATAGATCAAAAGTAAAATAATGAGCGCTTGTGTTATATTGAAGTTTAACTTTATAAATATTCAAGACGGTATTGTACTGTTAGGGCCGGTTGTAACAAGAATAATGAGTGGCTTGATCAGAAATCTGTTGTAAGTTGATCTGCAAGTGTTTCAAGCGTCATCTTTGGTTGCACAGTCAAGATCGTGCATCACACGCCAATCAACTCTGTGATACAGCCGGCTAGAAATAGTAAACTTATACAAACACTATTACACGTGGATTATTTCTGATTAAATATTAATGGAAATAAAGAGCTAATAAAAGTTCCTATTATTGATTCATCCCAACAAAACATTTTCCATATCTCTACGTGAAGGACCTACATGATTGGTTGCACTATTTTAAACAGGCTGTATAGTAGCATATTTATTTTTATTTATTTATTTAGACTATTTATCCCTATTCCTAGCATATAATGTGATAAAAGAGAAAAATATATATTTAAAGTTGAAGATTTGGTTTGATCTCACCAATGAATTCATCCATGTTGAAACAGCATGAATATCTGAAATTTGTTTCCTTCCTTTTACTAATTTCAACTCCTCCCCAATTAGAAGGTATAAAGAATCTTTAGTTCTTGCCCATACACTTAACTTTCTATCTGTGTACTTGCACTTTACTTTCAAGTCATTGTTACACTTTGAAAATAAATTTAGTTAGGAGCTACACAGATTTTGCTCTATATTAAAATAACAAAGAGGAAGAAGACTAATCTTCTTCAGAGTGTTCCATGAATCAAATTTAAAAACGTTCTATTTTCTTCCAAGTTCAAAGAGAAGACTAATATAGTAAAACAAAAGATAAAATGTTGTCTATGGACTAGAGATGAATATAAAATAAAATACATATTTAATATAAAGAATGAAATATATGTCAATGAATATGAACAATGTTTCTTAAAAAGAGTTAAAATGTTTATTTCCACCTGTCAGAATTGAAATGCCCGCTAGTTTGGAGGTATTTACATCTCGTCTTTTTCTTTTATTACTTCTTTTACAATCGCGAGACCCGCCACTCCCTTGTCTACCAAATCTGTTTAATGTTTAATAAAAGATAAGTGTTCTTCCTTAGGACAAAATAGTTTGTTTAAATTATTTAAAACATTGTTATATGTTCTTCCTTCCGTTATTATATTAGTGAATGGATGTAAATAGTATTATTTGTCCCAGCGGCAACAGCATGTCAAGCGGTGCCGAACTTTGAAATGCGTAATTTCAAATGAAAATAAACTGGAAACTATTTACAACAATTAGAAAAATATAGGGAAATACATGGTAAGATGTCAAATAACATTACAATACAGAACATTGTTGAGATATTGAATTATATTTGGATAAAACGTGCATTGAAAAGGCCATTTTTGACAATTTTAGAATGGCTTCACAACTAGGCATTGTACACAAATCTTCATTCTGTCGTAATAGGGACATACTGTGGTTATTAACAAGAAAATTTGTCTACTTACTATAGACCTAGGCCTAAGTTATATAATTTTGCTTTGTTTGGATGTACGTGTATAATAAATGTCTAGTGCTATAACGAAAATATGTGATCAAAGATTTGTAAAATATTTATGTGATCAAAGATCTTTGAGGAGTCGTCAAAGTTACATCACATTTTCTTTGATCACAGATCTTTGATCAAAGAAATTTGACATAAATGTGATAGTGTGATACCAGCCTTAGGTAGGCGAGTCCTTATCACATTTGCAGGATTTGAGTTTGCTACGAGGAAGAGCAAGAAGTTCAAGGTGTGGTTGCTGTAGACTTCTGAGCCTTACAATACCAGATGTGGAAAAAGCGGCTTAATATTTTCTAAGTAAGCCTATGGTTAGTTTTTTTTATCTATTGTAGTATTAATTATAAGTGTTGAGGAAAAAAAAAATGTTTAAAGGAAGTGTAAATGTGGACTCCAACGTTTTGTTTATTGATGATTTAAGTAATAAATGCTATTTACTATGAAAAAGTGTCAAAAATCCCACGCTGTTTGTGAACTATTCTTGTTTATAAGGATACAAAGCAAACTTTAACTCAAAGTCATTGCAATATTCAATTAATCCACTTTCATGTAACATTTCCATGAATATGAAAACCTATCGCATTACAAATGCAACCAAATTAATGCAACATATTAATTTTCAAGATAGCTAGTAGCCTATCTCATAAACAAATTAACATAATTAATTAGTTAAAACGAAGTTATGCAGAATGAATTTGTATATACATGATAAAGGTTACAAACAAGTACAATTACCTGACTAGGAGATAATCAATTTATTTTTTATTACAATTAATAATTACAAAATAATTATTTCACGTTTATAAATGTTTAATAACAACATTTAATATCTTTAAGCAATATCACACACACAAGGACAAACCGAGAGGGATGCAAAGATAAACATCAACAATAACCCAGAGACAAGTGCAATAATCTGATCGTTTTTATCCAACATAACAAAAATGAATAAAACAATAAATAGTTCTAAAGAGAATCATAGAGAGCACTAGAGAGCAATAATATTTATAATATTTAGCACCGCGTCTTACTACCCGTTCGGGTTATACGCTTTAAGTACTAATTACGCTAATGAATTAGGAATTGGGAAGGTTGAATTAGAGGAAGTGAACCCGCATTTGCGTGGAGGGAGAGTGGAAGACCATTTAGGAAAAACCACCCCCAGTTCACCCGACCGAGATTCGAACCTCGATCTCCCCGTCCTCACCAGTCGAGCTCAACATGACAAGCGCGTTAGCCAACACTAGAGAGCAGACTTGGCTCTAAAATACATCATAGATAACGCAACAGAATGATCATTGAAAGTTATTAGCTGACAGTAATTCTACAACCACATAGCCGTTTATTCTAGACTAATGTAATCTGTGCTATTGACCACCGTCGTTATCATAACATAGAGTAGACTGCAGATCGACTTTGCCAAAGAGGGTGCGACTCATAGCTCTTAAACGGGTAATGTAAGCATTCACATTACGTTTAAGTGAAAACGCATAAAGTGAGATTGCGTATAACAAGGGATACCTGTACTTAACGGCCTTATTGTGCAATTTTTTCATTTATTTTAGTCCTGCCAAACATTAGAATTAATACACGCAAAATAAATTAAGAAAAAATTATATTTAATGCGGCTCGACTAAAAATTATGAGACACTGAAAATTAAAGTTTAATTTGCTACTAGCTATAAAATCAATAACTAATTTTGCAATTTCAATTTAGTTGAACCTCTCAGGTTATGCATTAAGCAAACACAGGTGATTTAGTCTACGTTCCCTCATCATGGAGCAAAGATAGTTTTTTATTCGTACAAGCATTAAAACAATTCTTTCTGCAGTAGCGGGCTACTTTACCGTGGGCCATTCTGTATAAAACTTAGGGATGGGTAGTAAAATCACAACCTGATCCTTTGTCACTACTCATCTGACGTCACATTCACAGCCTACTACTGAAATACGAAAGAAGCTGTTCCTTTTTTTTGACACTGGTCTGCTTGAAACGTTCCACCTATTACTGTAAACCCATTGGCTTTCTTCGAGCTTCTATTACTGTCTCTCGGTCAGAGCTGCACCGTTACAATATAGTACTGTAGAAGGCAGAGCAAAATAGATACATATTAAAAGTATTTATCAACGCTTCTCATTTCTCCTCGTCTTTCTGTCACAGGCAGCGCATGGAACAGGTCCAGCGTAACCTTGCCCCTCGTCTCTTTCACAGGCAGTGCTGTAAAAGGTCCGGAGTAAACTTGTCCCTAGTCTCTCTGTCACAAGCAGCGCTGGAATATGTCCAAAGTAACTTTGCTCCACGTCTCTGTCATAACAGGTCTGTGGTGTCACCGCAACATTCTTATTCCAAACAAATACAGGTGCACTTCCTCTAGAACCAACCATCTTCATCCCTAACACATTAATGTAATTAGCATATATGCGTATAACCTAACGGAAAGTAGACGCGGTGATAAAAAAAAATTAGGATAGGAGTAGGTACGAATATAGTGACTGTGACAAAAAAAGGAACAGGTATAGTGGTGGACAGTAGCTCCTGCTCCACTAAAGGATCTTTTTTTCCCATCCCTAATAGAACTGTACCATAGATAAAGGATATATATGATCTGTACTCTGAGAGAAAAACATGAAAACTACGATATATCGTTCATGCTGATGAATTAGTCGAGAATCGATCTATGACTCAATTGTGTAGGTGGTTGTAGAAAATGTCAGATATGATAAATGTTAAATGTAGGCTAAAATTAAAGTAAATTAAAGAAGGGCTCACCTATCTCAATGCCCAGTTAAATATTTTGACACTTAATTTGTTCAATTGCGTGATTATTATCTCTAACTCAAGATGATGGAAATGGAACAAGAAACTGTGTATGGGACTCATGAAGATTCCCATGTTGTTATGTCAGAAAAAGTCCAGTCTTTGGCTGGCAGTATTTATCAAGAATTTGAGAAAATGATTGGTAAATATGACGAGGACGTAGTGAAAGACTTAATGCCACTTGTTGTGAATGTGCTTGAGTGTTTGGATTTATCATATACAGAAAATCAAGAACATGAAGTGGAATTGGAATTGTTGAGAGAAGACAATGAACAGCTGGTAACACAGTATGAACGAGAAAAACAGCTTCGTAAAACAGTTGAACAGGTAATCTATTTTAATTTTATTTTAGGAAAATGTCGCCCTTAAACTCTACATGCAGAAATCGTATCCTAAGATAGATTCATATAACTTTTTGGGGCCTAGAACGCCTACACCTTTTTGAAAAAGGGTTTTGTTTAAAGAGCACATTCACCAGGTCTAGTCTAATACAATTTCTTTTTAACAAACATATTTCCATAAAATAACTCTACCAGACAACGCTATTAACGTCATTTGATACATAAAAATGAAATACGCTAAAATATTAGTTCGCTATTTAGGCCTTGAATAGAAATTTAGAAAATATCTCGACCAAGCTATTTCAAGGCCTTGGCCACATTCTTCAGTATTTCCGTAAGCCTGTCAACCTCCAAACTGGATTAAACGTCTACCTTAACTCAAAAAAAGAAAAAAAACACAACACGAATAAGGCAATTGAGACTTTTCGTCTGCACAAAAAATAATTCAGGGACGATACCACTCCAAACTGTGCCCCCCACTCCAAACTGTGTTTCTCCACTCCAAACTGTGCCCCCAACTCCAAGCGGTCTCTCTCCACTCCAAACTGTGTTTCTCCACTCCAAACTGTGCCTCTCCACTCCAAACTGTGCCCCCCACTCCAAGCGGTCTCTCTCCACTTCAAACTGTGCCCCCACTCCAAGCGGTCTCTCTCCACTCCAAACTGTGCCCCCCACTCCAAACTGTGCCCTCCACTCCAAACTGTGCCCTCCACTCCAAACTGTGCCCTCCACTCCAAACTGTGCCCTCCACTCCAAACTGTGCCCTCCACTCCAAACTGTGTGTCTCCACTCCAAACTGTGTTTCTCCACTCCAAACTGTGCCCTCCACTCCAAACTGTGCCCTCCACTCCAAACTGTGCCCCCCACTCCAAACTGTGCCTCTCCACTCCAAACTGTGTCTCTCCACTCCAAACTGTGTTTCTCCACTCCAAGCGGTCTCTCTCCACTCCAAACTGTGCCCCCCACTCCAAACTGTGCCCTCCACTCCAAACTGTGCCCTCCACTCCAAACTGTGCCCCCCACTCCAAACTGTGTGTCTCCACTCCAAACTGTGTTTCTCCACTCCAAACTGTGTTTCTCCACTCCAAACTGTGCCTCTCCACTCCAAACTGTGCCCCCAACTCCAAGCGGTCTCTCTCCACTCCAAACTGTGCCCCCACTCCAAACTAACTCTCTCCACTCCAAACTGTGTCTCTCCACTCCAAACTGTGTTTCTCCACTCCAAACTGTGCCCTCCACTACAAACTGTGCCCCCACCTCCAAGCGGTCTCTCTCCACTCCAAACTGTGCTCCCCACTCCAAACTGTGCCCTCCACTCCAAACTGTGCCCCCCACTCCAAACTGTGTCTCTCCACTCCAAACTGTGTCTCTCCATTCCAAACTGTGTTTCTCCACTGCTAACTGTGCCCTCCACTCCAAACTGTGCCCCCAACTCCAAGCGGTCTATCTCCACTCCAAACTGTGTTTCTCTCCACTCCAAACTGTGCCCCCCACTCCAAACTGTGTCTCTCCATTACAAACTGTGTCTCTCCATTACAAACTGTGTCTCTCCATTACAAACTGTGTCTCTCCATTACAAACTGTGTCTCTCCATTCCAAACTGTGTATCTCCCTCCAAACTGTGTTTCTCCACTCCAAACTGTCTCTCTCCACTCCAAACTGTGCCCCCACTCCAAACTGTCTCTCTCCACTCCAAACTGTGTTTCTCCACTCCAAACTGTCTCTCTCCACTCCAAACTGTGTTTCTCCACTCCAAACTGTCTCTCTCCACTCCAAACTGTCTCTCTCCACTCCAAACTGTGTTTTCTCCACTCCAAACTGTGTCTCTCCACTCCAAACTGTGTCTCTCCACTCCAAACTGTCTCTCTCCACTCCAAACTGTGCCCCCCACTCCAAACTGTGTTTCTCCACTCCAAACTGTGTCTCTCCACTCCAAACTGTGTCTCTCCACTCCAAACTGTGCCCCCCACTCCAAACTGTGTCTCTCCATTCCTAACTGTGTATCTCCACTCCAAACTGTGTATCTCCACTCCAAACTGTGTTTCTCCACTCCAAACTGTGTCTCTCCACTCCAAACTGTGCCCCCCACTCCATACTGTGACTCTCCACTCCATACTGTGACTCTCCACTCCAAACTGTCTCTCTCCACTCCAAACTGTGCCCCCCACTCCAAACTGTGTTTCTCCACTCCAAACTGTCTCTCTCCACTCCAAACTGTGCTCCCCACTCCAAACTGTGCCCTCCACTCCAAACTGTGCCCCCCACTCCAAACTGTGTCTTCTCCACTCCAAACTGTGTCTCTCCATTCCAAACTGTGTTTCTCCACTGCTAAACTGTGCCCTCCACTCCAAACTGTGCCCCCAACTCCAAGCGGTCTATCTCCACTCCAAACTGTGTTTCTCCACTCCAAACTGTGCCCCCCACTCCAAACTGTGTCTCTCCATTACAAACTGTGTCTCTCCATTACAAACTGTGTCTCTCCATTCCAAACTGTGTATCTCCACTCCAAACTGTGTTTCTCCACTCCAAACTGTTCTCTCCACTCCAAACTGTGCCCCCACTCCAAACTGTCTCTCTCCACTCCAAACTGTGTTTCTCCACTCCAAACTGTCTCTCTCCACTCCAAACTGTGTTTCTCCACTCCAAACTGTCTCTCTCCACTCCAAACTGTCTCTCTCCACTCCAAACTGTGTTTCTCCACTCCAAACTGTGTCTCTCCACTCCAAACTGTGTCTCTCCACTCCAAACTGTCTCTCTCCACTCCAAACTGTGCCCCCCACTCCAAACTGTGTTTCTCCACTCCAAACTGTGTCTCTCCACTCCAAACTGTGTCTCTCCACTCCAAACTGTGCCCCCCACTCCAAACTGTGTCTCTCCATTCCTAACTGTGTATCTCCACTCCAAACTGTGTATCTCCACTCCAAACTGTGTTTCTCCACTCCAAACTGTGTCTCTCCACTCCAAACTGTGCCCTCCACTCCAAACTGTGTCTCTCCACTCCAAACTGTGTCTCTCCACTCCAAACTGTCTCTCTCCACTCCAAACTGTGCCCCCCACTCAAACTGTGTTTCTCCACTCCAAACTGTGTCTCTCCACTCCAAACTGTGTCTCTCCACTCCAAACTGTGCCCCCACTCCAAACTGTGTCTCTCCATTCCT
This sequence comes from Timema cristinae, assembly GCA_039000515.1. Classification (NCBI taxonomy): domain Eukaryota; kingdom Metazoa; phylum Arthropoda; class Insecta; order Phasmatodea; family Timematidae; genus Timema; species Timema cristinae. Next base: position 49,588,108 of record JBCFYV010003508.1, on the reverse strand, counting down.
AACTGTGTATCTCCACTCCAAACTGTGTATCTCCACTCCAAACTGTGTTTCTCCACTCCAAACTGTGTCTCTCCACTCCAAACTGTGCCCCCCACTCCATACTGTGACTCTCCACTCCATACTGTGACTCTCCACTCCAAACTGTCTCTCTCCACTCCAAACTGTGCCCCCCACTCCAAACTGTGTTTCTCCACTCCAAACTGTCTCTCTCCACTCCAAACTGTGCTCCCCACTCCAAACTGTGCCCTCCACTCCAAACTGTGCCCCCCACTCCAAACTGTGTCTCTCCACTCCAAACTGTGTCTCTCCATTCCAAACTGTGTTTCTCCACTGCTAACTGTGCCCTCCACTCCAAACTGTGCCCCCAACTCCAAGCGGTCTATCTCCACTCCAAACTGTGTTTCTCCACTCCAAACTGTGCCCCCCACTCCAAACTGTGTCTCTCCATTACAAACTGTGTCTCTCCATTACAAACTGTGTCTCTCCATTACAAACTGTGTCTCTCCATTCCAAACTGTGTATCTCCACTCCAAACTGTGTTTCTCCACTCCAAACTGTCTCTCTCCACTCCAAACTGTGCCCCCCACTCCAAACTGTCTCTCTCCACTCCAAACTGTGTTTCTCCACTCCAAACTGTCTCTCTCCACTCCAAACTGTGTTTCTCCACTCCAAACTGTCTCTCTCCACTCCAAACTGTCTCTCTCCACTCCAAACTGTGTTTCTCCACTCCAAACTGTGTCTCTCCACTCCAAACTGTGTCTCTCCACTCCAAACTGTCTCTCTCCACTCCAAACTGTGCCCCCCACTCCAAACTGTGTTTCTCCACTCCAAACTGTGTCTCTCCACTCCAAACTGTGTCTCTCCACTCCAAACTGTGCCCCCCACTCCAAACTGTGTCTCTCCATTCCTAACTGTGTATCTCCACTCCAAACTGTGTATCTCCACTCCAAACTGTGTTTCTCCACTCCAAACTGTGTCTCTCCACTCCAAACTGTGCCCCCCACTCCATACTGTGACTCTCCACTCCATACTGTGACTCTCCACTCCAAACTGTCTCTCTCCACTCCAAACTGTGCCCCCCACTCCAAACTGTGTTTCTCCACTCCAAACTGTGTCTCTCCACTGCAAACTGTGCCCCCCACTCCAAACTGTGTCTCTCCACTCCAAACTGTGTCTCTCCACTCCAAACTGTGTCTCTCCACTCCAAACTGTGCCCTCCACTCCAAACTGTGTATCTCCACTCCAAACTGTGTATCTCCACTCCAAACTGTGTCTCTCCACTCCAAACTGTGCCCCCCACTCCAAACTGTCTCTCTCCACTCCATACTGTGACTCTCCACTCCAAACTGTCTCTCTCCACTCCAAACTGTGTCTCTCTCCACTCCAAACTGTGTCTCTCTCCACTCCAAACTGTGTCTCTCCACTCCAAACTATGTTTCTCCACTCCAAACTGTGTCTCTCCACTCCAAACTGTGTCTCTCCACTCCAAACTGTGTCTATCTCCACTCCAAACTGTGTCTCTCCACTCCAAACTATGTTTCTCCACTCCAAACTGTGTTTCTCCACTCCAAACTGTGTCTCTCCATTCCAAACTGTGTCTCTCCACTCCAAACTGTGTCTCTCCACTCCAAACTGTGTCTCTCCACTCCAAACTATGTCTCTCCACTCCAAACTATGTCTCTCCACTCCAAACTATGTTTCTCCACTCCAAACTGTGTTTCTCCACTCCAAACTGTGTCTCTCCATTCCAAACTGTGTCTCTCCACTCCAAACTGTGTCTCTCCACTCCAAACTGTGTCTCTCCACTCCAAACTGTGTCTCTCCACTCCAAACTATGTCCTCCACTCCAAACTGTGCCCCACTTACTATTGTTTTATTCACAAACACACCATAACATGTTTATTTTAACTACAAATCTTAATATGTTCTCAAAATGTTGTTTCTCCTCCACCAGAAATTGCTCGAGTTGGAGGATGCGGCTGAAGATGAGAGGAAAGACCTTATTGGCAAAATTGAAAGTCTTGAATCTATTGTTCGAATGTTGGAGCTGAAGGGAAAAAATTCCTCCGATCATGGTAATGTGCTTTCGTTCTACTTATATAGGTTTTACTGTGTTTGTGTCAAGACATGTAGTAAGTTCAGCCATAAGAAAAATAACTTTTGATTGCGGGCGGACACCTTAGAGTTTTTCAACTCCTTGAGTATGTATTTGTGTTCCCCAATATAACATTCACAAGCCATTGGTTTTTGGATTCAATTCATTATAACTAGTCTCAGTGTGAGTTAACTTTTGTAGAAAGCTACGTGTTTTTTTTAAGTGTCAGACATTTATTATTTTATTGTTTGATTATCATGACAAAAGAGCGAGCTCAGTAATTAAGTGTAAATATTGATAATACTTTTTTTTTAATTATTGGTTCTTACGAATGGACAAAAACTCTTTTTAACACTAAATAACTGATAACCAATATTCATGCATTTGGAGTACAAATGGTTATCAAGTATGTCTGTAATAGTAAACAAAAAAAACACAAGGGTTCAGGTATTTGTTATGAGGGGAAGGGGGAATAAAAGGAAAGAAGGTAAAGAAAGGGATAGAGATTGTTGAGGGCCCGGATCGAAGTATGTACTCTAGAATCAAATTATAAACCTCTCGTGTTTCGATCTCTATCGTGTATATCGTATGTTGATGTTTGTTCTTTATCTAGGAAATTATTTTTTACTTTTCCATTTGTTCACTCTGCTCCAGCACTAGTAACAGCTAATCTGGGAGATGGTGGGTGTGTTCATATACTTGGTGTTCTGGTAAAGACTTGTGGCAATTTTGTAGTTCATCCCAAATGTACAGATACTAAAGTTATTCCGTGCAATGCAGTACAATCGAGATGTTTTCTATTCAGTTTACCGATTGGAGGAGAAAGAACAGGATCAGAAGCGCGAGTACGCAAAGTTGCACGAGCGCTACACTGAGCTGTTTAAGACTCACATGGACTATATGGAGCGTACTAAGATCCTCATGGGTAGCGCGGAGCATCTGGAGGGGGCTTCCCGGCGTATACCCTCCATGAACATACCGCAGATGAGCAGGTAACTACAAAACTAATAGACCCACTCCAGTGGCCGTGTGGTCTAACTCTCGCAGTAGACTAGACTGCCAACAACTCAGAGGCTGAGGTTCACATCTTGGTCGGGTGTACTGAAGGGGTTTCCACTCTCTTTACATGGAAATGCTGGTACACTTCCTCTAAATAAAACCTTCTTAATCCCTAAAATAATATCCTAATTAGTACATAAGCGTATCACCCAAATGGGTGGTAAGACTCTGCGCTAAAAAAGACTAATAAATGTAATGTGATCAAAATTTGTGCCACTGGTGTGCAAAAATAGGCAACTCTGTTATTTTCATCTGTTATCCTGTGACAAGAGACTGTGACTAGAGGACGTGACTAGGACTGTGACTAGAGACGGGCTAAACTGTGACTAGAGACTGTGACAAGAGACTGTGACTAGAGACTGTGACTAGAGACTGTGACTAGAGACTGTGACAAGAGACTGTGACTAGAGACTGTGACTAGAGACTGTGACTAGAGACTGTGACAAGAGACTGTGACCAGAGACTGTGACAAGAGACTGTGACAAGAGACTGTGACTAGAGACTGTGACAAGAGCCACATCTGAGACTTGTCTTCTCTAGTAATATACTCTTACGTGAACATGGTTTGAACTAACAGAAAGAGCATTGGAGAGCTACAACATTCTGGACCAATGTCGTGTTAACATGAGGCTCACACAGATGTACAGATGTACCGGGATATATGATGTCCAAACAAACTGGGATATGACTGTGTCAATGATGTCCCCCATTACAAGAGGTAATGGCCGCCTCTTGGAGAAATGAATCTCACCACCCGATCCGCTGGCCTAGGTTTCATTCTATCGCAACTGACAGTAATTCGAGAGCTTGATCTCGCATATGAAGAAGGCAATATGGTTCTCAAAGAGTACATAATATTCATTTAACAGAGGCAATATAAGCCCAACGTAAGAGTTGACCATGAACAGTATTTATTATGTGTTAGGTCTTCTGGCCCTGTGTCTTTTGGCTTCACATCCCTGGAGGCCAACATGAGGTCGATGACCAGTGCGGGTGATTTCGCTGGTCCAGTGTCCCCACCGGACAGCAACCACTCCAACACCAGTCTGCGCAACGAACTACAGGTAACATACAGGTGGTTATCCTATAATGCACGAGATATGAGATGGACTGGATAGAACTAGCTCGGGATAGGGATAGGAGTACTTTTCTAGTGTGGGAATGAACTTTAGAGATCCTAATGCCATAGAGTAAGTAAGAAAGAAAATATATATAGTAACAAAATGTTAACTCATTTACTTTACATCCATTACTGTTTTTTGCCTGTGGCCTAGATTAGTTATATATTCACGCTAAATATTTTCCACTAGCCGGGCTCGTCGTAGCTTCATACGCCTTATAACCTAAACTTAAGAATACGACAGGCACAACATCCATTCCCTGGCCGTTAATTTATCACCATGAAAGGGTAAACTCACATTTCACCAATTGATACATTTTCAGCCATTGGGAATCAAACCTGGCACCCTTAGCTCAGTAGACAGATATTCTATCGACTGAGCAAAACTGTTGGATATTTCTTTACTATAAAGCATTAATTATAACACCTAATACATACATTTAAGTGTTAAATTAGTGGTCTGGGGTCGGTTTCTTAATTTTTGAGTTGTAACTGCTAATAACCAGTATTAGAGCTATAAATCAAATTCCAATTAAAGTGTTTATATTTAAAATTATTTTTAAATTAAAAAAAAAATATTTTTTGAATCACGAATCCAATAATTTATCGAACGAATCTCCTTGAGGATTCATATGTATTTGTTTTGTTCAATGTTTTTCTTATCCCGAGTGTAAAAATAGTGATTATTTAATATTTTCTAGGGGATGCACATGGGCACAGAAACCGGGAATGAGTTGCCGTCCAAAAACATTGAGACGTCGGAGAAAGGTCAGCTAACAGACGCCGTGACTCTGGAACACCGGGGCACGGTCACAAGTAGGAACTAACACTGCCTTCTAGTTCTCACGCCTTAACTTCTCACTAGTAACAAGGGAGAGCTTGTGGTAGTTAACATTGCACGAGGTGATTGGTGACAGTGGCATACGCTGGATTGCGAATGGGTGGGGATTTTAGTTTACCATTACATACACCTAGAAGCTTTTTTGGAAGATTTTTATAGGTATCTGTTAACATGATCATTAATATTTATAAACAATATTCTTATGAAGAAACGCTGGCCCTGAAAAGGAGGTAAGGGGTTAATCCTACCGACCAAAGAATAATATTTTCAGAGCGTGAAGATATCCCACTTCCATTCCATCCATGAAAAATAGTCCACTTCTTTGAAATAAATACATTCGTTAATTGAATATAGAGATTATTTCTGATCATCCGATGTTTTCTTTACCCACGTTTTATTTTCTCTAATGTGTAGATCTTGGGGCATCCCCAATTTACATAAGGCAGGGGGGGGGGGGGTCGAACCCCCTCACTAACCACTTGCACCGAAATCCTGTAAAACATTTGCTTACTAATAACAAAAAAAAACCAATCATTCATTTCCTTTTATATCTTTACTCATGTTTACAAAATGTATTAATTTTTCATGAAACAATATAAATACAGCTACACATTTCAAGGTACAACTAAAGAGACTGTCATTGTTAGGGTTATTGAAAATTATAATTCAATAATATTTGCGGAATTTATTTGTCCAAATCTATTTTTTGCACAGAGTTAGATTATCCGTTCGGGCTATCCACATAGTTACATTAATGCTTTACTAGAGATAAGAAAGGTGGAATTTAGAGGAATTGTCCATGCGTTTGCATAAAGGAGATTGATATGCCACTTAGGATCACACGACCGGGATTCAAACCTTGATCCCTATTCAGCAGCATTTAATTCTATTGTGGGGTGGAGCCTTAGCCCATTCGACCAATATAGTTGGTTGGTGCATATTTATTTTTATATTTTATCAAAGACTAGCAAAAGTAACTGGCATTGCCCAGGGTAATCATGTAATCCATTGCATGGTTATCCTGGGCAACACTTTCCTTTGCTTCAAACAGAGATAACAAAAAAATCTTTCAATTTAATTTCTTCCGACCTAGTTTTTTGTTTATTTAAAAAAATCAAATCCAAATGTTAAAATGACCTCTGCGTGCTACAGATATTGCGCAACGCTCATGACAGGCAAACTGTTCCTTTTATTAAAATAGAAGAAGGAATATAGTGGAAGATGTGCTCACTTGATTCGTTGGCCTTTAATATTTTCCACCTAAGGTGCAAATAATATGCCACTGACTGTCATCTAAATTTAATTTGAATTATAAAATTTTCCCTGCTATAAATATTCATATCTCTATAATATTTGTCACATACATAGTTGTCAGTTCTTGTCGGTTAATTGATCGGTTTCCAGTTCTTCATAAGTCAACTGGTTTGTTTAATAGCTGCCACTTTTATAATTGAATTGTAATTACTGAGAACTGTCTAAATACATATAATCCTTTAACCAATGTTCATTAATTTATATTTATTTTAAAAATTTCCTTAAAGGTTCTTAGAGTAATTCGCTTGTAGTGGGGAAAATGGTTTATTTTATCAGCAGTTTATTCTGGTCCTTGTGACTAATCTCCTGTATTTAGTCTGGCTCCTGTGACTAACCGTAATCTCTCCGTGTCCATTTAGTCGTCTGTGACTATCCTGTTTATCGGGACCTGTGATAATCTCCTTATTTATTTGGTGTAGGGAGCCAAAAACAAACACCGGCACATACTGTGAGTGTGCTTTATGATTGCACGTCTGACAAGAGGGTGTACTGGTTGTAGACTGGGCTAGTCATATCACATCACGTTGTGTCTAGTCACTTCCCCATCTCAGTCCCATATTCATGTAATAGCACCTTACGCTAAACTCCCCAAACCCTAACCATGGACTCTCGGCTGTTGAAGATTACCTCGACCTTTTAGATTCTTTGTTAAACTATCAAATCTCATTTTGCAGAGAAATCACTTTAGATTTGTGTACAAATGAAGTATCACCACAGGAACATTATGGTCCCCTCATTGCAAACTTGTGTATGGGAAGGTTCGAGCATATGTCTCTTTGTTGGTTCAGATACATCAACTACTGAACATATGTAGTTATTCCTTGTAAGTTTAGATATAAAATTCACCGGTAACAAACACACATTCAACATATCACCTGCCTCGGTGGCCACATGGTCTAAGATGCTACTCACGGTAAACTAGATTGCCGATGACAGGAAGATTGAAGTTTGTATCTGGTTAGGTGGACTGAAGGTTGTTTTTTCTACTCTCCCTTCGTGCAAATATAGTTACACTTCCTCTAAATTCACCCTTCTTAATCCCTAACTCATTTAGCTTAACTATCACATATATGTATAACCTGAACAGGTAGTTACTACCTGGGCACGGTGCTAAAAAAAGTATCTTTATACTTGTCAAATGGCACAATAGTATTGTTCAAGTTTTGTGTGATTATACTTTTCTCGCATATAAATATATTTAGGATTATTAATATTCAAACAAACTCTCAAATAAAATCTTGTGATTTAATTTGCTGACACACAACTCAGTTAACAAAGCAACATTAGTGAAAAGTCTGTTCATAGCCACACCCCTGATCCATAGGTCTCAATAACAGGCTGTCACTTTCTGTTCTGACACTAACAGGAGGTGCCTGGGTAGACAGCCTGAGTCCCAGCACCAAAGACTCTACTCCAGAACTGGAAGACGTTGAAGATATTCCAGTCAGCATTGTGTCTCCGATAGGTCGCACCAAAACAAAAAAGTAGTCTGGATTCCTTCTCTGTTCTGAAACTTTACTTCAATTTATAAAATTACAACAAGAATAGAATATGTTGGTAAAACTGTTATGTGTTCAGTTACAATTTAAACTAGGCCCACATTTTGTGCACAGACTAGACTACAGGGGATGTTGAGATTGAGGTTCGAATCTTGCTCAGCTGTACTGAGGGTTAGTTTTTCATAAATAGTTTCCCACTCTTCCTCCACGCAAATGCGGGTACACCTCCTTAAAATATAACCTTCTATTTTACAAATTTGAATCTCCAATTTCAATTCAAATTTAAATCTTGGAAACTTTTTTTTTTACTTTTTTAAGTGTTGAGTCTAATTTGAAATTTTCTTGAACTCTTAAATCTTGAATATCCTTGAGGGTTCAAAGGATAATCCCTAAATTTAATATGAATATAATTCTATTTTTTTATGTTAACATTTAGGGCCTACTCTTTTTATTTTCTATTATTCTCTAATGTTTCTATCTCCTCTTATTTTCATAATTTTTTCCAAGATTCAGCTTCGTAAAACAAGTTTAATTTTTATGAATTTCAATAACAAAATAATTGATAGTAAAACAATTTTTAGACCGAACATGGCTGAATTTAGAAAGATTAATACTAATTAATGTCCTTTCATGGACCTAACCCACAAACATATTTAGGTTAAACATAAAGAATCAATTTGTTTATAGAAATTTAAGTATCCTGAATATCCCTAAAATTCTAAAATATCCTTTGATCTGTTTTATACCTTTAAATAAGAAAAAACAAACACAATTTGCAAAAATGGCAGAGCTGCTATGAATTAATTTCTTACTTTTTTTTAATGAGATTTAATTAAAGATTAATAAACATAACACAATGCGAACAAAATTAAAACTATGTTATGGTAATTGTTTTGTGTCACATCATGAAAATGGTCGATCGGTTTCAGGTCTCTTTAGTTTGTCTTGCGTCTTTCATTCTTGTATCACTCTCACACTTGCTGTTATCCGTTCCTCCCATCTCTTTCTTGCTCTTTCTATCCATCGTTCTTTTGTGAGTTTTTATTTTTCCATCCTTGTTACACGATCAAATCATCAGCCTTGAATAATACGAATGAATGTTGAACATTTTGTGTGTTCTTAGTCAGCATTTTACTTTATTTATTTGTACTTTTAATAAACCGCATAGTTATTATTTGAAAAGAAAATGTGTAGTTTATGTTGTAAAAAGAATCACTGTTGACAAAATGTTGCAGAGAGCAAAGAAGTGGAAACACGTTGTATCAGGAACTCAGCTTTCAGGACGCCGAGGCTCTCGGTGAGATGGATGATGGCGCTGACATCACAGGTCAGGTTTAACCTAACTTCTTATAGTTGTCCGACACCTTAGCTCAGTCTCTCTACCGAGCTAAGGGTCCTGTGTTGGAATTAATGGCCGGGGGCTGGATGTTGGGACAAATATAATATACTTAGAACTCGTGCATCGATGGTCCCATGTTCCTAACATGTTACTCTCGTGTTAAACTGGATTGTAAATAACGAGATCAGGGTTTGAACCCCGTTCAGGTGTATTTCCTCTAAAATGGCGGGATGCCACTGGGCAAACGAGTAATCCATAAACCACATAATGTGGGGGGGGGTGCTCTAATGGACGTCTCACGGTGTTACATGGAGTTAACGTGGGTTTATGACTGTGTTACATAACACATCTTATACCTGATTGTAAATGTCAAGAAAATAATATTACTGTTCATGTTTTCACCGCTGAACTATACTTACAGATAGCTCCTGGTCTTAAGTGGGCAGAGTTAGGACCAAACAGTTAATAAAAGAGTGTTAGGTGGTTTATGGATGATGGTTAATTCTCATTCCCTTGAATTGAAACCTAGGCATAAGGTTTCAGCGCTATTGATCCATTTTATTCAAGATTCAGCCATCAAGTTTCAAGTTTGGAATAACTTTTTTAAATTCACAGTGTTTGTTTATTTGAAATAGCTATTTTTTATAGTTTCTTTTTTAGTTAGGTTGTTAGACAAAATATTGAAGCTTTTTTTTTAAAACCAAAACACAAATTTACTAATTAATCTACTTAAAACTTTAATTCAGTGATAAATATAGATAAATTATTCTTCGTTAACAATTGGGTTCCCTGGTAAGAAATATAAATAACAAATATTTGTGTTTGAGTGTACAGTTCTTGACTTTCAAGCTGATTGATGAGATGATAATGGCCTCCGTTAAAATACTATTTTATGTACCATTATTGTGATTCTGAGTTTTTATATACATTACTAATTAAAATTAATATTCACATACCTGCTTTCGGTGGTCGCATGGTCTAAATATTTAACACACCTGATCATTAAAACATTTTCTAGATAATTTGATTATGATTAATATAGTTATGTAATCAAGTACAATATAGAGAAATCTCCACCATAAAATAATGAACAAAACTATTAAAATTCCAATTCAGCTCTGAGAATATTTGATTTGGAAAAGGGTACATTAAACATTACAGCCTTAGTTCAGCAAGGGTTTTGTTATTATATTGCATTTATTAACCCTTTTAGTGCCAAGAGCCAATTTGATCGGCTATCCAGAATTGCGCTAGTTCTGACATTAACTGATAAAGTAGGAATATTTGTCATTAGTATGAGATCATTCCACTCTTATGGAATATACACGCAGATAACAATAACAGAACAGTCTGAAATATCGCTTCATAAATAACAGTTTGGTGATTTTTAATTTTTTTGTTACAATCTAACAAAAATGATGACAGAGCCACGACACATTCTAGACATGGCACTAGAAGGGTTAAAGCATCTGAGAGTGTGCTCTAACCATAATGTTGTTGTGTTGACGTGTGTGTGTGTGGGGTGGGGTTCTTGGCTGTTATCTCATGTCTGTTTCATGCACCTGCAGTAGCTGGTTCACCTGGGGATAGCCGTCTGGTTGTACATATCATGTCTTTGTTTTTATGTAAAACCTTCCTAATAACTTAACAATCTTCAACTTGTGCAATTAAAAGGATTTTAGGCAGATTAAGATAACACCTTCAACTTTAGAGATAATAATAATTAAGTAGAATTAGTTTAATTTAATACCTTGCCTTAGCTGTAAATTTAGGCAGAGAGATTATTTTGCTTAAAGTACAGTCCTGAAAAAAGTAAATAAAAGACAGTAAATTATTAATAACAAATGATTCGTACTTTGGAAATTCTTAATACATCTAAAACGGTGTTAAAGAAGTCTTATAATAAACAAAATATTCATCTTTTCTTGCCTGTCCGCTGGGTCAGTTTAGTAAAATGCCTCCATCCTTCCACCTTTAATCTATTCCATTCTTCTCCTTTCACTTGAACACTTTCTGTTATCTGCTCCTCCCATCTCTCCACTATCTCATGTACTCCCTCTACTCCTTAGTCTCCTCTCTTCCTTGTCATTAAACATTTGTTGTAATTTCAGGCATTAATTGACCTTGTTTGCAAACACTAATTGGTTTTCCCTCAGAATTTAGATATGGCCTTACCATATTTTTACATAATTAAATTAAGAATATGCACAAGTTGAAGTATAACTCTTTTTGCAAGAAGTTCCTCTGTTTTGCTAAGGCTTTGCTTGTACTGATTTCTTGACCTAACTGTGCATGTTTCTGATAGCTCACTTTCTCTTCTGCATAGTTGAGTAGGACATTTTCTAACATCAACTAAACATCAAGATAGGGATAGGCTGTAATGAGGTGGACTGGATAGAACTAGCTCAAGAAAGAGATAATGAAAATTCTGGTAGTTGAAGTGAGAAGAAGAGGTCTACGTTGACTGACAAAAGGAAAGCACAGAACACCTGATATTATTAGTAATTAGGAGCCACGAGTGTGAGATCTTTATGTCGTTAGATACCAAGAATTGCATAGAAATAAAATTAATGGTTATGGTTAGTGGTTAAATTATTCCAACTGATATTAGATGAATCAAGTAATAGGTCTTATTTTATGGAAATACCTTACCTTTCTGATTTTTTTTGCAGCGAGCATTTAAAAAGTAAGAAGGAAAAACATGTTTATAATTTAAAATAAACATTATAATTTGCAAATGGGTAACATATATGCTCATAATTAACTTGGTGGTTTTAGTTTGAATGTATTTTTTTAGAAATCGTTTATATTAACATTTTCTTTGATGAGATGTTGGAATTCGAGCATGATGTAATAATCACACCTGATAGTTAATAGCATAATTGGTTATTCACTGTTGCTATTGTATTCTTAATCTTAATTCATGTCTGAGACCTTTTTTTTCTCTCTCTTCTTTCAATACGATGTTGTAATATCTTCCTTTCCTTCATTGTAATTATTTGTAAACCTTGACTAGAGAATGTTGTAGATAGAAAGTAATATTTGTAGATTTGTTTGCATGTCACGGTCTGCAGACAGCGATGATGAGTCACAACCTTCCAAGACGGTGGTCCACGCTGGTATGATGAGCACCTTATTATGTATCACACTGGTTTAGTGTTAAAATATATCTATATATATATATTTGCATTCAATGTCCTTTTCCTGTTTTTGTCCTTTACATGTTCCTATCTATGTGTTCTATCATTCTTTACAATTTTCCATTTTCTCCCTTTTGTGTGCTTTTGGTTTCCTCTTTTAGGAAGTTGCGTTTCATACTCCTCCCTGATGAGTTCTGATAGAATGAAACCTAGGTCGGGGGATTGGACGGTAACGATAGAGGCAGCCATTACCTCTTTGTCCAGTGGCAGCAGTGTAAAGTGTGAACTGTGTTCTCCTTTTTACTGTGTTTGTCTCCTTTTATGTGTTTCTATCCACCTTTCCTGTTCCTTCTTCCAAACACACATTCCAGTGAGCATTTCATGGAATAATGATCCGTTCTTGACTCTGGTTGTATTATTATTATTGATATGTGAAATACAAAACACTATACAGGGTGTCTACAGGGTCACGAAAAAGTCACTAATAGCAAAAACATTCACGAAAGTCACTGAAAAGTCACAAATTTTCAACATTTTGTTCATAAAGTCAAAAAAATAATTTTTGTTTGAATTTCCCTTGCATCGTAACAACGCAAATGCGTATAAAGTCACGCCACCCACTACCCATGATGCCATGCGCTAGCCGCAAGCTGCCTGATTGTTTTTACCTCTATACCTAGAATATGGTTTAATGTTCACCATTTAGATAAAGTTTAATGTTGTGTGTTGTGTAATGTTGATGCATTATGCTTATGTATGGATTATATAATCTCTGACCGTTTACTGAAAGAATTTTGTGGTCAAACGGTCACCAAAAAGTTACTAATGTTTGTTTCTCCAACTCGGTAGACACCCTGTTAAAATATAAGAGGCATTTAATCTAGCTACCGGTGTTGTTAATTTTTTTAACCCCAAAATGTTTCACAGTCTAGGTCAAACACTTTTACGTAAAGTAAGAAAATATCTTTTTAACTAGATAATAACCTGAACTAGAAGTAAGACACTGTGCTTAAAAAACACCTTTGTTGGTCATTAACAAAACAATATAAGAATAATTCAACTTATACTTCCGCCTCGGTGGCATAGTTAGCTAATGCGCTAGTTTCGTGTTGATCTAGACTGCTGAGGACGGGGAGATCAAATCTTGCTCGGTTGAACTGGGGGTGGTTTTTCCTCAATGGCTTTCCACTCTCCCTCCATGCAAATGCGGGTTAATTTCCTTTGTATTCAACCTTCCATATTCCTAACCCATTATCATAATTTGTACTTAAACATATAACCCGAATGGGTAGTAAGACACAATACTAAATAATTAAAAAGAAACTAATAACAACTCAAATTATTGTTTAAATGGCTTTTAAGGGGGTTTAATGCTAAACAAATTCCTTGACATTTCTTGTTGGGGCCACAATTCACAAGTAGAACACTCCCTTAAAATAAATGTCTGGGTATGACCGTGGTAAAAAGGTATGTATATGTTTATAAATATATATATAAAATAAGTTTTACACTTTAAAAAAATACTTTACTACAAAGTACAAATAAAAGCTTTCACGGGAAGATGTGTTGCGGGAAATCTCTTCCTCACTTACATATTAACATGCACAACTTGAATACTTTGTTAACTTGGCAATAAAATGCATGTTTTCTCTGGCTGTTATATTGCATGCATTTGCATGTTTTTGTGCATGTAATAAGGCAATCTATTCAAGTTGATCAAATTTGTGCTTTTTTTCAATTCCTTTCAAGAAGACAGTCTTTGTTCTTAACAGAGGTTTTAAAAGATATTTGTTGATAAATTAATTCATAAAGTCTTTTAAACAAAGATGTTTAAGTTTTCACTTTTTAACTAAGAAAATAATTTAATAATAGTGAGTTTTTTAAACATTTACCAATATTAGTAAAAGCTAATCAAATATTATCAAACTACTTTGAATGCTAAGATTAGATAAAATGGTTAGCTATAAAAATTGATTAAATTAAATACATAATTATTGATTCACTGATAAGTGTTGTTTGAAGATCTTTTAAATTAATCCGTTTTTAAAATGTCTTCAACAAAATATATAATTATTGACAATCCAGTAATTCTTTTATCATTGAAAAATAATCTTTTTGAATTGTTATTTATCTTAAAGCCTAGACTTTACTTTTAATCAATTTGTATAACACATTAAATAATCAATTTAAACTAAAGTTATTTAAATTTACAAGGTAAAATTCCTGCATCATGATGACTTTTGAACTAACAGAATGTTTTGTTGTGTTTTTCTATTGCTTTATATCATAACTCGCTAACAAAATACAATTTTTTTTTGTTATGCTCCTTCCGTTGGGTGAACCGGTTTGTGCTTCTTCAGTTAATGACAACTTCTTTGGTAAGGATATGGTAATTTATCTGCTATTATAATAAATACTTAGGTTTTTATATAATACGATTATACAGTTTTTATTTATTTTTTATTGTAAAAGTCAGTTGTTATTGTTGTACAATAGACATCAATTATCCAGGATTTTAGAGAGAGAAAAATGGCCCGTATTAACTTAAATAGTCTTTTAAAAAAATCTGGAAAAAGATTAGAGAAAACTAAAAATTAACTTACCTACAACCTTATATATAAAATACAATAGCAAACAGATTTGTTTTTTTCCCTTTGTTCACTTTTTGGTAAATGATGCTACTAAGATTGCAAAACATTTTTGAACAATATTTTTACCTTTAAATATTTTAGAGTGAGCAAAACTATTTCGCTCTACACGATGGTTTGTAAATATTTATACACGAGTTCTTCATCATGGTTTCTACCACTGGTGTTTGAAATAATAACAATCCAAGATCTAAAAAGAGATATCGAAAGACTTCTAATTTAATGTGAGAAAAGTGAAAGTGATGACTATCGTCAAATAATTATCTCTGATAATAATAGTGCGATAGAAAAATAAATCATGTCAGAACAAAAACAAAACAGTGGTGAAAGGGAGCAGATTGTTGAACATAGTATTCATGCAAATATCAGTGAAAATCCAGAGCCTCAAGAATTGTTCAAATATACGAAGAAACAATCTATAAAAGTAAGTTAGTTTATATTTGCTCTTGAATGTTTTTTTTTGACTATTGAATATTTGTGAAACAAATATACTCAACAT
The DNA here is from genome assembly GCA_039000515.1 of Timema cristinae. Lineage (NCBI taxonomy): Eukaryota > Metazoa > Arthropoda > Insecta > Phasmatodea > Timematidae > Timema > Timema cristinae. Next base: position 49,572,554 of record JBCFYV010003508.1, on the reverse strand, counting down.
ATAGCAAAATAACCTTCTTCGCAGCCTTGTTACTGTGACCCTGGATAATCGAGAGTCTGTTGTACCTAATGAACATATTGACGCAAAACTTTATAATTAAACATTGTTGCTTTGAATCTCATTTGGGAAATATAATGTATAATCCAGTAGGTGCCAGGCGACAATAACCCATGTGTGTTTAGTTGCTTCATTACTGTGCTTCTCTATAATAGCCTAATTGATTTGTTTAGTTTGTTGTTATGTTTCTTTCAGTATTTAAAATGGACCTAAGCTTATGTTTTATGAAGTACGGTAAGCTGGGCAGTTGAGTGAATAGATTGGGCATCCCTTGCATTATCTGCTAGTTCTGCTATTGGCTGAGAAATGCTCTGTGTGACACGCTATTCGAATATAAGACATTTAGCTCATTTCTGCATACTGGAGTCCAAGGAACGGAGCGATAATGATATTTGGGAATCATTTGTCTTAAAGGGGCTGAATATCAATCTTGAATTCTCTTTCTAATCTTGAATATTTAAAAATGTACAGTTAATCATAGTCGAGTGCCACATATTTTTGGGCATCATTTACCAATATTGGAAATGTTGAATTTAGCACAGTTTTATAAAAAATACACTTTTGAACTCTGTTTAAAAAAGCCCGTTTCGCAACACAACATATTAAAATAATTTTTCCCACAGGCCGGAATGAACACGCTGGAGGGCTGTTGTTTGCCCAAATTAGGGACAAGGTCCGCTTCTATGGTTTTTTAAGCAATCAGATTTTATCAAAATATTGTATACTTAACTAATACATATTTCTAGTTGATATGAGAATTAAATTTATTTTACATACGGTAAGCTCATGATTATTTGTGTGTGGATGAGCTAGTTGGCAACTCTTCTTTCTAGCCATCTACTTGTAAACTGGTCTGTAGGTTTCCAAAGGGTCACAGCCAATCTTGTAGTCTGACAAACATCAAATACTATTTATCTAAATAAACCTGTTTAGTGTTTGTTAAAAGAAGTGTTAATTTGTGAACTGATGAGTAAATTAACTATTAATTTGGGCTATCACCCTTTTCGTTGGCCGCATGGTCTAAGGAGTCACTCTCGCAATATACTAGATCAGTAGTATTCAACCTGGGGTACAAAGACATCTCAAGGGTACATAAATTATAAATATTATTTGACTCTTATTTGTACACTGAATAGTCGGGGCAGATTCAGGGTTAGCTATGAGAGACCCGCGTAGGGACATACGATCTGGGACCGCAACTTGTTTTCTCTCTCTCTCTCTCTCTCATATATTCTACATGGGAGTACAAAGTTGAAGCTCAACTAAACCTGAGGCGTGCAAACAGAAAAGGTTGAACACCCGGACTAGACTGCCAATGACGAGATTGAGATTCACAAACCAGTTAGGTTTACTCAGTGGTTTTTCCACTCTTCCTCCATGTAAATGCGGGTACACTCTCTAAAATAAAGATTGTATCTCTGTGTCTTGAATATTTGTACATCCCGGCTCTTTCACTAACCTGAATAATCAAGAGTGTACTGTGTACTGTGTACTGTGTACTGTCATGTCGTATCGCATCCTAACATAACCAAGTGTTTGTTGGGACCGTTTCAGGAATGGGTAAAGAAGTTGAGAACTTGATCTTGGAAAACAATGAGCTTCTGGCTACCAAGTACGTACTATGAGGGTTCATCATTTATATTTAAATAGTAGAATCTAATTCATTTTAAGTGAAAAATGACCGGAACTTTAGTTCTTTGCGCCAATGTTCTACCATTGAGCCGTTCTGGTTATTCTTATAGACTCGAGCAATTTTCACTAGTCGTTGGATTACTGAGTATAGTTGTGGTATCTGGTGAAAGTACCGGCCACTCAGAACTATACACCATCACATGTATGTGTTCTTTTTGTAAAAAACTATTTTGCACGCTTAGGTAAGCACGATATTTTTAGGTGGAGTTAAGCCCGGCAACAAAGAGATTGATTTCATGCTTGATTTTACAAAATTCAGCCAAATTGAAGTAAAGCTTATAAAAGTCCAGTTGACATTGGTTTTGATTTGATTTACAGAAGTTAAGTTTTCCCATGTATCACAATAATGATCTGTAAATACTTGAGTTGGTCTCTTATTTGGTGAACTTGTTCCAGGAATGCGCTGAACATCGTGAAAGATGATCTGATTGTCAAAGTAGATGAACTTACAAGGTAAACATTCTATTATTATTATTATTATTATTATTATTATCATTATCATTATCATGATTATTATCATCATCACCGCGTCTTACTACCCGTTCAGGTTATACGCACTTACGCTAATGTGTAATGGTAGGGTAATTGTGAGATGAAATGAAGGACCTACAGTTTAACGTGGGATCCGAACCACGGTGGAGTCCTGGAATTCCCCACATTCACAAGTTGTGATTAATACACGTCTTGTCAGAGGTGAAGGAAGGGTTTGGTAATCAGATAAATCCGTGCTGGGACTGAGGATTGAACCCTGGACCCCAGCACAGAAGTCCGACATCTTACCCCTAGACCACCTGGTAACCCATAAACTTTCTAAAGGGGTATGCAACCCTAACTTTGTGTTTTTGAATAAAGGGAAAATATCTAACGTGAGATCAAGAAGAAACAGTTTAAATTATATAATTTCTCAATGATGGCTTTGAGGACTAAATATCTGATTTCATTTTGTGGTTTTTATATTCTAATCTTCCACTGATTCCTAGTAACTATGAATATACTCGACTTGAATGAAAACAACCCAAGCTCGCAAACCCCTACTATTTATGCTTATGAATTATTGATACTTTAAACAAGGGATGGATTCTTGAATCCTTAACAATATTCGATGATTTGAGGAAATTTCAGATTTGAGACTCAAATCCTTCAATTTTTAATTTTTTTTTAATAACCTTTAAGTGAAATTTGTTTTGGAGCTCTAATACGTCTTATTGGTGGTTCAGAACAACCAGACCCCATACCAGTAATTTAACACTTAACTGAATGTATGAATGTTATAGAGAATGGATTATAAGAAAGAATGTTAACATTTAATCACTATTTGTATTTTATATTATTATATTATATTTCTTCTTGTGTTCACATTTTTTTTCCAAGATTGTGATTTTGATTTGAGATCCGGAATTCGAAGGTAAACTCGAGATTTGAATTAATAAAATAGTGGATTTGACCCAACTCTAGTTAAAATATAACAATTAAATATGATATCACTCCACCCCCATTATCCTAGGAATGTGTGTTCTCACACAACGGAGCCTGAGTAACAATATTCTTATTGAGGAATGTATCGAGATATTAAATGTAGTCAATACATTGTTTACTGTTGTGTGTTGGTAGCGATCAAGAGATCTTACGTGAAGAGATCAGATCGCTTCAAACCATGAAAACAAGACTCCAAGAGAAGATTCACGACTTGGAAGAGGAACTGAAAAGGGTGAAAGAGGAGGCCGAGAAATCATCCAAAGCAACAAAATCCGATGACGAGGTGAGTGATCATAGCAAAATTAATCAAACACGCTGGTAAGTTGGTCTCTAGTTAGCCTATGTTAACTTCTTCATGGGAAAACTAGAGACCAATTTTTTGCAATCCAAACTCTTGTTACTGTTCCGCTGGATGAGATTTATTGACGCCATCTTTATGTATGATTTAAACAGATTTTGAATCTAATTTATTATGGTTCTTGAACAGGTTGGATAACCACAGAACCCTCACTTAACTGGATCATTTCACAAACACCATGTCACCATGTTGGTTTTGGAACTAAACGTTCAAGAGGGGAACATAAACACGACAGTCCACACCAAAACCACAGACAGAACCTCCATTTCCAAACTAACCATCCTTTGCATGTAAAACACTCCCTACATTATAGCTTAGCTACCAGATCCAAACGTACATCTTCTGTAGAAGACGACCTTAACAAACAATGTCAATAACTCTTAAAGGCTGTCACAGCCTGAGGATACCGTAGACACATAGTCAACAGTTAAACAGAGGTCTATCAAGAAAAAAACCTTCTGATGACATACCGCTCACCAACCAGTATTATGAAGGTCTAGATCAACTCAAATTTATCCTGAACACAGGCTACATTATCATAATCTCATCACCTTTCACACAATCTTTTCAACAGTGCTGCAAGAAACACATTAAAACCCTCGGCCTAATCTCCACAACATTCTGGTTCACCCTAAATATCCCGACACAAACAACATCAGGCCAGAGTCCTACTCTTGCAACAAACGAGATGCAGCACCTGTAAAACTCACCAACCCTCCACCTCGTCCTACAACAGACTCACACAATGACTGCTCCACATAGAATCTGATATACCAATTACAACGCAACTACTGCATTGATGAGTACATTGGCCTCACCACAGGAACACTAAGACAACAAATGAATGGTCACCGCTTTGACACCAACCACAATAACCCGACAAACCAGTAGCACTGTGTCCAAACACCCCAACATTTGCACTGCTTTCCAGCTTCATAAGTGGGGGCTTGCTCCCCAATATATGACCAAATCCAGGCACCCCCCTGGTCTCAACCTTGGATAACCTCCTCTCCTTTCCTTCTATGCAGGCCTACTCACACCAGTCGGTCATTACTATCTAGACAATAATAATAATAAATAATTACTGATAATGAAATATAATATAAATACAACACACTATCCATCTATCAGGAGTAAAGACACAATTTCGAACAGGTAACAACATTGTCTAAGTGACCATGACCTACCTCTAGCCATGTTGTCATAGTCCAGCCTGTGTTTTAATCTCTTCTGCTCAAGAAGGGACTGATGTACTTTGAGGAGTACATTTTTCTGGTGAGTGGATAGCCCTTGCCTTCCTATCAGTCTCTCGATGTTCAACTCGTTATGTAAGTGTAATTAGTTAGATAGCTACACGAGTGTCAGCAGAATGAGCCTAGAGAGACAGTGGTAAACACAAACACCTGTTGAACAGGAGGACGTGCCAATGGCTCAGAGAAAGAGGTTCACACGTGTGGAGATGGCACGTGTGCTCATGGAACGGAATCAATATAAAGAGAGGTTCATGGAGCTACAGGAGGCAGTCCGCTGGACGGAGATGATCCGGGCGTCTCGCAACGACTCTTCCATCGACCAGAAGAACGAAAAGAGCATCTGGAAGTTGTAAGTATAGCGGCCCAAAGGTTTTCTTGAGATGGGATTTTTTCCTAGCTCGTGTTGGCATTACACGCACGTAGGAACAAATCTGTGTACTGCTGTTCTTTACTATTTTTCATTTCTTTCAGATAGTTTTTTTTTAGTTTCCTATTTTATACAATCATTTAACAGATTTATTTATCACTTCTTCCTGAAATCTCCCTTATATTTGTGATTTTCACTCCATTATTTTATGCATTCATTTATATCTTGAAAGTGAGAAGAGAGTTTCTTACTAGATTTAAAACGTTAGTTTCAGCAATCTGTTTAGTTCTCCAGTTAGACCACAACACAAACACAACCCTCAGTTAAGGTTGCGATATAGCGCTCCCACCCAACAAGTCAGCCCAGCTCTTGACACCATGAAGAAACGTTCCCTCAATGATCGAAAGCGAGGACTGGACTTCTTGGACACAGAACTGTGAGTCAAGGTCATTACTTATCTATTAGAACATATCCGACACCTTAGTTCAGTCGCTAGCGTGTTTGTGTGCTGAGCTAAGGGTCCTGTGGTCGAAACCTTATCATTGGGGAAATGTGGGTTTACACGTTCACAATGATGAATTAACGATCAGGGACTGGATGTTGTGCCTGTGTTAGTCTTTAGCTATATTATAAGACATATGAAGCTACGATAGGCCTAGCCAACAGGTAGTGGAGAATATATGACTCAAATAAAAAACTGACCACAGGCTGGAAACAGTAATGGATGTAAAGAACTTAACTCTTTGTAAAATCTCTCTTCATGCTCATTTCAGCTTTCATTTTGAATAAAAGTGTGCAAGTCCACTTTTTATATTTAGATATATAAACTACTCGAATAAAAAGATATATGCTTAATCAATTCAAAGTTCAATTAATATATATATATATAGTTTTAAACAAACATTATTTCTGCATATTTCATTTAACTTTCAACACTAAATATCATATCAAGTGTTTTATAGCAAAAATATTTAAAGTAGAGTTGTGTCGAATCCACTGTTGTACAAATCCGAATCTCCAATCTACCTTCAAATCTCAGATACAAGTCCGAGTCTTGGAAAAAATTATGAACATAAGAGAAAATATAAATAGTAACTAATCTTAATATTATTTCTTATAATACATTCAGTTAAGTGTTAAAATACTGGTCTGGGAGCTGGTTGTAGGTTCATACTATATCTATAATTGGTTCTGAGCCACGAGTAAGCAGTGTTAGAACTATTAAAAAAATTTCACTTTAAAAGTAGGAAAATGTATTTAAATATCTTGACCTTAGCTAAAATAATAGATTATAAAGATTCATGATTTAAGTTTCGAAAGGAAATTGATGATTGGGATTCTAGAAATATAGAATTTGATCCACCTCTTTTTTTGAATATTACTTTTATATCTACGATGTTTATTTTTTGTTTTTCACCAAAACATTACACTTCATTATATGTATTTAAAAACATATTTAATGTGAGGTGGTAAGTTGGTAAAAGTATTAATATTAGATGTTGATGTATTGGAATCAAGAGTTGAAAATTTAAGACTTAATTGGTTATAATGTTAGAGTGAACAAAGTTCCATCCCGTGTGCCAGCGCTAGTTGTCAAGTTGGTGTTAATGGATGCAGGTCATCTGAGAAAACGCTACAACGCCGAGCGACTGAGCGCCGCGAACAGTATCGTCACGTGCAGGCACATGTCCGCAAGGATGACGGCCGTCTCCAGGCATACGGCTGGAGCCTGCCCGCGGGCAAAGTTGCGACTCCCCAGTCATCTTCCAACGCTCTTGCTCGGATGTCCACCTCTACCTCCAGCGTACCCGTCCCAGTGCCCATCTACTGCAGGCCTCTTGCGGAAAAAGAGCGCAGCACCAAGGTAAATATGGAGGTACTGCCACTTTATACGTTCTTTCTCTAGCTTAAATATAGCGCCAAATGGCCAGTATTAGATTAAACATTGACAGGAGGAGACAGGCAAAGTCACAATAAAACACATAATTATGTAATTTCCGGGTACGTCGGTCTCCTTCTCCAGCTGAAGAGAGTTAACACTGTCTGATGTACCTTGATAATTGTGTGTTTTGAGGCGTTGACCTTCTCTCCTCCCTTCAATATTTAATTCACCATAAAATACTCTTTGTACGAGACATCTTATTAAGCCTGTGTTAATCCATGATTTGGATTCGAATTTGATTTTTAGTTGACTGACTCTTAATCGAATCAAATCACATACTTAAAAAAATATTGGATCCCATATTTTATTTTAAAAACCGGTTCAAATTTGAAACAGATAATTTATTTTCGGCCTTCAGTGATAATGTTTCATATAGAATCTTTGTTGAATATTTTACTATTTAAGTTGCCCAATCCAATCCAACAATAGACTAGTTCAACAAATGTTGATAAATATATTAGATACATCTTAAGTTGTATTAAAACAAATATTAATCAATATCAACTAACGATCACATCTCATTTTCATTCTTAGTGCAAAGGTTTATAAATATTTACAGAAAGGTGGAGCCTGGCTATTTTATTAAAATAAATAAAGTTCAAGTGTTGGAAGTATTATGATTTTCTCAGAGACAGCCATTACAGTAGCAACATTGTGAATGTTTATATTTTTACTGTGAAAGTCATTTTGTACCTTTATAGCCTTCTTCCCTGCAATATTGGGGCTGTGTGAAGTTTCAAAATATTGGAGGTCAAAGATCAAACCGCCTTAGTTTCAACTTCAGCACTCACACTAACCTTCATATGATAGAACAAAACTTTGCTATATCATGAACATATTTGAAATATATCACTAAATATGACACATTTAAACACTCATTATTATAACAACTGAGCTTAGAGTCCCAGATTCGATTCTCGGTGTGGCCGAAAAATGTATTATTGGTGAAATGTGGGTTTACTCTTTCACAGTGATGAATTAACGGCCGGGGGACTGGATGTTGTGCCTGTCCTAGTCTTAAGTTAGATTATAAGCTACGACAGACCTAACAGGCCAGTAGTGTGAATAAAAAAGTGCACCAGACTGGAAACAGTGATGATGTAAAGTAATTTACTATCACAAACAAATGTGATCAAATGACATATAAGTGCGGTTGTGAGACTGTAACAGAGACATTGAACATCGTCCTCGACTTTGCTTCACATGTTTCAAGTTCGCTTCGCTTTACATTTAAAAAGTAATTTTTGCATACCCCTAAAACACACTTCAAGGCGTCAGCTCGCGGGCGAGATCTACTGACCGAGTGGCTGCCGTCTTGGTGAAGATAGTCCCAACATTTGGGAATAGAGGGTGTCATGGGGTCAGCACATTTAACCCTCCAGTCGTTAATTTCAATTTTCTAGACAGGACCTCTGTATCCAGGAATTCTGACCACTCGACCATAAAACAGAATGACTCCTAGGGAAATGTATTCAGGGATGAGTTCCAAACATTTGTATTTTTCAGATCTGGTGCGCCGCAGGGGTTAATCTCAGCGGAGGTCGGACACGGGACGGTGGTAACATTGTCGGCGCTAGTGTGTTCTACACTAGACCCAACGGAGAAGAGAAGGGGGAGGGGGAGCAGCCTGAGAAGTCGTGTAACGAGCTGGACAAGCTGGACCAAGAACTGAAGGTGAGTGCTCATTTCTGTCAACATAGAGAGAGAGAGGGGAGAGAGATATTTACTGTACAACTGTTTGTAAGTTACTATCACAACATGCAGTTCAATTTATTCAGATATTTTCCATTAAATATTTAGCTGTCAACTATTTATATTGGCGAAGTTTAGCACGCCCCTATTAAATACCTAAATTTACATAGTTAAAATAAGTTTAATGTTAGATAAAAATATTATAAAATATAATATTTTTATCTAACATTAAACTTATTTTAAATATCTGAACTTTGATTCAGTTTCTAAACTTCCCACACTCGTAATTCTAACGATAACCTGTATATGAATGCATTGAACGCCATTGGTTGACCAGGAGGGCGAGAAAATCTGTCGGGAGGGAGAAGAATTGGAGCAGAATCTATCCTCACTGGTATGGATCTGTACCAGTACACATTCTGCCAGTAAAGTGTCGGTGATCCACGCCAACACTCCCGGGGACATACTCGACTCTTTCAACGTGTGCACCTCTCATGTGCTGTGCATCGCGAGTGTTCCTGGTAAGTGTACGACTACACCCAATATCACAACCGACCAGCGTTGCGTGTGCACACACATTCATTTGTTACAAAATAACTCTGTATAACTAAGCCTGTGAGGGGATTTTTTAAATAAAAATTAAAGATATACTTTCACTTACAACATTGTTGACATGTAATTAAGAAGTATTCTAGTTGTTGGTTAATACAATAATTTGAACTAAATTGTGCCTCTTGGCTCACAGAAATGTTAAATAGTTTGGATTGAATCTGATGCAGATATTTATAGTAAATATGTTTTGAAAATAATATTTTATAGTTAAATGTTGCCAAATCCAAAATTAGAATAAATTATACCCTTCATTTGGAATTGAGTTTAATTTAAAAATGCTCACTAAAACTGTATTTAAATAATTCGCAAATGTCTTTGCTCAAATTATATAATGGATTTATGCTTAACTTCTTCAAAAAGTAAAATAACTCAAAATTTTAACTTTTAAATTCTAATTTAGGATTAAATTACATAAAATTCGAATTTGGGAGCTATTTAGGTCTGAAGTTTCCAATCTGAGATATTGACATTTATAATTTTTAATAGAAAATGAATCCAAATAGGATTCTCATTTGAATTGACAAGCTTCACACAGGCTTTATTTGTATTATTTATTGTAATAAAGTTCAGTAGCGTTAAATATTATTGTTGTAAAGTTAATGTTGTTGTAAACTCTGTATAAATTTACACTTTAGGGGCAAAAGAAATTGATTACTTGGGAATCGATGAACCCAACAATAAGGAAGCGACAGAACTTGAGGAACAAGAGAATAGTTCACTAAAAGATGCGGAGAGTGAGAAAGATAATGAAGAGAATCACGAAGAAGGGGACGGAGACGTGCAGCCAGACATCGGAAAGATTACGTTTGTCAGCTGTGTAACCGGGAGCGAGGCTCCAGATTCTGTCGGTAAAGGTTGGTGTCCTGTCACCTTGTTCGTTATAACAAGCAATGATCATACATCAAGGTCTAACCTGTCACTCTTGTGTCAGACTAGACTGTCGACGACAGGAAGATCAGGGTTCGAATCCCAGACGATTCTACTGAGGGTTTCCCTCTCTCCTTCTACTTATATGTGGATATAAAACCTTTAAAATCCTTCCTTCTGCATGCCTGCTACATTAGAGCAATTATCTTATATGTGTACAACCTGAACAGGTAGTAAGACGCGATGATAAATAAACACAGCAACCCTATCTCAAGGGAATCCTTCATTATATATTATTTTTTTCATCTTAACATATTTGTACCCATTTGTATTATACTTAATTAAAATTACAATGATGGAATAGGATTGAAGAAGGTAGAATGTTATAGTAAATGTACCCGCGTGTAAAGATTGTGGGAAACCAAAAATAATCTCATTCGCCCGACCGGTATTTAAACCCCAATCTCACCGTCACTGAAAATTACCATTGTGATAGTATTTTTTACTTTTCTCTCTTACACGTGTAGGAGGATAACACACTAAAAACCAACGTATTTAAGATGTTGAGTCTCCCTTTAATGACCTTGGATTAAAACATTTTTCGTTTCAATGCAAGAATCACAAGATGTCTTTTAATTTAACTTCACATATTTTCTTGTAGACTCTGAAAATGAATCCACTGAAGCCACTCCGACGCTCCGTTTAGTGAAAGACGTGACCGGAGTTGTCAAAGATGGATTGTCGCAAGTGCCAAAAGGTTGGAGCTCTTATGTTTACTACATTCTAATTATCTCTATAAGGAAAACCTCTTTTCGCTGTATGAGACAAATGAACGATATGTGTAAGAAGGTATATAAAAACATATAGAAGGGACGAACAAAATGACTTTTCCCCAGGGATTGAGTGGTAACGATCAACTTTGTTCAAGAGGCAGCCATTACCTCTATGTCCAGTGGCAGCAGTGTAAAATGTACCATATTGTGTTTGTTCCTTTTATATGTTTATATTCACCTTTCCTGTACCTTCTTACAAATATAATATAATTATCTCATAAATCGAAAAAGAGGTTTTCCTTAAAGAGATATTATTTATATAGTAATGACCGACTGGTGTGAGTAGGCCTGCATAGAAGGAAAGGAGAGGAGGTTATCCAAGGTTGAGACCAGGGGGGTGCCTGATTTGGTCATATATTGGGGGCAAGCTATCTAACAAGAGTAAAGATGTGAGTCTGGAAAGGCAACATTATTTAAGTGACCTTGATCTATACTGCCATAGTCCAGTCTTCTGCTGAAGTAGGATACTGACGTTTCCTGAAAATTACATAATTATGTGTTTAGTTGTGTTTTAATTGTGAACTTTGAGGCCTTGTTTATTATATATTATATATATCTATTGCCACATCCCCATCAATATCAATAATTGATTATACTGATTCCATACACCGCTAAACAAAATAAAAATAATATTTAACCGATCCTTTTAGGTGGGTCATAAATATTATTTTTCAATACATAAAGCCTTGTAAAACAAATTTTGGAAACGGCTGTAAGACCAAAAGGTTATTCAGGATAACTTTAGTCCAAAATAATCACTAATTTCTTAATATTAGACATGCTTAGAATACGTGTATTCAATGTGACCGACAACTTCACAATGTATCATTGTTTTCAGAAAATGATGTTGCATATGAAGAGATGGAAAAGATGAGTAGTGTCCTTGCCACTATGTGGCTTGGCTCGCAGAGCGGCAAAATGTATGTCCACTCGGCTGTTTCACAGTGGAGACGTTGTCTGCATTCCGTCAAGCTCAACGATTCTATCCTAAATATTGTGTAAGTATGTGCTCGTGTGTGTGTGAATGGTTTCCAAACAAAATGTAATGTTAGTTCACGAAACAAAACAATGTATAGCATATCACTTTTAAAATTCCGTTTAAATATTATTATAATTACAGTTGAGTCGAGTCCAATATTTTACGAATACTAATCTTGAATCCATGTCTCCAATTTACCTTCGATTCTTGGAAAAAATTATGAACATAAGATTAAATATAAATATAATAGAAAATAGGACGACTGTAATTGAACATAATTTGAGTATTTTAGCTGTGAATACTTTTTATTGGTGAAGCTTACAAGCCGGAATATTTTTCGAAACAAATTTGAACCTAATTTCGGTTTCTAAGCCAAGTTTAAAGTTTCAAAGCTTTACTATAATAGAAATAGTAATAAATGTTAACATTTATTCATATATTCCATTCATTATAACATGCATAAATTCCATTAAGTGTTAAATTATTGGACTGGGGCCTGGTTGTTGAGTTTATCCTGTAATTATAATAGGTTCTGAACTACAACTAAGCAGTATTAGAGCTATAAAACATTCTAGACAATATCTCTTCATAAATAGCCGCCTTGAATTAACATGTATGATCGTGTTAAGGAACTTCATTTCATTATTTCAGGTTCATTTTTGTAGCTATTTCATTATCCAGAGAACACTTTATTTACTCAAGTTTGAAAAACCTGACCTAGCTATATTTAAAATGTGTTGCCTGTAATCGTCACCGCCTTTGTTCTGTATGTGTAGACATATTCAAGGCCGCGTGTTCACAGCCCTCGCCAACGGTACAGTGGCGATATTCCGCCGAGGGCTGACGGTCAGTGGGACCTGGGTAGCTACCACCTGGTGGACTTGGGTAATCCGCAACACTCCATACGATGCATGGTGGCGGTTCACAGTCAAGTGTGGTGTGGATACCGTAACCAGATACACGTACTTCACCCTCGAACACTTGCCATTGAGGTAACTATCGGTAAACATGGAGAGTTTAGAACAACCTCGAACACTTGCCATTGAGGTAACTATCGGTAACATGGAGAGTTTAGAACAACCTCGAACACTTGCCATTGAGGTAACTATCGGTAACATGGAGAGTTTAGAAACAACCTCGAACACTTGCCATTGAGGTAACTATCGGTAACATGGAGAGTTTAGACGATACACAACTCATTTAAATAAAAATATTCTAGCACTGCCTTATACTACCTGCTAAGGTTATATGCTTATGTACTAATTACGCTGATGGCTTTTGAGATTAAACAGTTTATTTTTATAGGAAGTGTACCAGCATTTGTATGTAGGGAGAGTGGATAACCTTTTTTGTAAAAACCACCATCGATACATCTGACCTATTTGGAACCTCGATGTCCTCATCACGGGCAGTCTAGTCTACTGTGAGAGTAGCGTTAGATCATGAGGACACTGAAGTGGGTTTAAAATCTCATCTTAAATTGACTTTTGTCGGCTTAGAGACAAGTGACGAGGTTTTAGTTTGTTGATTGTACACAATACTATTATTTGTGTCTTAGCTCTGAATGTCTCACCTAATTACAGGACTTTGTACCTTACTAACTTCCTACCTTCAATTCTTATGCTCTATTTGCTCGACTTGCTTACCAGCAGATTATTTTTTTCGTTCATGCCAAGAATCGAACCCGAGACCTACCTCTCTCTATCTTAATATTTATATTGGATAACCACGACCACAGCTTTGAGAAATTAAATCTACTCCTAAAACAGTTGGCACTGTGTTTTTCTTTATTAAATTTACTCTTATTACGTTATTTTTCCACATTCTTTAAGTAAAATTTCTACCCTTTTACCTGTCCCATTTCGACTTAAGATTGTTATTCCTAGTCAATGCTAGAAAATTACCTTTTCTTGTACTAGGGTGAATATGGTATTTGGCTCAAACTTCCAGCAAATAGTGGTACATTTTATGCAGTCATACTTTCTTATTAGTTATATTATTCTATGTTTTATCTCCCTTACATAATTATTTTGGTTAAATTGTAATTTCTTTATAGAAAACATTTGTCGCCCATCCTCGAAAGGAAAGTCAGGTTCGACAAATGGCGTGGCTCGGTGATGGCGTGTGGGTGTCAATACGACTCGATTCAACACTACGACTGTATCATGCGCACACATATCAGCACCTACAAGATGTTGACATTGAGCCTTATGTGAGCAAGATGTTGGGTGAGTGATCGCAAAGCATACGTTTTTAAATATACATTCTGTCATGGCTGCAATGTAACTACAGCTTCAAAATAAATTATAACTAATATAAAGGGGGGAATGAAGGTACATTTCCCCATATTATACCTTTCTCATCTCGCTCACATTGTATAAATATGCGGATAGCCCATTAAGGAAGTTAAACACATGTAAAAATAATCTAGTTTGTCATAATTTTTTCATGTGACAGTGACATTATATAATTCCACATTGTGCGCGACTTTTAAGCCACCCTTCCATACGCTCACCCTCAATTATTTTGCTTTATAATTTTTAAATGTAATATATATTTAACTATCAAAAGTGAATCTTTTCTTGGTTGTTAGCTTGTTTCATTACTAGCAGCTTTGGTCTTAGTTGAAGTAATTCTATATTAATATCTAACATACCACCTACAATGGAATGGATAAAATTAGTCAAATTATTCATTAAAATGTTTTATCTAAAATTAAAACTAGATAAGGAAAAAGATATGTTTGCTTCTGTATGGGTAGGTTATTTATCTTTCCCTCATGTTCTAGTTAAATCTTAACTTTTAGGGCCATCTTAAATTAAAGGAGATTTTTCTTTGGGCGACAGAGGGGGCAAGGTGTTCAGAATATATTATTATATGTAAGGTTTTTTTGTCATAAAATAAATAAATATATTAACTATAAAATTTCACTTACACTTCATTTACTTATGATGTGTATCAACTAATTTTACAGCAATTAAATTCTCTATTTCATGTCACTCACTTTATTATTTATGTCTAAAACTAACTAAATGATTAAAATAATTTAATTCACCAAATCATAAAAAATATTCCATATGATGAGTGAATGGGAAGAGGGGTAGAAAATCTTGAACAAAAAATCCTTGGGTAATTAAAGGACGGCCCCTTTACAAGTTGGGTAAGTTATATTACTGCGTAGCAATGATTCACGATTATTGGTTTATCAAGCCACTTTTGTGCCAGTATGTCTTGACCCACATCACTGAGCACATGGACCAAGGCATCAGTTTCATCTGGTCCATTTTGTTGGGGACAATAAGGTCTTGGTTTGAATCCCGGCCTGGTTTAATTAAGTGCTTTTTCTTGAATGTTTTCTTAGCCTCCTTTCATAAAAACACAAAGGAGTTTGATTTTAAATTTTGCTTTTCTAATCTCTACTCCATCAGTGTAACTATTAGGATAGCTTGAATGGGTAGTAAGACACAGTACACATAAGTACGCTACTGAATTAATCTACTTATTATAAAATAAATTAGTTTTGTTGGTAAGACTCAACTTATAAAAGTTATGAACTAGTAATTTGCATTGTACAAAATGACAACTGAACATAAAATGTATTTTAAGTATAATTGTGAACGGTCAGAAAAAATACTTGCCCATAATTTATTTCTATAGCATAACAATTAATCATATACCGTAAGAATTTGTTTTTTCCAACCACACACCTAAAATAATGATTGAAACCTGCACAGATTTAATAATATTATTTTTAGGCACAAAAGACTACGTTAAATGAAAGAGTTGTTTTTTGGTGTATAATTTGAAATGAAATTTTGCATAATTCTTTCAGCTTAATGTTTGCATTTTATGTAACTTCATCCAACATTTTGCTTTTATTTGTTTCTTATATCTGCAAATCACCCCTTGCTGATGTTGCTTTGTAATAAACTTTACCTACCATCGACATTCCACCCCTTGTTCATTATTTGATTGCATGACAGTAGCTCAGTTGTTTTTCATGATCACAAACTTTAGTCGGGTCACACATATTTAAAGTTAAAGCGAATATTTTTTTAAAGATATTAACACGGATAATTTTATTTTCTCATACACTTAGTGACATTAGAATCGAGACTGGTCCTTTAAATTTTTTACAATAATTTATAATGATGAAAATATAAAATATTACAACAAGGAACTCCTTCTTTAATCACAATAAATTTGGCAAAGAAAACTTTAATGAATATCAACACAGGCTACATATCATTGTAATTATGAGAAAATGCTTTTGTGGCCTTAAGGTCTAGGCGCTACTCTCACAGTAGACTAAACTGCCGATGACTGAGAAATCTCGGTCAGGTATCTGAGGTTTTTTTTCCCCAAAATAGTTTTCCACTCTCTCTCCACGCAAATGCAAGTACCTTTCTTTGAATAGAACTTTCCTAGTTCCTAAAACTGTTAGCATAATTAGTACATAAGTGTATTACCCAAATGAGTAATAAGACACAATGCTAAAAACAATTTTTTTTAAACCGTGGAATTTTTTGTGTGAAGAGGGCTACATTTAAAAGTTTCATCTAAAATATAAATATAAAATACATAAAAGAACTAGGAAAATAAAATAATTTGAAAGACAATGCAATAACGAAATGTTAACGTATATTTATGCCACCTGTTTGACAATTGAAGCTTCGTTAGTCTTTAGATTAAAATCACACTTAGCATAACCAATAATATTTTATAAATTAGTTTTTTATTGTTTGTACCAACCAAAGGGGATAGTATAGAATCAGTTTGCACATGACCTGGCATCACTAATATTGCTCATTTTGTTGTATTGTTCTATGCTTCCTGTGGATGTTGCTACGTTGCTCTTTGCACTTTGGTAGCAGTGTTCCCTCAAGGTAGTAGCACACACTTGTTTTTACCATCAAACATAGACCACTGTTGTTTGTTTCATCCTCTCTTCCTGACCCCCTGGCTTTATTTGTGGTTACTGTTGTGCTGTGAAATAGATATAGATTGTGTTCGAATCATATACACATCTTCTCAAACCTTCATCTTTGAAATCATGATTAGCATAATAGGTTCGCGTTTACCCATCAATTTAGTTTGTTTTTCTTTCACTTAAAATTTTGTTCCTATTAATGTCCAGTCTACAACCAGTCGCGCATCCTCTTGCCAGGCACACACTTCTAAAGCATACTTATGGAACGTGCTGTGTTTGTTTTTGGCTTAGACAAAGACTGTCTACAATAAAATGTCAGTAGACGTATTTTCAACCAATTAGACTCCATCATCAAAGTCATATTAAAGTTTACAAACATGAGTTGAATATAATCAAATTAATATATAAAATAACTATTAATTATTACTCTTGATAACTTAAAATGAAATAGATTTTACTATGTATCCTCGACCGAATAGCCAATTGCTTTATTATGCTCCAATACTTGTTTCTGATTGGCTGGACACAAACAAGCCAACACAAGAGATGGACAATTTAAACGCGACGGCTTGTGTTATTGTAGACAGACAATGTTACGAGCGTAAGTCTGACAAGAGGTTGTAGACTGGGCTTAAGTGGTAAAATATTGGTCTCAAGTCTGGTGGCTTAACTTTTACTAACAATGCTGTTGGACTAAATCATAGCTATACAAATATTAAGTTGTATTTAAAATAAAAAAAAAAAAAAAACCAATCTCAATTCTAAAATTGAATTCACGTTTGTTTATCTACTATTCTTTGCTATTCACGGTACACACAATAGTATAACAAAGCTACACTTTTAATCGAGATAGTAAAAATAACTCTCACTTTCTCTGATATAACTATTTTACCTAAGTGTGTAACTTTGTTGAATATATTGTCCACACATATTTATACTACAAGGCAAAAAAAAACATTTAGTTAACAACCTGTCATTATTATATGGATACATAAACTTAAATCTACATCTACAGTAAAATTGTATACCACAATAATTATCGCCTATTGGAGATTGTCTCTAAAGGTTTAAAACTATGTCTGTGATCCACTTGGCCATTATTTGTCCAGCCCTTTGATTTTTAAAGGTTATAAAAGCTTACACAACATCAAAAAGTTTCTTCTCAAATAAATATTTGAAGTTTACTTTCTTACATTCCATGACGAGATGTGATGAGTATTTTAAATATTAATAGCATATAAGATAGAAGTGAAGGGTCTATGTAGGTCTATTTAACTGCTAAACAAAGTGTTATTCTAAGGCTATTGCTTTATGTTTTATTTATATTTCTAAAAATAAAGTTAGTCCCTGTGTTGAGTGTGGACATAACATCGACTGGAAATACTTCTATAACTTATATTTATTTTTCCTTCCAGGCACCGGTAAACTTGGCTTCAGTTTTGTCCGTATCACCGCGCTTCTAATCTCTTCCAGCCGACTGTGGATTGGAACCGGGAATGGAGTGATTATTTCAGTACCTTTGTCAGAAAGTAAGTAAAAGTTTTCGTTGTGAACATAAAACTGAATCTTTTGTATACAGTAAGTTTACCGGCAACTTGATACTTCCATCCAAGTTGATTGAATTATGAACACACCCAGCTGCTCTCAAACCACGTGGTGGTTACTGCCTTAGTTAAACATAAACCCTAAAGGTTGGGAAGTGTTGCCTGGAACTAATTAACTTAAGACATTGAAGGGCAAGGCCTCTAAGTTCACAATTAAAACACATAATTATGTAATTATCAGGGAACATCAGTCCCTTTCTTGAGCAGAAGACTGGACCATGACAGAAAGTGTGTAGGCCTTACCCTTCCATTGTTTAAGTTTGTACAACCGTTTGGTACAATTTTTTCTTTACTTATATATCTTTTTATGGGTGTCTGCAGGCGCAGGTGGTCGACCAGGGGCTACCTCGGCGCACAGAGTACCGGGTGGAGTGGTACGTGTGTATGCAGACAACTCTGCTAAGATAACCCCAGGCAGTTTTATTCCATACTGCTCAATGGCTCAGGCGCAGTTGTCCTTTCACGGACATAGGGACGCTGTTAAATTCTTTGTGGCTGTGCCGGGTAATTATACCTTTTATATTACTTGTCTCAGGGCTATTTTATAATAATGGAAAATGGTCAAAAATAAACCAACTGTGACTTTGCAGGCTCACAAAGTCTGTCGGCTGCAAACCCAGCGCCCATCATCGAGAACCTGAACGAACACTCGACTGAAGACGAGAAACCTCCCGCGATGCTTGTCATGTCGGGAGGAGAAGGGTACATAGACTTCCGAACAGGTGGGTTGGGTTCCTTCTGCGCTTTTTATATACACATATATTTCAAGTTGTTTATTCCTTTTATTTTTAAAACCTTTCATCATCATCATCATCAACTGTCTTCAGCCTGGGGCTGGGTCATAATTTATTTAAATGCCTCCATCTTCCTATCCTTCCATCATTCTTCTCCTCTCATTTGCACACTTTTTGTTATATGCGCCTCCTATCTATTTCTTATTTAAAATATATCAGGAGTTTATTGGTTACTTTTGTTTTGCACAGTTTGTTCTTATGAGTACTTTTCAGGTTTATTTATAACATTTTTTAGTCATATCAAGGAATATGTCTAGAGAGAGAATGGAAAACAACAACGAGAAGAAGTAATTCAAAGGAAAATATATATATCTAAATATGAGTAGCACATAGTTTTGAAATAAGTGCATTAGATTTTTGTCTTATTTTTTTCTTGGTTTGACAAATGTTAACAATTTGTTTTAACTCTATTTTAAAGTTTAAAAACTTGTGAAGCCTAAATTGTATACATAAGAATCAAGTATTAATGTCTCAACACTGTCCTAAAGGAGCATTGTTGGAGTAGAAATGTATCGACACCTTCTCTCTCTAACACATACACAACATTACAACTGGATTTAGGGACAAAGTGTTCAGAGTCTTTATCTTTATAATATTCTCAGTAAGTCTGTTCAAAGCTTTGAAATTTCAAATCCAAACATTTCCCAGATACGGATTTGATGGAATTTACATTTATAACTTTATAAAGACTTTGGCGTGTATCCATTATTTGACTTAAATCATAAAACTTATGAATCTCGCAATATTTAAAACCTAATCATTGCTGAAAACGATTTATAGACCATATTAAAAAAAAACTAAATTTATATTCAGTTTGAATTTGACAACATTTATCCATAGAATATTCTATTCAGATTTGATTTGAAACGTTTCATTTATAATTTAACCCATTTCGGTGGTCAAATAGTCTTAAGGTATCACTCTCCTGTTAGACTGGCCTGCTGATGACAGCGAGATCAGGGTTTGAATCCTAGTCGGGTCTATTGAGTATGGTGTTTACTCTTCTTCCACTCAACCGCGGGTAAACTACCTCATCCCTATCCCTGTAGGAGTAATTATCATAATATATGCGTGTAACCTGAACCGGCAGTAAGACACACATATATATATATATATATATATATACACACAAAATATTTGATTTGAATATTTTTGTTCTAATTAAATTGATAATCTTGGACTCTCGTGTAGGCTTATTTCTTTTGTCTTTTCAAACATAGTTTAATTTATGAAATATACTTTAGAGCCATCTACAATTGTTTATTTATGTGTGTTTGAGTATGTTTGTTGTACATTATCTTTCATGCTAATATTAATTTCCTAATTCTCTACCCCCTCCCCCCACCTCTGTTTTGAGTTTTTTTTGTGTGTGTGTTCCTTGTTTTACGGTGTGTTTGGATGGTGTTGGTTTTTTTCCAGTGGACGATCCTGAAGAAGTTGAAGACGCGGCTAGTCATCTGATAGTGTGGCAAATAATATGGTACGCAATTTATTCCACACTCAGCTCTCTTTTCCTTTTCTTTGGTTTCCTCACACTCAATTTGGCCTTTCTTTCTTTCTTTCTTTGTGGGAATAATAGAAACATATATGGCTCCATTTGTAAGCTTTTATAGCTCTACAAAACATGAATTATATTAGCTTATTTAGTTATGTAATACATCTAAGAAAGTAAACAAACGAGACGATATGAATAAAAACTATATATTGTTATATTTGGAGGACGGTACAGGTGTAATTATTCATCCTCATCAACTGTTTCCAGCTTGTGGTTCGGTCAGTTAAGTAAAATCAATTTCCTTCCAACATTCTTCTCCTCTCACTCGCACACTTGCTGTTATGTGCTTCTCCCATATTTTTCTTGGTTTCCCTGCATACCTCAGTTCTTCTTTGCATGTCCATCTCACCCTTACTTCCTCTATCATGTCATGTACTCTTGACCAGACAGCTTCACTCCTGATCCTGTTTCTCCTCGTGATGACTAGCATGTTCCTCACAAACTTCACTCCTGATCCTGTTTCTCCTCGTGACGGCTAGCATGTTCCTCACAAACTTCACTCCTGATCCTGTTTCTCCTCGTGACGGCTAGCATGTTCCTCACAAACTTCACTCCTGATCCTGTTTCTCCTCGTGATGACTAGCATGTTCCTCACAAACTTCACTCCTGATCCTGTTTCTCCTCGTGACGGCTAGCATGTTCCTCACAAACTTCACTCCTGATCCTGTTTCTCCTCGTGATGACTAGCATGTTCCTCACAAACTTCACTCCTGATCCTGTTTCTCCTCGTGACGGCTAGCATGTTCCTCACAAACTTCACTCCTGATCCTGTTTCTCCTCGTGATGACTAGCATGTTCCTCACAAACTTCACTCCTGATCCTGTTTCTCCTCGTGACGGCTAGCATGTTCCTCACAAACTTCACTCCTGATCCTGTTTCTCCTCGTGATGGCTAGCATGTTCCTCACAAACTTCACTCCTGATTCTGTTTATCCTAGTGATGGCTAGCATGCTCCTCACAAACATAATTCCCTTGGCCTCCATTTTCTTACACCCAATGTCCGTGTTTCTGCTGCCAATGTGACTACATAACGTACAAAGTACACGACTTCCTTATATTCTACAGGTGTAAAACTAATATCACTGACGTAGTAGCAGCATTTTCAGTGATTCTTTTAGTAAATTAAATAAATTGTGTGCATGACATATCGGTGATTGTTTTAGTAGTTTGACCGTCTGTTTGATACTTCTTATGTTCAGGCAAACTCATGCGACTACACATCGTACACATGTATTGCTGGTGCTCTTGTTTGTAAATAGCTATTTAAACACAAGAGTTGATTGATCTTATACAAGGGTTGGGTAGGATCCATTATTTTACAAATTCATATCTTGTAAAAGTTATGTACACACTGTCCATGAAAGGTATCAAGCTCATATTGCATAACTTATAGTTAAATGGTGTGATTCAAGGAAAGACTACTTACTACCCTTCAGAGGAAATATATGAAATATAAATAATAATTAATTATTATTATTTGTCTGGGGTCTGGTTGTTGAGTCTGTCTTATACTCAGGGCTGAACCATCAATAAGAAGGATTAGACTTATAAAACAAATCAATGGAAACAAAATATATGTGATTTTTTCTTAAGAATCTTAAATCAAATAGTAAAAATAAAGTTTCTTTGCCTATAAAACGGCCAACTGACGAAGAATTGAGACTGATATTTTGTGAGTTTGATAATGAAAATAGTTTTGTAGATACTGGTGATAGTGAGGATGTGGATTTTTCTGAGGATTATCATTATGAAAGTTTAGAACTCTTTGATCTGATTATGAATAACTAGCAATCCTGCACGGCGTTGTCCGTGACCCACTGTGGTATAAGAATTATATGAGCCCCCCTTCCCCCACGAAAATGATTTAGATTTATAATTTTGTACAATTTTTTTTCCCCAAGAAGGATGTGGCATATTTTTTATCACAGTTATCTCTGAACCACATTAACAAATAACAATATTTCCTTGAAAAATTTGTTAAAAATTGCCTAGATAAAAAGCAAATAAAAAACTTAAAATTCCGGCTTTGAGGTGCATTCGGACCCCCTTCCATCCATGTTAAAAATTTCAGGTTTCTGCATGCCGTAGATTTGGCTGGGCACAAACACAAACACACACACACACTTCCTTTTATTATCATATATAAGATAACTAAGAAAGGTCTCGTGAAACAGTAGTCATTCATATAAACAAACACATAGTTACATAATACATAATTAAATTGGATCCTTGGTCTAGTGATCAGCATTCCTGGCTTATAATCTAGAGGTTTCAGGTTCGATTCCCGGCGGTGCCATAGGCATTTTGTTTCTTTGATCACTGTGGTCTGGTTAATTAGACTCAAGTTAAGTTTAATACTTCTCTCGACACCACATAATCATCATCATCATCATATCAGGGTGCCACAATCTCAAGAGGGCAGCAATAATTACAATATTTTGAATGTGAAAATAGTTGTCTCTCTGTTGGGGGTGAGATTTGTCAAATGTGCGTTCTAAGAGTGGATGGAACTCTTCATACAAACAAATAAACCGGAGTAAAGATAAACATTGATTGGTTGAATGATCTGAGATGTGTATTGCTGTATCAGGTGACGGTGAAGAGGAGGGGCAAGACGACACAGCGTCCCATGAGTCAGCCAATCCTGTGGTGGATCCCGACCAGAAGTTCGACCTCAGTCATCTGATAATATGGGAGATGACCATGCAAGGCTGAATATCTTGTCAACCCGTAGATCTGCAATCCAGTCCTTTATATTTTCAACAAACATTGTCACATTTCTTTGCAATATATGTTAACTAGTGATATATTACGAAAGATTGTGGTGGGAATTGTTTTTTTAGTTGTTTATTCATACCGCCTTTTTTTTAAAACAAACATAACCTATTTGTTCAAAATAAAAGTTAAAACATTCATTTGACTGACGGAGATAATGTTATTAATATTACTAATTAAACTAAATATATTGTGTGTTTCTGAGAAATAATCACATATTTTGGTTTTCATACTGTCAAAGAATGTTCTCTTTCCATTTCCTTCGTTTGCAGCAACAAACTACAGAATGGCACAGAAGCTCTTTCATAGAACTAGTCTTAGCATCAAACACAAATCATATGACTTTATTTTTATACAATTTGTTCACCAATGTTATTTTATCAGTTAAAATTATATTATTTATTTTAAGTTGATCTATTTTAGATGAATGAGATTTTCATAAAAGTGTTTTTCGGACAGTGGCTATATTTATTATTTTTATAGTTTGTTGATGAATCTTGCCTCTTGGTACATTGTCAGCTTTGTCATATCGCAGGCGATGCCCCCTTGCTAAATGTACACCACTATGTTGACTATCAAATTAGCCTGAATAAATTGTGTGTGTGTTTGTAAGCGTATAATTGTGATAGTAACTATTCAAGTCATGTTTGTGTGTTGAGTTTATTACATGACATTTTGTGGTCGTGCGAGTGATATTAACTAGCTTATTTATTTTCTTGAAGCTTTGTCGCATAGGTTTTAAAATAGGCAGTTTTTACAGCAAAAGTAACAATATCTCACTTTTAGATCATTAGACCTGCTGCAGATACAGCTAAGCACTATAGAATACTAAAAGTTTTTGTACATCACATAAACATTTATATATGGAAATGTTTTGCAACAAACTGCTATACATTTACACAAAGAAATATTTGTGAAAATGTTTAAATTTTTTCTTAATTTTCTTGTATATATTCTAAAAATACTTTGCATAGTGAAATTTGTGTTTTATTTTAATATTGTCTATATTCAATATCTGGTATATTGATTTGGTTATTTAATTTTATTGCATAAGTAATATGTCAAATAAAATAGTGGCAAATGAAGTCAGATTTAAATACTAAACTTTTTTTGGCTTTGTAATTTGAAGTTCAGAATTTGTTGTGAATTGTGATTAGTACCTTAAAATCTAAGGTACATTTTTTTAAATGTAAATTATGTATAAATATTTTTTCTTAATTTAAAATTCTCTCTCTATTTTTGTTTTCCACCGAAAAGAAATCTAGTCCTGTTACCTTCTCTCCAAGCTAGACAAACATTGTCATATAGAACGTGTCAAGTCTTATTAAGGGTTGGGACTAGCTACACTTAAATAATTATGTGGAAGACATTTTAGAAAACAGTAGACTCGATTTTCCGTATGGCGGATCAATCAGTTGGCGGCCTAACCGTCAGTACAATTTTGTGTTATTTTTATAAACTGTATGTAAAAATGTTCCGCCTCCGTCTGGATGTGTTATACATGTAGCATAGAGGGGTGGGAGGGGGTTAAGAAAAAGACGCGCAGACTGGGAGTACACGTGTGATAAAGACAATCACAGCACCGTAATGACAGCTGTGGATTTAAGAGTTGACATATTGGAGCTGCAGTATGAAAGATTACAAGCTGGTACTTTGTTAAACTATGAATTCTTAAATAATATTCTTTTTTGCATGGTGGTATTAAATATTTATGATGGATAAAGTAGGAAATATGTAATGTCTGTATAAGGAAAACCTCTTTTTACTTTAGGAGGTAATAGTATTATATTTGTAAGAAGGTACAGGAAAGGTGGATAGAAACACAATATGGCTGTTACAATGGAAAGAAGAACACAGTTTACACTGCTGCCACTGGACAAAGAGGTAATGGCTGCTATTCTTACTGCCCAATCGTCTGACTCTGGTTTCATCAGGAGGGAATATTCATATTTCACAATCTTAATGCGATTGTATATTTTATCACCCAAATCCCTCCCTGGATTATTACATTGTCACTATTTTACACTCACTCACTTTCTTGCTTTAACATTATTTTTGGTAATTTTATTATTTATTTATTTAAGAAACAAACCTACCAAAGGCCATCAAATAAAATTGAAATAGGAAGATATAAAATGGATTTTAAGAACTTTCAAAACATTATATTTATATATATTTTCATTTGTCACTATTTAAGAAAAGTTCTTAATATAACATTTCATCAAAATATAATTTCTTCCTCAATTTGTGTTATCTTAAATAATGTCTTATTTGTATTTATTTATTTTTATTTGTATAACTAATTTTTTTTTATGTTTAGTCAGAGATCGAGTTATACATTGTTCAAGTGAATTAATTACTTGTTCTACAACCCTTTAGATTGTTTCATTATTAGTCTATTAACACGTGGAGTAACAATTGTTTGTAATCGTGACATGATTTAGATAATGTACTTTTATAGAACATTATAACTTTGGCAAGGAAAGTTATTTTATATTAGATGAGATATTTAAACTTTAACTGTGATAAAGGGATTATGTAGTTGGTTAGTTAAATAAAATAATGATAAAGGCCGATTTCTTACATATTATATATCTCTATAAAGAAAACCTCTTTTTCCCTTTATGAGGTAATTGTAATATATTTGGAAGAAGGTACAGGAAAGGTAGATAAAATGGACGGACACAAGATGGCTGTCACAATGAGAAGAACATATCATAACTCTTCTTAAATGAGAATATACAAATAATGAAAGCTATACAACATCATCATCCTGCACTGGCAGCGTCTGTCTCGGACATAAGCCTCTTCACTTGTTCCCCCCCTGTCTATCCTTGTCTCTCCTGCTCTGATCCATTCCTTCATTGTCCAGATCAGACATCACTCCTTTGTACATCTCTACTCTAGACTCTTTCTCAAGTTGCTCTCCCCCACCATCAGCACGTCAGGTTCCTCTCTCATCAATTACGAGAGCACTGTGTCTTCCACCCCTTTATTTAACAAAGCAACAATATTCTAAGCCTGGTGCAATCATTCTCCCCAAGTAACATTTGTCAAACACCAATATATCCTTTTGTCATAGTTGATATTTAGAAATTCTCTCTTATATTAAGTCATGTGGGCTGATACCTTCCAAGTTACCAAATACTGTGTGTTGAGTAATGGAGGGTTAACTAAACCTTGAATTAACAGTCCTAGCTAAACATTTTGGATTTGGTCCCTTATGAAAATATTTTCTCTTTCAGTTTAAAATTATCTTCTAATTAAGAATCCAGGAAATTACATTAAATTATGTCTGTGCAGTATTTCTGATGTATGAAGAGTAAAATATGTTGTATTGCTCGATCGCTGATGTTTGTACATATTTTTTTTTATATAACCAAAGAATTTTCTCAAGTGAATAACATCAGTTTGTAAATATAACATAATATTTGGTGTAATTTACTTAGGTGCTGTAGCTGACTTTTTTTTAAAGACAATTTGTTTGTTTTTCCTTAAATCTTGAATAAATTTGCCCATAATTTTAAGTTGCAATAGCATATGATCTTATGCATTACTTTAGTGATATAAGTTTGGGCAGCAATAAATTATAGTTGTTACAAATTTGTTTTGTTATTTCATTTTGTTGAAACCCAAAATACATTCTTATATACAAAATGTATGATAATTTCAGGATGTAGATAAGAGCACGATAATGGCTTTCACAAATATAAGGATTAGGGGTGTACCCATGAATCGTAATCAGTGATTATTATGTTGGTTATATATTTTTTAAGCAAAATTTTCTAGATAGTTTGTTTAGTGAATAAAATCAAAGAAAATAAAAACACATATACACACTGTATCAGAGTTGCAGTCTACGCAAAGATTACATAACCAGATAGAGAAACATAGTTCATATTGTTGATAAAACTAACAATCTAGTTCCAATGTTTGCCAGTTGTGCATAAAATATATTTTTGTATTAATTGCACTAACTGTTATTATTCTCTAAAGAATATTTCCCAATAATTATTAATAATAAATAATTGGTAATCGGTTTTACTGAATTTGTACACCTCTAAAAAGGATGCAGTTAACATTTTACACTACTGCCACTGGCAGAACGATAATGCTGACTTCTAAAAGGAAATCGGTTATTACATTCCAAATCCTCAACTAGGTTTTTTTTTTACAAGCACTGCGTCTTATTGGCTCTTTGGTTAGTACACATATGTACTAATGTGTTGAAGAAGGTTTAGTTTAGAAGAAGTGTTCCTGCTTTTGCCTGGAGGGGGAGTGTAAAACCACCCTCAGTGCACTCAGCAAGGATTTAAACCCAGATCTCCCTATCATTGGCAGTGTAGTCTATTACAAGAGTGACGCCCGGTCTTCACCGAGTATTAAGTTACTGTCGACCATCTAGAAGGAGATTAAACCTCTCAGCTTATTGGTGAATACATTGACAAAATGTCTGGAATATAATCACATAGATTACCACAACTAAAGTAGAAGATAATAATTATATTTTATACTTAATTTGTGCGTTTTCATAATTTTATTTGTTGGTAAATTGATTTATATTATTTTGAACAGTCTTTTGGATATAAATACATCATATTTTGAACTAGCGGTAAACACCTTAAAAATGTAATAATTTATTTTACTGTTCCAGTTGTAGGCCTATATCTAAATTTGATTATTTTATTAGGACGATTCCTTCTTTAGCGTGTAATTTCATGACAGTCGTGATTGTTATGTTTCAACAAAACCGTGAGCATGAAAGAGAGACTTCAAACTTTGGCAGACGCTATTGTGTGAATAGTGTTTAGGGTGGAACGGAACACCAGTCTTATCTTGCTGCTAAGTTTCAAAGCACAACCATGTGAATCTGAACTTTGCTTCAAATTGAAAAAATTGACTTTTGCCATCCCTAATATAAATATAATAAAGTACAAGCAATAATACTTGTTTGTTACGATGTAGAACTTACCCTTAAATTTTGTAGAAGGAAGGAATGAACATGTAGTGGGATCAAATATAACAAAACAAAATATTAGGAATGGGAGTTCTTAAGGAAATTCAAGGATCCGAGAAAATTTGTTTTAAAGCTCTAATTGTGAACCTGCCTTGGTGGCGTAGTTAGATAACACGCTGGTTTTCGTGTTGAGCTAGACTGCAGAGGACGGGGAGATCTAGGTTTGAATCTTGGTCAGGTGAACTGGGGGTGGTTTTTCCTAAATGGTTTTCCACTATCCCTCCACAAAATGTGGGTTCACTTCTTTCAAATTCAACCTTCCCAATTGCTAACCCATTAGTACTTAAGCATATTACCCAAAAGGGTAGTAAGACACGGTGATTGATATATATATGGTTGTGTGATTCTTCAGCGTAGCAAAGTCTAAAGACTTAATGTTAGTACCTGACTTGTCATTGAACTATTCTTGTATCCGAACCAGAAGAGATGCTCTGCGGTGATATCCTCGTGGTACAGTCTGTCCTTGACTCATGCTGAGGAGTACATACTGCTGTCGAGAGGGGGAGTTGTTAGCTTGGTATTTGTTCCTTCTGAGTCTACCGTACAAGGAAGAATACAGGAGCTTGTAGTGACTTGCTGCGTGTTTGATGCTCATCTGTCCAACTCTCACAGCTTCTAATGCTTCGTCCATTGACTCTTCTGACCAGAGTGCAACATTTCTCCGAGAAAGTTTAATACCGTCTTGCCTACAGCAGCCGTATAATGTACCTCTAGGAATGCCATAACCTGTAGAAGCATGTTGAACAGAAGTTTGTCCTGAACTGACAACGTCTAGGGCTTGTTCAAGGTCATCTTGTGTCCAAGTGGTAGGTGTATTCCTTTAAGGTGTGCATTTTTAAACACAGTACTGCTGGGTATACCTGAACACAATCAAACATGTGGTTGAAGGTTTGATTCCGGACAAAAGCATGTAGCAATAAATATTACCTATGAAATGTATATATAATAAAACCCTTTTTAATAAAAAATTATGAAACAAATAGTTATAATAAAATACAAAATAAAATGTATCTGTTATTTTGTCAATAATATTTCTTTTATTATATTTAAATTTTACAAAAGTAATATTAGTTAGCACCAAAATATAATAAATGTTCACATTACTTAGGCATTGATTTGACATTTTTAAACAATTATTTATTATAATTCATCTATGTTTCGGAGAGCTGGCTCTATTGTAGGAATGGTATACAGACTATTTGGCAAAATATTATAGTTATGAGTAGTTAACAAAAGATACATTGACCTATAAAATATTAATTAAGTTAAAAATATGTTTACAAAACAGGAGGTGAATGAAACAAGAAGAGCCAATATTAATATTAAATTAATTCCCTGGAGGCTAATTGAAAGTATTAGGTTATTTGAAAAATAATGAGAGCAACAACATATTTAAACAAAAAACACTCAAACCAATAATAGTAACACATTAAAATACACCTATTTAAAAGGATTTAGTTAGTGTGTTAGTTGTAAACTTACAATAAAATACAATCACAATACTATTAAGAAATTTACTTTTTAATACAAGACTACATGACAAAAAGGGTGTTTAGGAAGATTTTTGGTCTAAAAAGTGTGTGAATACATAATGAGAGGTTACATACCCTGCATTCATCAACCAAACATTGTTAGAATAGTTAATCTTTGTTAGCAGACATGGCGCCAGATCTGAGGGCCCCCAATGCGCTGTTGAGACTGTCCTCAGTCCACGACTTGATATTTAGTTTGGAGATATCGACACCCATGCGTCGAGCTCGTTTCCACAGAGTGGGGGAAGGAATATGATAGGTGGCAGACGCTTTAGTGAGACTAGTGTTGTTTCTCAGCGCATCCATATCCTCTTAGGACCCATAATGCCAGATTTGCCTGCGTCACTAATCACACCTGATAGCAGAGAGGTATTGCACACCTGTAAATATCCAGAGCTGTCTCATGACCCACTATTCACTAAAACAACCTATTACAATACTCACTTCTTAGATAAGAATTAAACCTTTTTATTTGAATTAGTTTCCAGAGTTTATACAAAATAATTAACATTAATGATTACTATAAATTGTATGATAATGTTACAAAGCACAACGTTTTTATAGTACTTATATTTTAAATAACAAACACTGTGGTGTGTGACAAACAACCTTGACATTAAAGATCATAGAGTTTATTCTGCCTGAATATTACTAAAGTAAATCAAATAAAAGCAACCATCAAGATTATGGGTTTGAAATCATTAAAAGTTAAAATAAAACCTGACATTTATTCTAGGATTTGAAATAGTTTCAAGCATCGGATTACGTGCCAGTCTATGACCTGGCCTTGATCTCGAAGACTGTCCCCACTCTACCTACCTACTTCTCCAGTGTCTAGCCTCTTGGCTCAATACCCCCACTTTACCCAAACAACGCCACAACTGTAAAGTCAGTCGGAAATAATGGGAAATTTGAAGAATATCAATGTGAAATCTTTAAAACAAACATCAATTTTGAGAGTCATATATAAAAAGACTAATTGAAATTGTGTTTAGTATTTAGTTTATAGAATACAAGCATATTAATACAAATAATATATAGGTTTGTAATTATATTATTTTCACTCTTAATTTAGACTGTATATCTTTTGAATCTATATTATTATTAGCACCGCGGCTTACTACCCATTCAGGTTATACGCACTTACGCTAATGTGTAACGGTAGGGTGATTGTGAGATGAAATGGAGGACCTACAGTTTAACGTGGAATCCGAACCACGGTGGATGCCTGGCATTCCCCACATTCACAAGTTGTGATTAATACACGTCCTGTCAGAGGTGAAGGAAGGGTTTGGTAATCAGATAAATCTGTGCCGGGACCAAGGATTGAATCCCGGACCCTCAACATAGAAGTCCGACACCTTACCCCTAGACCACCAGGTCACCCTTTTTGAATCTATAGTTTTATCACTTTATTGAGATATAAATGGTACAGCACACCGGACAGGTTTTCCCTCACATTTTGTGAAAGGAAACAATAGTTCTATACATTGTTGTAGTAACATTACACCAAAGATCATAGATGAAATAATAAACACTGTTACTTACTTACTCTATGGCATTAGGAACTAGGAACAATGTTACAGGAGAATTGAGAAAAGAGAAACATCTTTGTCTACCAGAGAGCATAAGAATCAAATTAGTTTTCGAAAACTATTGTTTTATATACAAATATATTTCAAATAAAATTTTTGCATATTTTATATTACTACAACTTAAAAGTAAGGTATTTTGTATCTCAAATAGTTGCAGAGAAAGTAGTTTTTATGAGAAAATTAGAATTGCAATCTTGTTTATTAGTGTCTAGATATAATATTTAATCAAAATCGTTAGAGCAAATAAAAAAAAAGTTTTTTCTCTTTTTACCCTTCAGTAAACTACCCTTAAATTTAGGGTTAAACATCTAGTTTCAAAAAAACCTTGGGGATACCTTATGAGCGCCCCAGCTACTAAATTATAAGGATCAGGAAGGTTTAATTTAGAGGAAATACACCCAAATTTGTGTGTAATGAAAGTGAAAATCCATTACCCTCAGTGCATCTGACCTGGATCGAACCCCGATCTGTCTTCAGCAGTCTAGTCTAACACGAGAGTAGCACGTTAGACTAGCAGCCATTGAAGCGGGTCATTAACGTGTAAAATAGGAACTTGGAAACTGTTTCTTGATATTTATAAAATATTTCCTGCTGCTCACAAACAGTTTGAAAACATGAGGAATGTTAAGTAGGTCCACTCAATCAAGTGAGCCACTGACTGAAAGATGATCCCGGATATGAAACAAACCTGGATGGCTCAGTTCTAGAACATTGGTGCGCAAAGCCAAAGGTCCCCAGTTCAATTCCCATATCCAGGTTGTCATTTTTCACTTTATTTAATTTTATTCATAACCATCACATCTCAGTTTGTAACAAACATGATTTCATAGTTAAGTAGGTACCTAATATATTTCTTAAAAATTCATTCTTTGTTTCAAATATGGTAACATTTTTAAATATATGATCAAACTTTACTAGAAATTTAAAATAAAAAAGTATTAAAATTTGATTTTACACACCTCAAAATATGTTAAGAACAATCTCAATATGACTAACAAGAGGAATAATTTTATTCAAAAGAAAAAAATAGAATTTGATAAAAATGGACATAAAAATTCTTTGAAATGGTGTCCAGTGCATGCTGTGATATTTTAGTACTAGTACTATTTATTTGTATGCTTTGGGGTCTAATATCATAAATTGGTTCACTACTAAAACATGTTCAAAACCTTAGCCCAGTCAGTAACGTGTCTGCTTACTGAGCTAAGTGTCTCGAGTTCAATTTCCAGCATGGCCAAAAATTTATCATTGATGAAAATATGGGTTTATCCTTTCACATTGATAACTTAACGGCCGGGGTCTGGATGTTGTGCTTGTCCTAGTTTTAAATTATGTTATAAGACATACGAAGCTACGACAGGCCTAGCAAGCTGGTAGTGGAGAATATATGGCTTGAATAAAAACTGACCACAGGCTGGAAACAGTGATGGATGTAAAAAAAAAGGAACTATAAACCAATAATAATGCAATTTAATATTTATAAATAATATTTTTTAAATACTTTACAAAACATTGAAAAATAAACACCCAACACAATTTAATGGTGTTGAACGTAATAAAGCTGAGAATGTGCCTAATCAATAATTAACTAACCATCTTATTAGTTCATACAACTTCACACCCCTAATTTAGCTGATGAACTGACTAGCTTGGGGAGGAAAGGAAGTATATTCTGGTTGGCATCAGTCAGACCAGATTATGTGTTGTCACATTGGTCACTGGTATTAGCAAGCTGTGTTGGTTAAATAACACTCTTCCTATTTAAATATCTTACCATTTGGTATCCCTCCACACATTTACTCCTGGATCCCTCCATGTTTAGCACAGCTACCTCCTTTCTTAGCCTGTCTAACGCACCCTTCTTCTTTACATGTCTTATGATACTGCGTCCCTCCATGTTTAACACATTTATCTCCTCCTCGAGCTTGTTTAACACATCCTTCTTCTTTGCATGTCTTATGACAATATGTTCCTCCATGTTTATAACAACTACCTCTTCTCTTAGCCTGTCTAACGCACCCTTCTTCTTTACACATCTTATAGTACTGGTTCCCTCCATGTTTAGCACACTTACCTCCTCTCTGAATCTGTTTAACACAACCTTCTTCTTTGCATGTCCTATGATTATTACTCCCTCCATGTTTAACACATTTGTCTCTGCCCTGAGCCTGTTTAACACAACCTTCTTCTTTGCATAACTTATGTTTATAGGTCCCTCCATGTGTAACACATTTTCCTCCCTTCTGAGGGAATTTGGAACACCCTTCTACTTTACATGTCTTTCGATACTGGTTCCCTCCATGTTTAGCACATTTACCTTTTATTTGAATCTGTTTAACACACCTTCTTCTTTGCATATCCTATGATTATTGGTCCCTCCATGTTTAACACATTTATTATCTCCTCCTCGAGCCTGTTTAACACACCTTCTTCTTCACATGTCTTTCTATACTGGATGCCTCCATGTTTAACACATTTACCTCCTCTCTGAGCAACTTTAGGACACCCTTCTTGATTGCATGTCCCCGATACTGGGTCCTTTCATGTTTAGCCCAATTAGAGCACCCTCGTTCTTTACATGTGTCACTATACGGTGTTCCTCCATGGTTAATATATTTACATCTCTTCAGAGCGTCTTCTTCTAATTGAACGCTCTCACCCCGTATTTCACTTGTGAAGTGCCGTATCGTTCTAACAGACTTGGGCATTGCAAGTTAGCTGGATTCGCCTGTAAGAGAATTATTACAGCAAGTTGAAAAATTAATATGGTTTGTTAACCAATACAAATAATGACGGTTGATTAAAATTGGAGAGTAATTCAAAATGAAATCAACAGTGAACATAAATCCTGTATATCAAAACCCATTCCATAAAATCAAATAATATAACCAAATAGTTCGATTCTGGTTAGAAAAACGTGTTAAATTATTTTATTTTGTTTTTAAGAAGTATTTCCCTTCCTGCTTCATAATTGTGACATTACAAACAAAATAAGATGCCAAGTAATAAATAATGATTTTAGGTTTAATATTGCTTGATTAACTTTCCCTGGCGTAGGTGTGATTTGATGTTTCAGTGCAATAAGTTATTGTAATGCCATCTATCAATGAACCACTGTAGTAAATTATTTTTCGCAAATTGTGGAGGTGACATTAACTTATTTTTACTTAGTTTAGTAATAATGTATTTAAACAAGTTAACTTCTAAACCAAATCTGAACCAAAGTTCCCAAATGCAATGGGAAAGTTATAGAGAGAAACAGGGCCCTCATTGGTTGTTTGATTTAATATTATTCATAAGCTTTCCATAAGAAAATAATGTCAGTTGATAAGTTAAGTTATTTCACTAGTGTGTTGTTTTTTTACAAATTAAAACAAATGTGTTATGTGTTAACATCAATCTACTTAAGCCGCGTCTTTATTTTCGTAGCTAATTGCTGTGTCCCCCCCCCCCCCCTCCCCAAATCTGATCTGGAACCCCGATGATGGAGATGCGTCATGTAATACCCAAACAAAAACTGACTGCTGAGGACTATTTAATCAAAAACTTCACAGGATGGTGAGAACCCAACACGATGAGAAGGTTGACTGGTTGAATAAAACAACCCCCTCCCTGCTTCAATCCCTTAGGGGTTGAACATCAACAAATCCCAAAAATCCTTTTGACCACATACATACAAGCCCTTCCTTGCCAAGTTCCATCTTTCCAGCTCAAGCTGTTTGGAAGATACGGTTATAGCTTTAAATTTTTCCAGCACCCATTTCACCCCCTTAGGTAGTGAATTTCGCAAGACCCTTCTTATTGAATACCTACGACCTGAAATGAACATACCTGCTGAGTTTCAAGATTCCTGGTCAAGGGGTTCGGGAGACATGGGGATGACTCGGTTGGTCAAGGAGTGAGTCGGGGCTTTTGTCTTTATAAATATATTTAACAGTGTGTCTACTGGACTAGAATTTTGAAATTCCAGTATATCCCCAGTATATTTTCTATAAAAAAAAACCTGTATACATGAAAGGCTTTCAGAACCAAACAAGCTCTATTTTAAAATATTAAAATGATAGAAAGTTTTGGCTCAGTTCTTCATGGTCAAACATTTCAATTCAAAAATATTAAATTGTAATAACACAGAAAAATATCCTTTGCAACAAAAGTTATAGTTGTTGATAACAAAGATTCATTCAAACTATTTGTTTGAATGGTCTCTCTGCCACCCCACAGGGAGCCATCCTCCACATCTTTTTACCAATGTGTTTGTGTAATAAGACACAGAATCCTCAATGAGAAACAAACAAGGACTATAATATTAAGAAAACTTTACTTGGAAATAGAAGGTGACCTGGTGGTCTAGGGGTAAGGTTTCGGACTTCTGTGTTGGGGGTCCGGGATTCAATCCTTGGTCCCAGCACAGATTTATCTGATTACCAAACCCTTCCTTCACCTCTGACAAGACGTGTATTAATCACAATTTGTGAATGTGGGGAATACCAGACCTCCACCGTGGTTCGGATTCCATGTTAAACTGTAGGTCCTTCATTTCATCTCACAATCACCCTGCAATTACACATTAGCGTAAGTGCGTACAGCCCAAAAGGGTAGTAATAGTGTTAATTATAATAATTTACTTGAAAATAAAGATAATTTCAGTCACCAACCTAAAATAATTAAAAATCAACAATAAATCACAAAACTTTTTCAATTGTTGCATTTCATGTTTTAACATTTCTCTATTTCTTGCTTGGCTTTCTGCAAAACTGTTCTGATTTTTACTACTAATTTCACTAATTCATTCCGTAGTCTCATTTTCCAGCATCGACTTACATGCTAGATGGTTGTTTCTAGCTGGTAGGACTTCTAATGCACAAGTTATCCTGTGGGTCCTACAGACGGATTGAAAGACAACTGGCTGGCACCTTTGACCAGTTTGCAGGAAAGAACACACTTGTATAAAGGTTGTTGCAGAGATCAACTAGGAAATTTGACAATCACTCCCGAACTGAAGTACCTTGATGTCTGTAATGCCTTTCAAAGCTGCCAAGCCTATATTTACTGTTGGGAGTGATTTCATGTTGGACTGCTTCTTCAAATCGATGGATAACAATTTTTGGAGGTATTTATGAATTTAATACTTAAATTTTATAATTTTGTTCATCAAGTTCTCAAGTAGCTTACTTAGATCTGCAAATATAAGCAGTTATGTAAGTTATACTCCGGATATTCAGTGAAAAGTTTCTCCAATTGAAGTGAAACTCATAATGACTGATTTTGCTGTCAAAAGTTCATCCTTGACCAAGATGCTTAATCTTTGAAAATCATCAGATAAGCAAGTCTTGAACCCCCGTACTTCCCTTAAGGTACATAAATAATACTTTAATGTCTCCTTAAGGAACTCCAGAACATAGCCCCACCATTCAACCCCTGATCTAACACTACCTCCTTCAAATCCATTTTCACATTATCTTCCCGTTGATTAATATTTTAAGGTTTACCAACTAAAATTATGTGTACACACCTGTCATCGGCCATACACACCGCCTCGGCCTGCTGGCCTTATTATCCTTAATATGTTTAGTGATGCACACAAACCATGATATTCTTCAATGTGTGACTTTATCCATTCTCCTATTTGTTCATCAATCTTAAGACCAAGGTTTTTTTTCGAAGTATCTATGATCAAAAACTCTCAATTTATTCACTTGTTATAAAGTGAGAAACCACAATTTATTTCCGCAGTAAAACAACAAATAAGATTTTAGTTTGAAATTCTCAGTTTAATATTCTAGTAAAAGGAAGAGATGGCAATATCTCACAAATTATTACAAAATTATTTACATTTTCTTTATGTTTTAATGTGACAATGTTTACTTACACATAGTTCTTCTTTAATGGGAGGAATTGTTATGGTACTTGTATATATTCCGGCTGCTGGTAGTCACATATTCCACTTTCACTCCTTCCAGTGATTTTAATGGAATATCAAGTTCAGACTTGGAGGAAACAAGTAAGAGATGTATAATAAACACAAGTAAGATCTTTGAACTTAACAATTAAATTTCAAAACAATTAGTTAAACATTTATGAAAAAAATAAGTATAATATATTACACCACAAAAATCATGTGCATACATCCATACATAATCACGCCGTTCCCCTACAGGGTAGGCAAGAAACTGTACATACAGCTCGAAAAACACAACTCCTACTTAACCCAGCTACACTAACTTTCTCCAACACTTCCCTATCTTTCATACTCCCTTCTCTTCAACAACATCCATAACACCGAGTCTTACATGCTCTTTTATTATTAAAACTATTAATGTTCTCTTTTCACACATTCGTCTAAACATTTAGCTAAATATTACATGGCCTACCCTTCCTTTTGACCCCCTCACTCTACCTCATATATTTGTCTCTCACTTGATCCACACTCATCCTCTCAACATGTCCCAAACCAACATAAAACACTTCTTTCACATTGACATATTGTATTCCCTTTCAAACCACATTCCTTCAGCATCCATTCATTACTGACTCGCTCCATACAAGTTTTTCCACAGACATTTCTTAGATATCTCATTCTAACCACATCCACCTGCTCTTGTGTTTCTCCTGACAAACTCACGCTTCACACCCATGAAACAATGTTTGTGTTAACACACTTTTATATGCTGCCATTTTTTCCTCTTTCAATACTACCTCATTCTTTGCAATAGTCTACATCCATCTATCTACTCTCCGAGATGCATTCACCCGTCAATGGATTTCACCATCCAACCTTCCATTTTTACAGAACATTCCACCCAGATACACAACATCATTCACTTGTTCTAACAGTTTTCCATTTATACTAAGCTGACAATCATTTCCTGACCCGTCCTTATCAAAAACATTATACTTCCATCATACAATAAAAACTGTTGTACTTATGGAATGTATGTGACTATTATAATGTACACTACTTTTTAATTATGGTAAGATAAAATCATATTAAAATTTTACTTTTTGGTTTGACCATTTTATATCTATATTCTTAAGAAATAACACTTTCATTTTTTTTATATATATTTATTTCAAAACTCAGTCAGTAGAACATAATATTATCTACTTAGCAAAGAATGTATGTAATTTCTTGATACAAAAAGCGTAAGTTAAATATTCCAAATTAATAATAGTGATACTTTTAGGATCATCTTTAACTGTCCTAACAATGTTTTTCTTTATGTTTATCCATTGTTACTTATTATATCTATAAACTTTCAAACCAGCAGGTCCAGTTCAAATGAAGTGCCCCATTATATATATTTGATTTATTTTTATGTTTTATTTAAATAATTTTCATTTCCATTAATTTTAATTATTGTTTTATGTTGTCACATTTTATATTCTCCTTTCTCTAATTTGAATGTAATGTTTATTTTTTCATCTATTGTAGAAAATTATTAAGGAGTGTTAAAGTAAATCAAAAATTATTAAAACAATAATAATGATAATATAAAAATAACATAGCATGTAATATACACAAAAAAGAATTAATTTGTTTAAAATTGTAGGTATTTAATATGGGTATAAAGTTTACTTACACATAGTTCTTCTTTAATGGGAGGAATTGTTATTGGTACTTGTATATATTCCGGCTGCTGGTAGTCACATACTTCCACTTTCACTCCTTCCAGTGATTTTATTGGAATATCAAGTTCAGACTTGCAGGAAACAAGTAAGAGATGTATAATAAACACATTTTATATTGTTGCACTTTATAAATAGATTGTTTCAGAACAAAGATGTATGTTAAGCATGTTTATTAAACATGTATTAGTAAAACAAAAATAAATTGAATCATTCATTGTTTAAATATGATATACCAGTAAAAATATTAGCGGAGTGGGCGTGTGCGTTGTGTTTGACCCAGGGGGCTGGGATTTTTATCAAGAATTGGGGGCGATTTCACATAATGATGTTTCTTATTTTCATTCGAGAGTTACATAATTTAATTTTAGTTTAAGTTGGCTGCGACTTGTTCTGGCTTTTGAAATATTAACAGTTTTTCAACCTTAGTAAGTTACATCAATTGTACTGTAATTGAAAATGTTGGGCTAGGATAACTTTATATTTGTTCATTAACATGTGAAACCCTTGAGCAAGCACAGTGAAGTGTAAAGCACATATCTTTTCTTGGCAGTGTGGTAACGCTGTCAGAGGCCTTAAAAACATATTACTATAAGATATATTACTTCATGTGATATTGGCCGTCTGATGGTAAATTAATTTAATTATTCGTGTAAATTACCGCTATTGTCAGAAATATATTTTTGAGTAAATATTCCATTGTTTGTTAACATTAGAATGGACGTGAAAGAAATAGGATGTAATGAGGTAGACTGGCGAGAACTAGCTCAAGATAGGGATAGGGTGTGATTAAGTGACTGGATAGGAATAGAGAGCATACTTTAGTAAGTGCATCAATAAACTTAAAGTTCCCAAATCCATATGGAAAATAAGCTAGTAATGGAATAAATAACAATGAAAGTTAAGATTTTTTTGTATAAAAATCTGTTGTCAAAAGAAACTATGAACGCTCTCTACCCTAACAAATCAATATTATCTATTATAGGTAGGCTTACCTCAATTTCCAGCTTAACTTCTTGATGGAGATAATATTCCTCGTCCTCTTTTGGTTCACTCTTTACAGTGAGAGTAGACCAGTTTATATCCATCTTTCAACAGTAAAGTTGATGTAAATATTGATCACACAAAGAATTACCTATATCTTGCTAGACCTACACATTGAAAAGAAATTTATTTAATTTATTAAGCAATGCATGCATAAATATTTTTAAGTAACCGATATATGGTCATAATTAAGCCTAAAAGTTTCATGTTTTAGAGTTTAATAATAAACGTTCATAAGTAATCTATTAGGATTCATTACAACGCTAACAACAGTATAAAAACTATTTTCTCTTTGCTTAATTTATACGTTGTAATTCCAATACCTTCTTCAGGTTGTAGAAATAATTCAAACTAGCATTTTATTTAACATCTTAAGATTTAAAACGTTCTGATGGAAATCTCAAACAAAGAATATATACATAGTATTCTAGTATGTGTAATTAACAATGTTGATAGGTAAAATGTCATCCAACTTTCTTAAGAAGTTGAAAGGCAAAAGCAAGTTAAACACACTGAATTTAATAACTGTTAATTTTGAAGAGCTTATTTTAAGAAGAAATGTTTTGGAGGCACCGGTATCCTTAAAATTCTAAATTCAATTAATTTATTTAAAACCAATTTGATGCTAGTTCTGCCAAATTCATGCACCCGTGACGTTAAATTAATTTTATAAACGTTATTTTAATTTTACATAATTTTGGTTAGTTTACAAAGTAGTGGTCAGACTGATCACAATTTGGCGGCTTTGTTGTAAATAAGAATATTGACTAATAAATTATTGTCGTTTTATATTTGAACTATGTTATTCACTTGACGCAAAAGCAATAAACTTTTATAAAATGATAAATTAATTAGTGATTTCTCACACTTGATCTGATTTTTAGTAAATCTAGTTTTTTGAATATATTTGGTAAGTTAAATATCCTTTATAACAGGTTTAAGATTTATCAAAATCGTAGAATATAAAGAGTTCTGCTTAACATGAATGTTTCTTATGACGTTATTAATATAATACTTCTAACTGACTAATGCTTTATAGTAAATTAATCATGACAAAAACTATTAGACTATAAATTTGATTGAAATGTATGTGTCACCAAGACTTATACATCATATAAAAATATGTTCTTTGTTTTCTTATGATATGTGTCTAATATCTTATTAGATTAGATGATAATTTGACATTCGGAGAATCTACTCATATCACGCATTTTAGGAACTTTTTTTCAAACAAAATTTTCTTATTTTATCATGTGAAAAATGATAGCATATCAATCAGAAAAGTAGATAAAAAAAACTTGGAGAAGGCGTTGTTTGGCCTCTGATGGTAAGAGTCTGGTAGTCTTGCATCATTCCGACCAGGAACCGGGTGGACTTTGTAGGTGTGTATGGTCTGAGGTAGTTTTAGTATCTTGGCCTTCATTCCCAATGTCAGGCAAAGGGTGTTATCGGCGGTGACAAGTCCTGGCTCGGCTAACAGTCCCACGATTCCCAGGCTTCTGCTCTGGCAGTCGGGGGCGTGACTCCTGTAGAAGGACTGGCCGTAACATCTGACGTCAGAGCATCCATTGGTGTTGTCCAAAATAATGTGTGCTAACAAATCCAATGACTTGCAAGCATAGCATTATTGTAGTAGACTAAACCATTAGATTCAGCCCGCAGCTTAGCGGAAAAGTCAAAGATCAACCGAGGCCTTATGGGGAAAGCAAGAGCTTTAATCCTTGATTCTTGAGTAAGTAAAGAGCTTTGGGGAGAAGCTGTCTGGAGTCTGCTTATTTATTCAACAAAAGCCTAATTGATAC
The DNA here is from genome assembly GCA_039000515.1 of Timema cristinae. Lineage (NCBI taxonomy): Eukaryota > Metazoa > Arthropoda > Insecta > Phasmatodea > Timematidae > Timema > Timema cristinae. Next base: position 49,530,152 of record JBCFYV010003508.1, on the reverse strand, counting down.
TATCGACACAACACCAGCAGAAAAATTGACTGGAAATAAACCAAATTTGTCAGGGTCACCGCTTTTTGGATGCTCTGCCTACGCTAAAATAACTTGGATATCTTTAAAAACAATCATATTTTCTGAGAATCCATACCTTAAACCCCAACTCTCGAAATAAACTGGACTGCCATTTACGGTGAAATCGTTGGGGGGGGGGGGGGGGGGCTACTGTGGGTGGATTTTTCTAAATGATTTCTCACTTTCGGTGAACCTGGTGGTCTAGGGGTAAGTTGTCTGACTTCTGTGCTGGCGGCCGGGGTTCAATCCTCGGTCCCGGCACAGATTTATCTGATTACCAAACCCTTCCTTCACCTCTGACAAGACATCTTGTGAATGTGAGGAATGCCAGGCCTCCACCGTGGTTCGGATTCCACGTTAAACTGTAGGTCCTCCATTTCATCTCACAATCACCCTACCATTAACATTAGCGTAAGTGCGTATAACCCGAACAGGTAGTAAGACGCGGTGCTAATAATAATAATATATAATAATGATTTCTCACTTAATCTCCACGCCAATGCAGGTGCAATTCCTATACATACAGTTGTACATCTGAAAAAAAAAATTTGTTCTTTTGTATGAGTAAAATTTGTTAGTCTATAGTAGTATAATTATTTTGTTTCAGTATTTTTAAAATGGACAAGTACCATCAAATGAAAGGATTTGTTTCCAGTGCTTTGGAATATGCAAGGCATAAAACCGAGAAAACATTTAATACTCTTCAGCGATATTTACAGGTAAGTTAGGTAGTGTTACTATTGTACTATTGTACTTTATACTAAACTATGGGTGAATAAGTTCCCGATCGAACATCTTTTGAAAAGGTTTCCAAGAAATCGTAATTTGTTACGCTTCAACTATCTAAAACCCAATGGGCTTCTACCTGGCTCGGGAATATGGAACCGCCGTGCCTCAACAACCTTCGTGACCCTCCTCGGTGGCCGCATGGTCTAAGGCGCTTCTCTCGCGGTAGATGACTATCGAGAATAGGGAGGTCAAGGTTCGAATCTCGGTCGGGTGTACCGAGAGTGATTTTTCCCTATGAGGTTTTCCGGTCTTTCTCTTTTCATGCAAATGTGAATACACTTCTTATAAAAATACTCTTCCTCTTCTCAAAAACCATTAGCGTAATTAGTACGTATGTGCATAACCCGAACGTATAGTAAGACGCAGTGTGGGGAGGCTGAGAGTCACCCACCTGGTCCTATGCTGCTGACCTATATCCATGTGTTGCTCACCACATGACTCCTGGTGAGAAATAGTCTCTAGATGCTCTATATAAACCAGCATTCTGGCATATATCCCTCTTAACTAGCTACAAACCAAGGGGGACCTCGCTCTCAGGCGGATGTAGGGTTTGTTGCTACGGCAACAGGTATTCTAAATTTCCATTTCACTTCTCTTAATCTTTACCAAATACATTTTTCTAAACTAAATTTCGATTTTTATACCAATTAACTGCCATTTTAAGCTTTTAGGCAATTTAAATTTGCTAAGTTATGTCTCTGATTATTTAAATTAAAGTTATAAATCTTGGGGACCTGATTAAAAATTAATTTGTATGTAAATATTGGTTTCCCTGCTAGCCTGGCACTAAAAATGGCTATTTGTTGTTAAGTTGTTTCACATGTTCTAGTTTTTCCTCTTGCTACGAGGTGGCTTATGTTTATCCAAAGTGAGTCCGAAATCAGACTATTTGCTATGAAGCAGCTTCCGTAGTTATTGCAGCCTTGTGCTAACCTTGTCCTATTGGACGGGAAAGATTACTAATGCTGTTTGGAAAGAACTAATTATTTTGAAAATGCAATACTTACATTTCAGTAGGTGTAATTAATCATCACACATTTGTTAAACTACACACAATGTTTACACTATAGTTCATATTTTTAGATTCTAGGTGTAACTTCGGACCTTAGCATATTCGACCCTGGTAGCAGCATAGCGGCAGAGTTTTATGTTAGTCTTCATGAGCTTATGGCTGGGTTGGAGTCGAGATCTGGGCTCATGTGGTCCGCGATCAGTACCCTGCATCACGCCTGCCGCAACCCTTCTGCTCGAGTTGCCCTCATACACACCTACAAGTACACGCCCATCTTGACAAAACTACTGGGCTCCCATCTTATACAGGAGAAGAGATTGCGGGTCCTACAGCTACTACAGGTTACATCTGTTGCTTACACTCGCTGTCACCAGGGATGGGGGGGAAACACTTTATGTTTAGAAATAGTGGACTCGCCAAGGTCACCCTTTTGTAGGCTATTGCAGAATTATGTGAACTTTGACCTGGTTTTAAATCTAGATTGAGTGTATTAGGTATGGATTACTTTCCTGGTTTTGGTTTCCTATCCCCTGGGTCGGCACTTAATTGATAGTTTGAGGAAACTTCAAAGAAATAATTTGGTCTGAATCTAACTAGAATAAAAGTCTTATCTTTGAATGTGGCACATAATAATAAAGTGAGCCACGAGTTATTTGGAGCTTACCGGTACCATAATTATGTTATTTGGAGCTTACCGTACCATAATTATGTTATTTGGAGCTTACCAGTACCATAATTATGTTATTTGGAGCTTACCGTACCATAATTATGTTATTGTAGCTTACCGGTACCATAATTATGTTATTGGAGCTTACACGGTACCAATAATTATGTATTTGGAGCTTACCAGTACAATAATTATGTTATTTGGAGTCTTACCAGTAATTTTCCTTAGATATGTTATTTGGAGCTTACCAGTACCATAATTATGTTATTTGGAGCTTACCGGTACCATAATTATGTCCCCAACATATTAATTGATCAAAATGTCTGATTGAGCCAGTGGGCCGCCAAAAAAAAAATGTTAGCTCAACGCAAGTGGGTCACGAGCCACAGGTTGAAGACACTTGCTCTAACACATTTGAGTAAATTTAGTCAAATTTTCATCTTGCTAACAATCCCTTGCCCATTAGTTTAGTTAAATGCAATCAGTAGGACGGTTACTAAGACATTGTTTAGAACTGTCCTTAATCCCACGTTAATTTCTCCTTCAGGAACTAACGTATGGAATCAGGATTTCTTGGCAAGAAGCTCATTTGCCTCAACTGATCACAACTCTGACGCAGTGGATCGAAGGCAACGAAAAGGATGTAGTTGGTCTAGCGTTAGGTGTCCTGGTGAACCTTTGTTACAAGAACCTGCCGGCAGTTTACACGCTCATGCGCTCTGTAGATAGCAAGCAGTTCCTCAGAACTATCCTGAAGCTACAAGGTGATAATATTAACACAAGGGTTCAGGTTAGTGCAAAGATAAATACCCGCATGATCATAGTGACTTTGTGATAGGGATGGGCCCTCAAATATTTACGGATATTCAAGATTCGAGGATTTGAGTCTCAGATCCCTTAAAAATAATTAATTTTTTCAATTTTACAAGTGAAATCTGTTTTAGAGCTCTACTACTGCTTATTGGTAGTTTAGAACCGATTATAAATTTAGGCCTAAGATGAACTTAACAACCAGACCCCAGACCAGTAAATCAACACCTTGTATGAATATTATAGTGAATGGATTATAATAAATAATGCTAACATTTATTTACTATTTGTAATTTATATTATTATGTTGATAAATCTTCTTATGTTCATAATTTTTCCAAGATTCAGATTCAAGATTCGAAGGTAAATTGGGGATTTGAATAAATAAAATAGTATATTTGACCCAACTCTACTTTGTGTTTAAATGCTTTGGTGAATCATAGTGAAAAAAATTACAAAAAAAAATCTATTTCGATAGAATCAAAGCATCAGTCAACAAAGTTATGATTTTTTTTTAAATCGTATTCATAAATTCTTGTATTTTACCTGTCTATATAAATGTAATACTAAAATGTATTAATTGTCTAATAAACTTTTTAAATAGATAAACAAATGTTAAGTTCTGAGATAAATTATGTTCTTGTTTAGGTTTGCAAGCTTTTGATCATCCTTGAACATATTTCTGGAGAAATACCAGACTCGGAAATACTAAATTTTGTAAACATGACCTACTCAACATTGGGGAATGCTTTCAAGTCTCTTGACGTCTATCACCTGAAACATGTAGTGGACTTCTTTCAGGATGTCCAAACAAATACTCACTCCCGCAGCGTGCTACTTAAATATGAAAAGTAAGTTAGACATGTTTGGAGTAAATTAATAGAATAACTTTTAAACACACTTTGATGGCCACATGGTCTAAGGCGCACGCTACTCTCACAGTAAACTACACTGCAGATGACATGGATATCGTGGTTTGAATCTCGTTCGGGTGTACTGAGGGTGATTTTTCCCAAAAAAAAAAAATTCCACTCTCACTCCACACAAATGGGGCTGCATTTCATTTAAATATAACCTTCCTAATCTCTAAAACCACTAGTGTAATTATAATATAAGTGTATTACCCAAACAGGTATTGAAACATGGTGCTAAAATATAATGAAAACTATAACTTTTAAATCTACAATTTTGTGTAAAATAAATACTACATTTACTTGGCTCTAATGCTCACTTTTTGTTGGATAAATTTTGTTTCCAAAATTAGAATTAATGGCACACTCTATTTGTGTGTAAACACGAAACCTCCACCTATAGCTCTGGTGTGCACTTTTACTCCCAAAGCCCCTTCAAACTCCTCCCCTCACTCAGGGCTGGTGTCTGTTATTCGTCTTTCTCCATCTTCCACACCCTTTATTCTTGTTCTTCTCTGCTTTCCTTGAGCAATAGCTTCATGGATTATCTCTTAACTTCTCTAGCTCTTCACATTTTCCCTTCATCCACGCCTTTTCGGTCTCTCTTCTTTTTTTTAAACCCATTATTAATTCTTTTATACATCCTTTTTACTTCCTCTGTTCCCACATTCTTCCAATTTCCCTCTCCACCTGATTCATCATGTCCTCCGTAACCCACTCCTTCCTGTTTTCTCTCACCAATTTTGCCATGACTCTATCTTCCTCTTTCTTATCTTTTCCTAATCTCTTTTGTCAATCTTTTCTCCAACTTTTCCTTCTTTTACTTTTTCCCGCCACTACCAGGTTCATATCTGCTCCGGGTTTCCCTCTAGCGCTCTCGTCTATTTCTGTATCAGAGTGTAATTGATATGGTATCTCTCCCCATCTCGTTGGGATGGCCACGCCTTCTAGGGGTGTGCAAAGCTTTGACAATAATGGTTAGTTATTGCCATTCTGAGCTGTTTGTACAGTAAAAAATCAATATTCATATGGAAACAATCTGAATTGTAAGTTGATAATAACTTTATTTATCAGAATAAAACTAAACACTAGATCAATTGTGCAATAAAACATTTTCAAGGATTTTAGTGCGTAAACTTTATACACATAACCAAAATATAATATTTTTTGAGCATAAAACAATTAACCAAAAATATTCAAACTTCGGATTCGGCTTTGAGATTATTTCATATATTTGATTTGAGCTCATTTCGAATTGAAAAAGTGGACTTTGCACACCCCTGCCAATCTTCATTTATAACTCTTCGGTACGACTCACCCTGATGATTAGGAGCTCACTGTATATGTGCGAGTGTTTACTCTACGTGACTCACTAATTGAATGTGTGGCAGATACGTGGGCGACACCTCTCGACTGTTGGAGCTAGTAAATAGCTCATCAGAACCAGAGTGTGTGAGTGTGTTGTTTGAGTTCTTGGAGTCCCTGGTGATGCTGCAAGTCCCCGGCCTGTCTAGCATCTACCCGGACATCGTTAAGGAGGCCATGAACTGGACCCCCACCAACATGGCTTGCACCAAGTCACTGCAGCTCATCTGCACCATCGCTATGGAAACCAGGAAGCAGGCGTGTGGCTCTCAAGAGGCGCTCTGGCTGAGGTTCTGGAGCAGCTTGACCACGGCCTGTCTGTGAGTTGTCACCCCAAACATAAGAGGAAATGTAACTAAACGTTAACTTTCTTTCTTATAATCCACTCATTATAACATTCATGCATTCAGTTAAGTTTTTTTTTTTTTTTTTTTTTTTTTTTTAAGTATTTGAGTCTTGAATTTGAAATCTTCTTGAGTCCTCGTATATCCTTAGGTATCTGAGGACCCTGTGTGGATTACAGCTTCTCTTCTTCTTGCATTGACTGATCGATCACTGATCACCAAGCTCTTATCTTTTTGGGTTTATATCGTCATACTTCCTTAATTGTCCCAATTTATCCCAAAGAACAAAATATCTTTACAGGGACGCTTTTGGGAGGCGAAGGAAGCTTGAAATTGAAGACTTGGCAATTATTTGAAATCTTTGGTCAATGAGCTGTACTCTTGATTTTGCTTTTAGACGTTTCCATTTGGGTTATTTACTCCTCTGCACAGTTTGGGAAATTCTACTCCTATAATATATTATTATCATTATTTACCGCGTCTTACTACCCGTTCAGGTTATACGCACTACGCTAATGTGTAATGGTAGGGTGATTGTGAGATGAAATGGAGGACCTACAGTTTAACGAGGGATCCGAACCACGGTGGAGGCCTGGCATTCCCCACATTCACAAGTTGTGATTAATACATGTCTTGTCAGAGGTGAAGAAAGGGTTTGGCAATCAGATAAATCTGTGCTGGGACCGAGGATTGAACCCCGGACCCTCAGCACAGAAGTCTGACACCTTACCTTAGACTGTCAGGTCACCCATTGTATAATATATATACATTTTGATCTAGTCTTCAACAATATTTGATTATATACAAATGAGTTGAAACATTCTTCACAATAAAGTAGGCTACTAAAGTTACTATTAATATAAGTGTACATCATATTGATATACTAGGTTCCATTTTATCGTAATTCATTGAGAGGAACGTGTAACTGCTCAGCAGTGAAACTTCCTAAAAGACTGAACCAATGGAGGAAAGGACTGGCCAGACATAATTATATCATTTCTCTGTAGAGGCTGTTGTTGATTCTCGACACGGGGGGAGATGAAAACTTCCCTGTGGATGCCGACACTCGAACCCGTCTTACATCATTGATACAACTTCTTCAGGAAATGTCCAAAACGTCCTCCCTAAAGCAGAAGATTTTAGATGCCGTCAGTACTCAAGTAAGGAAATGTAGAAACCTTGTAAATATCCGTGTCATCTATTTAATAATTTTCATGTTTATTTGGTAAGAGTAATAATAATTGATATTAAGGCTATGTCTTCTTTTTTATGTCACTCTCCTTATTTTATATACTTTTCTTCTATGACAACATGTTTCGGTGATTTTTCACCATCTTCAAGTCTGAGGAAAACCAATGTTATTTAATTTATTGTATACAAATATGTTATAAAATTGTTAATTTAAAAAATGTATATCACATTATAGTTTCTCTTAACTAGTTCCGTTTCTAATGTTTAATTCGTTGAGTTCACAATTTTATAACATATTTGTATGCAATTAATTAAATAACATTGGTTTTCCTCAGACTTGAAGATGGTGAAAAATCATCGAAACATGTCATCAAAGAAGAAAATTATATAAAATAAGGGGAAGGGGATAAAAAAAAAGATATAACCTTAATGTCATCTATTTAAGTTGAAATGCTTCATAATTAAATAATGTAAATAATTTTGTTAAAATATTTAGATACTAGATATGAGAACTTAATAATTATTCAGGTTGAAATAAATAGATTTGATTAATATCTATTATATAATTGTTGAATTTTATTTTGCTTCTGTTGTGCACCATGCCGTGTTTAGGAAACCATCTTTGCATGGATATAAATATAGATATTAAATACACATAGACACACTTACAACTTTAAATCAAGGGTGGTGGCAGTTCGTTTCCATGAAAACGGAATATAAAGGGGGGTACACAAACATTCCCCGGGAGGAAAGACAGAAAAACAAGTCAGGAACAAAATGCCTCAAATGCAGTCGGGTGAGATTCAAACTCTGACCATCCAATCACAATCTTGCTGCTGCACAAGGAACCCTGCTGGCTTGAATTATTTAAACATAGATTTTAAAGAAAAAGGAAACTGGATTAATATGATCAGCCCATCACAAACATTTTGAATAATTATTTTAATAAACATCTTGAAAGGTATTATGCTACTCCAGATTATAAGGACTTCTTTCTTCATTAAAACACGAGTGTCCAAGGACATTGTATTTATTTCTATCCAAACAACATAGATTCTTACCGCCAGTGTTGCCGGGGGTTAATTCACCCTCCTGCCTGACCTCTCTTGACCAATTAAGGTGCCTCACTCCCTCACCAAACTACCTCTTCCCGCGGAAGAAAAACCTTCCTCAAGCTCACTAAGAGCTCTCACAGAGGTAAAGAGGAACACTGAGCATATGAATGACATACCTGAGGGTGTTTTCAGTCACACAGTATGAACGTGGGGATTGGTTGTTTCTCAGGTGATTGGCTGTTTACTCAGGTGATTGGTTGTTCTCAGGTGATTGGTTGTTTTCTCGGGTGATGGTTGTTTCAGTGATTGGTTGTTTCCTCAGTGATTGGTTGTTTCCTCAGGTGATTGGTTTTTCTCGTGTGATTGGCTGTTTCTCGGGTGATTGGCTGTTTCTTCGGGTGATTGGTTGTTTCTCGGTGATTGGCCTCGGTGATTGGTTGTTTCCTCAGGTGATTGGTTGTTTCCTCAGGTGATTGGTTGTTTCCTCAGGTGATTGGTTGTTTCCTCAGGTGATTGGTTGTTTCCTCAGGTGATTGTTGTTTCCTCAGGTGATTGGTTGTTTCCTCAGGTGATTGGTTGTTTCCTGGGTGATGGCTGTTCATCGGTGATTGTTTTCTCAGTGATTGGCTGTTTCTCAGGTGATGGCTGTTTCCTCAGGTGATCCAGAAGGTTCAGCATGCGTGTACCAGGTGAAGAGCGGTGATAACTTCTTCCAGAGCGAGGTAACTGCTCTGTATGTGCACTCTCTGGACCTAATGTCGGACCTGGCGTCGCACGACGCCCAGTGGCTCAATCTGTACTCTGGACTGCTGCAACACAAACAGGTTCAGATGGTCCTGGCGGTCGCACTTTACACTGGTTCCGAGACCATCAAGAAGAAGGTGCTCTTTCTCACAAGCACCGTGGGGTTCCCCTCCGAGAGGTATGCTGCATCTAACTTAATAAGTGTATCAGTTTGTTTCGGTGGGGTACTTACACATTCTTATCTTTCTCCCTTTTAACCAGATAAAGTAGATACAGAAAAATATAGGGTAACAGTGAAGGGGAAACGCTAGATGGTATTATTTATAAATTAATTTGAGTATTTGCGACTATTTGAAAATTCCGAGTTCAAGCTGAATTTGAGTACCCAAAATTTTAGATATGATCTCAAAATTGTAGAATTTAATCAATTACTTAGATTTGATTTTACATTATAATTTCATAGCAAACCCTTTATCAATATTTACTTTTTCCTGATTAAAAAGGAATTGTTTGACCATATTCATTACTTTTTATTAAAATTGCTATGATTATAATTTTTTTCATGAAAAAATATTTGTTTTATATAATCTATATTTGTGTTTATGGTCTATGAATGGGTCTTTTACAAAAATTAAATTTGAAATTATTGTCAAACAAATTTTTATTTATATCACTCAAACTCTAATAAAACTCTTTATGTTTTCACTCAAATTCTTTTCAAATTCATCTCAAAGGGAAAAAAGACTACTCGCACCCCTAAAATATTTTATTTGTAATGCTTTCTTTAGAGCAAGCTCATCTCATTGACCTTGGCAGCTCGAGGTTAGCAGTGGAGAATTTAACTAACTTACTAAACAGAATCTATGTATTTACCCAAGTTAAGAGAGGTAACACCCATCTGGATGTGAACCAATGCCTATCTGATAGACTCACCAGACCATAACTCCGGCTTTGTACACTTGCTATAGAACAATGTTGAGAAGATGAAAGTGTTAAGAATGTATTAAGCTATTAACACTTAAGTATATTTGTATTTGTATGGACAGTCAGTAACGAACTGAAGAAATGTGGTTTAGAAGGGAATACAAAGGTCAATGTGAAAGAAGCGTCTTACGTTGGTTTGGACATGTTGAGAGGATGAGTGTGGATCAGTGACGAAGCAAATATATGAAGGTAGAGTGTGTGGATCAAAGGGAAGGGGTAGGCCTTGTAAGACGTGGCTAAATGTTGTAGACGAATGTGTGAAAGAGAAACATTAATAGTTTGATAATAAAGCATGTATGACTCGGTGTTTGGATGTTGTTGAAGAAGGGAGAATGAAAAGATAGGGAAGTGTGGAGGAAGTTAGTGTAGCCGGGTTAAGTACAGAGTGTGTTTGAGAGCTGTAGGCATGTTGTTGCCTACCCTGTAGGGGAATGATGTGGCTAAGTATGTTTGTTTCAATCAAGGCCAAACCTAACTTTCTTTTGAGGCTGGCTTCTTTTCCTTTCACATACATTTCATTATTTTACAATGTTTACAAACTATTTTTTAGATATTGGTCTTCATGGTGAAGTACTTTGTTTTCTCCAGCATTAGTTCTCTGGCCAAATCGCTGTGCGACCTAGAACCACTGGTTTTGATTCCGTCCAGCGGTTCTTCCAAGTCCACAACTCTGTTTGGTGAATACAACAGTGCGTCTGCTCACGACATGACCCCTCTGTTCAGTCTCGCCCAGGAGGGTTGTCTTGACCAGTTTATCGCCAAACTGCAGGAGATGGCCGAGAATAACAAGGTCAGTCTAACAGTGTGTCATGTCCACAAATCAAACGCTATTAAAACCTTCTGGAGCCGTTTCAAAGTTCAAATATTTAAAAAAATGTTTAATGTTGGATGGAGATGGAGAAAAGCAAGATTGGAATGGAGCTCTCTAGGAAAGAGTAGGGGTACAGGGGGTACCTGAGATAGTAGAGGAGACAAGGATGAGGAACAAGATGAGGATTACCCAGCTTCGGTGGCTGCATGGTCTAACACGCTACTCTCACAGTAGACTAGACTGTCGACGTTGAGATTGAGGTTAGAATCTCGATCGGATGTACTAAGGAGGTTTTTTCCAAAATGGATTTCCACTCTCCCTCCACGCAAATGCAGGTGTACTTCCTCTAAATATAACTTCCCTTAACCCTAAAACCATTAGCGTAATTATTACATAAGCTTACAACCCGACTACTATATGGTATCAGATTAGTGACATCTCAACGTCCGCCGTGATGGAATTGTACGAGTACAAGTTGGCCTCCATGAGTCACTCGGAGCGAGCGCTGCAATCGAGCTTAGAGGCGGCCAACACCCACTCAACCCACCTGCAGCACCGCCTGGCCCAACTCACAGCAGAGATAAGTCGCAGACAACAGCTTCTTTTCCACACTCAACAGTGTCTGGAAGGTTTGCGGGAGGAGAAGGCTAAACTTGTGCAACGCATCAACGACTTACAAGTTGCGGCAGACGAGGCGTATAAGAAACATAAACAGGTCAGTTCTACTTCTTCTTCCAGCGACTGGCTGGGTCTGTTTAGAACATAAGCCTCTCCACCATCTTGGTCTTCCTCGCGGCCTCCTACCCTCCTGAAAAAGTCCATCTTCATAAACTTTTTGAATTATTAGGACTGTATTGTGACCTTCGTTATTTCAAGGCCTTTTAATACCGTGTTTCATCTTATTTTTGAATTTGTATCATCGCGTTTATTGGACTGTGAAAAATACACTTTAATTTATGGAAGATTTCAATTTCAAGTTTTAATTAACAGTGAAACATGTGTATAACTTGGACAGGTAGTAAGACTTGGTTATTAAAATACAATTGATTGATTGGATTTGGTGTGAAGAGATTAGCACATTCTAGGAATCATATAATTCAATATGGCTACCGCTCGATGCATAACTAAATTGACACCACTGAAACCAACTTCCTGTTCAGTCAACTGCTTTACGAGGAATGACTGGAGCGGAAACCTTGGCTCACAAATATTGGTAGTTGGATTACATTTTTGCAGTCAAGAATTATATTGCCCTTAATTTGCCTGATCTCTGGTGGTCATTCTTTGGGTGCTGTTTGTAAACCTGGAGGTATCAAGGTCAAAGTTAGATTATGGCAACTTTGTATGAGGCCATGTAATAACCTCAGGTCTCAACACAAGATGTCTGACTGGCAACGTGCTTCCCATATCACTCCAACTGCCAGTGTGTGTGCTGATGGAGAGGATCCTCTCTTGTATCCTACAGGTCAACGCTGCTCAACATGCCATCCTGCATTCCTTCCTTCAAACTGTGTCTTATAAGAAACCAAGTATCAGGGAACAATCTGGGTTGATATTAGACTGGGGCTATTCTCACCTGTCCAGGCGACTCCCTGGACCATACGATTGGCTCGAGGCCATTTAAATCCTGTCTAATTCCTTGAGACTTTTACTTTACATACATCACTGTTTCCAGCCTGGGTCAGTGTTTTATTCAAGCCATATATTTTCCACTACCGGCTGGCTAGGCCTGTTGTAGGCCCATATGTCTATAACATAACCTAAGACTAGGACAGGCACAACATCCAGCCCCCACCCGT